>JAQHUG010000342.1:322604-342686 GCA_028555095.1 Dicrostonyx torquatus | reverse complement strand
AACTCACAAAGATCCGCCTGCCTCTGCCTCCCGAGTGCTGGGATGAGTGCTGGGATTAAAGGCGTGCGCCACCACCGCCCGGCTGTCATTCCTTTCTATTGCTAATAAGCCCCTGCTATTATCACTTTTTGCCTGAACCAGAAGGAACCCAATAGCACTTTAAAAAAATCAGCAAAGATTTTGATGACTTGAGACAGCAGCTCTGAGCACTCACCATTCCAAGGAGGAGGCTTCCAGTGGGCTGTGTCCTTGGAGGGGTACATGACAGCTCCTGCAAACTGCTGTGCCCATTCTATATCTGGCTGCCATTGCCGAGCGCCTCTGAGGAATTAAAGATAGATCCTATACAAACAGCACGAACAGTGTGCTTGGTTCCTCTGTTCCCATTCACTATTTTTCAAAAATGTTTTTAAATTTTAATTTAATTACAACATTTCTCCCTTTCCCTGCTCCAAACCCTCCCATATGCCTCTCCCCAAACTCCTTCAAATCCGTGGCCTTCTTTCACTAATTGCTACTGCATGTGTACATATATTCGTATACACATATATGTTCCTAACTATTCTATTCACTCTTATGTGCATGGGTCCAAAGAAGGGAGGCCTGTATTGCAGGGCTGTATTCTTCAATGCCATAGTGCAGTTTTGGACACACAAAGCTGGGGTCCAAGCTCTTGCATGAATACAAATGTTGAGAACAGCATTTGTTCGTGGTAAACCTAAGATTACTAAGAGAGAGGAGGGAGGGAAGGAGGGCGGAGAGAAAGAAAAAGCATAATTGAGCGAAAGAGAGGAACTAGGGAAAGAGGGCTAGAGAGGAGGGTCTCCCTTCGGATACGAAAGGAGGTACGCTCAAATCATTAATTTGTAAGGCAGGGTCCTTCACCTCACCTATTTCGCCTCTGGTAAAACAAACTCATCCCCCCACCCCCTTACCCCATCCTCCGTTACAGGAGGCACACTGTATCTATGGACCTGAGAAACCTGGCCTGCGCAAGGAGGTTCAGAGGCCTGGGTCATTCTTTCCTCAGGGGTCACAGGGACCTTGAGATGTCCTCAGACTCGAGAAATCCTAGTTTTAAAGAGAACGCAGGCAGGAATGGCCTCCTCCTCACCTGCTGGGCTGACTCGGCAGTCGGATCCCAGACCCGGGCCGCAGCACCTGAGCACCGAGGCCGCGGAGGCAGCACACAGCCCTCAGTGCCGCCATCTTTCCCGGGCTGCAGATCGTAAGAAGGAGAACCGGGCGGAAGTGAATCCCGTGCGCCTCCTTGTGGGCTTCTCCTCTATTGACACAATGGGGCCACCATCTTGGAAGCTGGCAGGGCGGTCAATAGCGAACGCGACGACATCCGGATTTCGCTTCTCCGGCTCATTTGCGCTTAAATAACTAGGTCTGCAGTCATCTTTAGTAAGGGCGTCCCTCCCGCGGCTTTTCTGGGCGTTAGAGAAATTAACTGCTCTCTCCTGAGGCAACTCCGCGGTGAATCCCAGACTTCGAGCTGAGTCCACTCCCTGCACTCGAATTTACCTTACAAACTGCGCTCCTTCTAGGATCCCGCCGCACACTCTGCATAGGTGTTCCCTTCCATCTTCGTCATCCTCCTGCGGTAGTCCTTACGGCTTTCCGATTTTTCTGAAGGCTCAGGTTTTGAGAACTGTCCTTTCTTTACGGAATCCAAGAGTTAATTCCCAGATGTCCGAAATCGGGATTATGGAAGGGAATTGTGGAAACGTGCAGTTGGGTCTGAGAGCTAGCCAAAACAAAAAGGAATCGAAGGACAAGACCACCAGCATTGGTAGTGTCGTGCAAGGGTGTGGAGTCACCTTTTTACAAATGGAGATCCTCTGCCAGTGACCTTTATATCCCTGTGATTCCTGAACCTATGGAATCACAGATTCAGGAAGCGTTCTTAGTGATACCTGGTACCCCACCTCCATTCAGGACAGTCTCACCCTGCTACAGTCCTCCTCAGAAGGATCTAACAACATAGAAATGTAATAATAACAGGACTCTGGGCCTAATTCTGTATGGACAAAGAGTTTTCCTTCCCTGGAGGCTGATTTTTGTCTCTTGTCTCTTTCTCTTTCTTTTTTCTTTCTTTTTTTTTTTTTTTCCTTTTTTTGTCTCCAAGCCCAGCTCCAGCTGGGCCACCCACTCTTTGAGGTTCTACAATTTTCTCATTGGAAAGAGGCCTCCCCCACACCTCCCCCAGACAGGGTCTCTGGGATATAGCCCACCAGCAGTGCAGCTGGGTGGAGCAGACCAACCAGGGGATCAGCACTGAGAATTCTTAGCTGCAGAGGAAGAGGAGAAAGCCAGATTTCTAGGCTGAAAATTGACCTAATGGGAACCATACCAAAGGGTGGGGCCAGAGATCCCTGGGCTGTGGGAACTGACCAAGACCTGATGTAGACAAGGCAACCCCCAGAAAGCCAGGGCAGAGGCTTGGTCCCCCTACCCTCTGCATGTCCCTCCCTTTTCTAGGCCTTCTTCCCTGCAATATAATTTAAACGCTAAATGCAATAATGATGAGAGGAGGGGGTTACTCATTTTTGTGTTAATGCAGCCTATGAGAAGACAGACTCTAGCTTGCTTAGCCCTGGGGGTAGTCTAAGCTGAAGCTGGGATGAGGACTCTTGGGGGGCTGCCTGGGACACTGCATCTTTTGTGCCTTCTCCCTTCTGCCAACACCCCCCACATGCTGTGGCTGCCACTCTATGGCCTTTTGTCTTGCCCTGCTCACTCACCCTCTTTGTTCTCATCTCCGATGGGGGGGATGAAAAGAAGCAATAAGAGCACCCTGGTGACAGCTCCTCTTGCCCCTATCCCTTCTGGTCCCTCATCCCTTGTGTGACTCCTCCAGCCTCAGCCCCTCTGCTCAAGACCAGGGAGGGCCAGGGCTTGTGATGAGGTCAAGAGGTGAGACTAGAAGTCACCACAGGGCGGTAATTCAGAAAGTGATAGGCACCAGGGCAGGTATTAGTGACTGGAGCAGGAAGGGAGGGGAGAGGAAGCCTTCTAATGAATATGATGTGGGGGGACAGGAGGTGACAAGGCAGAGAATGAATAAAGGGTACAGGGTAGGAGAGGTGGTGCTTCTCTGGGAAAGGGAAGGGACTGCTGAGTGTACTCTCCTTCCTGGGGATTTCCTGGGGAAACAAGTGGACACAGGGTGGAGTGGACAGAAATTGCCCCACTGCTGAGCTCTTTGCTTCCTTGCCTTCAGAGTCAGCTATTTATTTCCTTAGTCCCCTCCAATTCTGAACCAGAGGACTCGTTATCTCCCTTCTCTAACACCCCACACATGTACCCAGCAATCACTAGTCCCATCCCAGGTTCTAGGCTCCTGTTTCTCTTAGTACCCTCAAATGCTATTTGCACTCTCTCACTCTGTCCCATGGAGAATGAGGAGTCAAAGATTACTAGATATTCCAGGAACCACTGGATTAGAAATGTGGGGGTGGGAGGGAGCAGGGATTGACTTTGAGTAATTTTGGGTTCCCAAGAGAGCAGGTCTTGTCTAGGTGAGAGGCTAGCTGACTTGAGGAAGGGGGAGGGTTTGGGGTAGTTGGGAGTAGGTAGAAACAGGGCCAAGAGCCTGGGGGAAGCTACTGGGAGCTGAGCCAGGGGAATGGGCAGTCAGGAAGTCGGGGAGGAGGAGGCTTAGGGTGGAATGGCTGTTCCATGCTTTGGATAGGGTAGGGGTAACTCAGAAAGGCATAGCAGAGGGAAGAGAGAGCAGAAAAGATATACTCTGAATCTTCCTCCTATAAAAAGAAAAGTAGTTGACTTGACTCCTCCTTTGTCATCTGTTTATTTTCATCCCAACAAAAAGGTCCTGACTGCTGTCTCCTGCTTTCCTGTCTCTGCTGCTTCTTCCTCTTGGTCCCATCCTCTCTTCTCTCTTAATACTTCCTTACCTGTTCGCCACTTCCTTTTAAACCCAGACAGCTTGGCCCTAGAAATCAACCTCTGGGGTAGAGGGCAGCAAAAATGACCTGTGAGGGAGTGTAGGCTATTCCAGGCTGGACAGGAGGGACATGAATTCTCCCAGGACAGAATCTCATCTGTGTGTGTTCGCCAGGCCCTTTCCCCGAGTCCCTGCTTCCCTTGGGGCTCTGTCCCACCAAAAAGGGAAAGAGACAGCTGAGGGCTGCTGGTGGGATTTGGGAAAAGGATGTGTCATCAGCTGGCTCAGTGCCCATAATGCATCTGGCTGCTAGAGATTCCCTTCCCCTGGGCAAGTCCCTCTCCCCCCCCCCTTCTTTCTTTTTAAAGGAAAGAAAAAAAAAACTAAGATCTTTGGGAAGCAATGATACATGCGTCCGAGTCCCACTGACTGAGCTTCTGGCTGAGTGGCTTACAGATCAGCCAATCACACACAGAGGGAGTCTCTGGATGCTTAAAAGAGCTGGCGGGGAGAGAGGCTGGGGAGAACCCGGGGGAGACCCACTGATACACAGAAAGGAAAGAGGCTGATGAGAAGAGAGACAGAGACAAAGAGACAGCAAAAGGAGGCAGAGATAGAGTAGGCACTGAGGGAAATCCACAACTGGGCAGAGGGAGAAGCCAGAGAAGCTGAAGAAGTCACAGACAGGGAGAGACAAAGACCCAGGAGAGAAGCGCACAGGAGGAAGTTTTAGAGGAGAGAGGTCCCTAGGCGCTTTTCCTGAGCCCAGGGACTGTTTTCTTCATCTTCTCTGAACGTCCCTTAGCCCCTCTAAAAACTTCGCCTCAGATTTTGGCACAAATCCGAGCCCCTCCGGCTTTAACGAGGAGTTTTCCATAGTTAGGGTGGGGAGGATTTGATGCCTCAAATGGCCTCAATCCATCCCAGCTGCAGCACGGGTACCATGTCCCAAATGGGCTTGCATCCCGGGAGGGGCTTGACTGGGCTGCGAAGAGCCCAACTCCGCTTGCAGCTTCACACTGTGCCTTTCTCTGGTCTGGAGTGGAGGTGGCTGCTGGTGCTGCTGCTGACCTCCCTCTTGTCCTTAGCCTGGGCAGCCAGCCCCCTCCCTCGGGAAGAGGAAATCGTGTTTCCAGAGAAGCTCAATGGCAGCATCTTGCCTGGCTCAGGTACCCCTGCCAGGCTGCTGTACCGCTTGCCAGCCTTTGGAGAGGTGCTACTACTAGAATTAGAGCAGGACCCTGGGGTCCAGGTAGAGGGGCTGACAGTGCAGTACCTGGGCCAGGCACCTGAGATGCTGGGTGGGGCAGAGCCAGGTACCTACCTGACCGGCACCATCAATGGAGATCCGGAGTCGGTGGCATCTCTGCACTGGGACGGGGGAGCCCTACTAGGGGTGTTGCAGTACCGAGGGGCTGAACTCCACCTCCAGCCTCTGGAGGGAGGCTCCCTTAACTCTGCTGGGGGACCAGGGGCTCACATCCTACGCCGGAAGAGTCCTGACAGCAGCCAAGGTCCCATGTGCAACGTCAAGGCTCCTTCTGGGAGCCCCAATCCCATTCCCCGAAGAACCAAGGTAGGCAACCCTGGAGTTTTTGTCCTGTATTATCCTCCCATCAAGTCTGTCCTACTGACCCCTATTCATCCTCTCTCCTCCCACTTCCACTTCTAACTTTTCAGCCTTTCTCCTCTCTGCCTTTCCTATCTCTACTACCCTTACTTTGAAAAGTGTTGGCTTCTCCCTGCCTTAGCCATTTGCTTTGCTCTGAGGATTCCCCGAGGTTAAGTCAGATTCTCTGGGCTGTAATGACCTCCCCCCCCCACCCCGCCCCTTCCTGGCCGTGGAGTCTCCTGCTGACACAGTTCCCAGCAGTAAAGCTCTCCTAACAGCCTGTTGGCCTAGGCTCTTTTCTCTGCCCCAGTGATTTTTACCCCCACCCCCAGCTAGAGAAGTGAAGTTTGAGGCCTGATGGGGTTGGGTTTTTTGGCTTCTGACATTGCTTTTAAAATTGTTCTGGCAAATGGCAAAGTAGGACAGGCGAGGAGAAGCATCCATATCTCTGGGTCACAGTCTCTTCCTACACTGTGGGCTGGCTGCAAGGCTGCTTGAGGCGCCATACTTTCCTCCCTCCCACTCCTGGGTCTCCCCCTTTTTTTCTTTCCCACCCCTTCTCTAGCTTTAATCCAGACCAGACGCTCCTTCCACACCCGCCACGCTGAGATCTGGCCGTGGCCCTAGCTGCTGACTGAATTGTTCCTCCAACCACACAGGGCAGACACGTCGTGTCACAGCCCAGCCCTCTAGCTCTACTCCGACAACCCCTGCCACACTCGGGGACCCCAGTGCCCCTCCCCAAAGCAGTCCCAGCTGCTTTTCACCTCTGGGGCCCACTCAGCCCTGAAACGTGGCAAGCCTTCTCCTCTTTCAGAACAACAGCTGATTCTTCAACATTACCACAAAAGCCCTGCGCTTTGGGGTTAGGGGGAGGGTCCAAACCAGTCACTTCAGGAATCCTGTGAGGCATGTGAGGGCCAGCTGACTCTGCTGAGTCCTAGACTCAGGAAGAGAGGGAGAGGAGACGGGATCCATGGGCTGTTTCAGGACCCTCCTCTAATTTTTTTCTTTCGTTCTTTTTTTTTTTTTTCTCTCTCTCTTCAGCGCTTTGCTTCTCTGAGTAGATTCGTGGAGACACTGGTGGTGGCCGATGACAAGATGGCAGCATTCCATGGTACAGGGTTAAAGCGCTACCTGCTGACAGTTATGGCTGCAGCAGCCAAGGCCTTTAAGCACCCAAGCATCCGAAACCCTGTCAGCTTGGTGGTGACTCGGCTAGTGATCCTGGGGTCAGGCCAGGAAGGGCCCCAAGTGGGGCCAAGTGCAGCCCAGACCCTACGCAGCTTCTGCGCCTGGCAGCGGGGCCTCAACACCCCTGAGGACTCAGATCCTGACCACTTTGACACAGCCATTCTGTTCACCCGTCAGGTAAGGCTCCCAGTCAGTACCACACGCAAAGAACCAGCACAAAGAGACACCGCCCATACACAAACCTGGTGGAAAGGGTGTCCCTAAAGTCATGCAACATGTACCTGGCCCCAGCCATCCTGCTGTGGGGTGACCGTCCGGGCCCTGACCATGCTGGGTCCTCACTAATCTGGGTATCAGCCCCAAGCATCTTCTGTGCTCCTCCTCCACAGGACCTGTGTGGCGTCTCTACCTGTGACACTCTGGGTATGGCTGATGTGGGCACAGTGTGTGATCCAGCTCGGAGCTGCGCTATTGTGGAGGACGACGGACTCCAGTCAGCCTTCACTGCTGCTCACGAACTGGGTAAGGTAGCACTGGGGCAGTGTGGCCCCTGAAGTGGACTTGAAGGGTACTGGGGATGCTATAAGGAGATAAGGTGCTCACTAGAGTGTAAATGGGGGTACCAAGGTGTTCTCCTCCTCCTCCCCAGGCCTAGGTCCAGGTTCAGTCTCCTCTGTTCTGGGTGCAGACAAACAGATTTTTCTATTAAAAAAAAAGTAGCAGATGGGAACTTCATTGAACTGTATATATGTACATGAATTACATGTTTGGAAGGGGAGAGAGTACAGGAATGGGGACTGAGGATTGGGAGTGTCAGCTACAGTGGACAGCAAGCAGAAGAGGCCTTTCCTCTGGGGAAGAGAAGACAGAACAATAGGGGCTACACATGGAACCTTTAGAGAACTATAAGGAGATTTGAGATGGGGGAGGGGAGGTGGATCTGATCAGCAGCAGCTGCAACCAAGCTTATGATGGATCACCCCCACCCCGAAGACACAGGATGGAACCCTTGGGTGCTAGCAGGATCTCTTCTCTTACAGGCCATGTCTTCAACATGCTCCATGATAACTCCAAGCCATGTGTTAATCTGAATGGGCAGGGGGGCTCCACTCGCCATGTCATGGCTCCTGTCATGGCTCACGTGGATCCTGAAGAGCCTTGGTCCCCGTGCAGTGCCCGCTTCATCACTGACTTCCTGGACAATGGCTATGGTAAGTAGGTGACGTCTTTCTCAGAATAAGACTCAATTCCTGCCCTCTCCCACTGGACTCTTCTTTTGGGAACATTCTCTATGGGCCCCACTCTGCTGTATGTGATGGGGTGAGAAATGCTGCTGCTGTCTTTGTATGATTCCCACGTCCTGTGAAAACAAATAGCACAGGTAAGGGAGGCAAATATTGGCTCCATATAATTAGAATCGACCTTTTAAGATGGGCAGTGGTGGCACACCTTTAATCCTAGCACTTGGGAGGCAGAGGCAGGGGGTTTCTAAATTAGAGGCCAGCCTGGTTGCCAGAGCTATACAAAATAACCCTATCTCAAAAAAAACAAAAAACAAAAACAAAAACAAAACTTATAAGGACTAGAATTGTCCAGTGTTGAAATTGAAATGGATTGACTATAAATCATGTAATTACCTTGTCATTCAATAAAGTGTACATGACAGCAGAATGACTTTCTCCAAAGATTTTTTGTTTTTGGTTTTGGTTTTTTGGTTTTTTTGAGACAGGGTTTCTCTGTAGCTTTGGAGCCTACCTGGAACTAGGTCTTGTAGACCAGGCTGGCCTTGAACTCACAGAGATCCACCTACCTCCCTCCCGAGTGCTGGGATTAAAGACATGCGCCACCACTGCCCAGCTCCAAAGTTTATTTTATTTTTATTTATGTGCATATATGTGTATGCATACATGCTTGAAAGTGCCCATGGAGGCCAGAAAAAGGGTGTTGGATCCCCTGGAACTGGAGGCAGTTTGTGAGTTACTTGATGCAGGTGCTGGGAACTGAACTCCAGACCTCTCCAAGTGCTCTTAACTGTGGAGCCAACTCTCCAGCTCCCCAAAGTTACTGACTAGAGGCATTCTCAAGAATTCTGTAGATGGGCACGGTGGCACATGCCATTAATCCCAGCACACAGAGGCAGATGGATCTCTGTGAGTTTGAGACCAGCCTGGTCTATGTAGTGAATTTCAGGGCAGCCAGGACTGTATAGAGACCATATCTATTTTAAAAAAATGTGTAGGGAAACTAAGCAGTGTAACATATGCCTATAATCTTAGTATTGGGGAAACTAAGGCAGAAGGATTGCCACTTCCAGGCAAGCGTGAGTTATGTAATAGTGAGTTCCAAGCTATGTGATGCTATGGAGTAAATGAATCTCTGCCCCCAAGACTCCAGATGGGGTCAGCAGGTTAAGGTGCTTGCTGCCACGCCTGATGACCTGACGACCTCGGCAAGTTGTCCTCCGACCTCCATACATGTGCTGTGGCATGTGCAGACTCCATTCCCCTGAGACGAATAAGTGAATATGATAAGAAAAAAAGTTTTCAAAGCCCAAATACTAGAAATAATAATAAATTCTATGGTAAGATGAGGCAGAAGCACTTTGGTTCCTGTGCTGACTGAGCTCTTTGTTACACGCAGACATGCAGCTTACGTTACTTTACTTCTCTGGGTTTGCAGTTAGTTAATCGGTAAGTTAGATATACTAACAGCCAGTATCTCACAGTACTGTGATTAGTAAATGAGATAATATGGATTCAAGGCTTTACCAGTACTGATCACACAACAAGCATCCAATACAGTGTAGCTGAGGGTACCTTAGCCACCAGGGAGCCCAGGCTTTCAGTTGGCAATCCTTAGTGCCCACCTCAGGCTCTTGCTAACTTTGTACCTTAACCCCCTTTCAGGGCACTGTCTCTTAGACAAACCAGAGGCTCCCCTGCATCTGCCAGTGACTTTTCCTGGCAAGGACTACGATGCTGACCGCCAGTGCCAACTGACCTTTGGGCCTGACTCACACCATTGTCCACAGCTGCCACCACCCTGTGCTGCCCTCTGGTGCTCCGGCCACCTCAATGGCCATGCTATGTGCCAGACTAAGCATTCACCCTGGGCTGACGGTACTCCCTGTGGATCCGCACAGGCCTGCATGGGCGGCCGCTGTCTTCACGTGGACCAGCTCAAAGACTTCGATGTGAGAGCTCAGGGCACAGCTTGGGTAAAAAGCCTGGGGGAGGAGACTGGTTCTAAACCTAGGAGAATGTGCTCATCCCACTTCTGTTCTGTGCCTCTGCAGATTCCACAGGCTGGAGGCTGGGGTCCCTGGGGACCATGGGGTGACTGCTCTAGGAGCTGTGGGGGTGGTGTCCAGTTCTCCTCCCGGGACTGCACAAGGCCCGTCCCCCGGAATGGTGGCAAGTACTGCGAGGGTCGCCGTACCCGTTTCCGCTCCTGCAACACTGAGAACTGCCCAAGCGGCTCAGGTGAGAGCTGGGAAGGCTGAGCCCTGGGAGGGGATGCTAGAGGAGAGGTGCTGTCCCTAGAGTGCTGAACTAAGGTGCTGGGTGACTCTGTTGCGGGGGGGGGGTTCTTTATCTTTCTAGAACTGTCCCTGGCAGTCTGTGAGGGAGAGAGATGTCATGCAGGCTAAAGTTCTGAGAGGCTAGGTGAAAGGGTGTGTGGGCTAATGGGAGGAGAGAGAAGCTCAGTCTGCCCATTTTATTCTTACAGCATTGACCTTTCGTGAGGAGCAGTGTGCTGCCTACAACCACAGGACGGACCTCTTCAAGAGCTTCCCAGGGCCCATGGACTGGGTCCCACGCTACACAGGTGTAGCCCCGCGAGACCAGTGCAAACTCACCTGCCAGGCCCGGGCACTGGGTTACTACTATGTACTGGAGCCACGGGTGAGGACCAGAAACCCTTAGGCCCAGTCAGGTCTTACACACTTCCCAGTGATCCTTCTGGGGTGGGAGGGGAGTCCCTCCAGACCATTGCTGGAGTGCATCACGCCTTGTCGGCCTGCCTACAGATTCACATCTTGTCTGTCCACGCCCAGTATTAGGAAAACAAATGCCTAACTCTGGATATGTGGCCGGGGAAGCTGCTCTAACTTGTATCTCTGTTTCCTTCCCTCTTTGTCCATTCTTTTGTACCCCATTTGGTGAGAATGGAAGCATGTGTCCTTTTGGGGAGATCCTCAACTCTCCTTTCCATGGAGTCCTCTGTCAAATGTATTGACTCTTGGACAGCCAGTCCTCTATGGACAGATCACCCAGACATCACTGACATCTGGACACTCCCTTTGTATTACAGTGTGGCTGGTTCAAGGCAAAGCATGCCCTGCCTACCAGTTTTGGACCCCCTCCCTTCCCCAGTAGTTTATAGAAAATTCCAACAGGTTTTCTGCCCTCTAGTGTCCATCTGGAGGCCATACCATTAAGTTTTTGTTGCTAGGACTAAAAACCCTTGCCTTCTCAGTTTGTGATCTTTCTAAACCTCATAATTTCACCCTTAGACATCTCATGTAGTAATTGTGGGACCTAGATTTATGTTTATAAAACACACACCATCTGTTTCATAGGCAATTCTGGGAAAATGATCATATCACTATTATCATAATCCTGTAGAGGCTGGGTGGTGGTGGCGGCACACACCTTTAATCCCAGCACTTGGGAGGCAGAGGCAGGCGGATCTCTGTGAGTTGGAGACCAGCCTGTTCTACATGAGCTAGTTCCAGGACAAGCTCCAAAGCTGCCGAGAAACCCTGTCTCGAAAAACAAACAAACAACAACAAAAATTCTGTATAGGTAAAGCCCCACTACATCCCCTTCCTTACCCATTTTTTTTCCTGATACCACTTTCCAGATGTTTAACTTACAAACCTCTGCCGACTTAGCAAGAACCCTTAGCATGTCCCTCCTCTACTCCTCAGGTGGCAGACGGAACTCCGTGTTCCCCAGACAGCTCCTCAGTCTGTGTCCAGGGGCGCTGTATCCATGCTGGCTGTGACCGGATTATTGGCTCCAAAAAGAAGTTTGACAAGTGCATGGTTTGCGGCGGGAATGGTTCTAGCTGCAGCAAGCAGTCGGGCTCCTTCAGAAAATTCAGGTCTTTTCACCATTTCTGTTTCCCCTCTGTTTTCCTGGTTGCTGTGCTGGGCTTGGGACTAAATGCTAAAGCAGGAGACAGACATTACAATGCAGGGTTCCCCACGGCAGACAGAGAGGACACAGGATGCCATAAGAGCCTTTGAGGGCACCAGGGAAGACTTCCTGGGATGGTGACCTCGGAGCTAAGAGTAGGAATTGGACAGGCCCCAAGGAGGCCGGGAATGGAAAGACACTGGAATAAAAAGCAGCAATAGGAAGGGTCCAGTGAGGAAGGCACATTTGCTGGTAGCTCTGTTCTCAGGTGAACACGTGTCTCGTGTAAGCCTGAAGAGGCAAACACACACACACACACACACACACACAGAGAGAGAGAGAGAGAGAGAGAGAGAGAGACAGACAGACAGACAGACACAGTAGGGCAAGCTGAAGGGATTTGAGAAATGTCGAGTTCTTCACTTACTTTTTCCTCACAGGTACGGATACAGTGATGTGGTCACTATCCCTGCCGGGGCCACCCATATTCTTGTACGGCAGCAAGGGGGTTCTGGCCCCAGGAGCATCTACCTGGCCCTGAAGCTTCCAGATGGTTCCTACGCCCTCAATGGTGAATACACGCTGATGCCCTCCCCCACGGATGTGATACTTCCTGGGGCAGTCAGTCTGCGCTATAGCGGAGCCACGGCAACCTCAGAGACACTGTCTGGACATGGGCCGCTGGCCCAACCCTTGACGCTGCAAGTCCTGGTGGCTGGCAACCCACAGAACGCACGTCTGCGGTACAGCTTCTTCGTTCCGCGACCAGTTCCTTCAACACCACGCCCTCCTCCCCAAGACTGGCTGCACCGCCGGGCACAGATTCTGGAGATCATTCGGAAGCGTCCCTGGGCAGGCAGGAAATAACCTCACTCTCCCGGCTGCCCTTTTGGGGTGCCGGGGCCTCGGACTCCTCTGGGAGTATGAGGGGGTTCTACAGGTGCTTCATGCTAAAACACAGTAGGGAAGTGCTGTAGAGGGCGAAACCTGCCCTGCCTCTCTGCCCTAAACTGCAGGCTGGCCCTGCCCTAGCTTCCTGCCCTGGGAGGCAGTGAAGTGTAGGTGAATGCAAAGGGGCTAGGAGATGGTCCCCTGTCTAAACTGCCCCCTCTGCTCTGCAGGTCACAGGAGGGAGAGGGGAAGGCAGGATGGGTCCTGGATCCCAGTTGTATTTATTTAGTATTTATTCACTTTTATTTAGCACCAGGGAAGGGAACTAGGGTCTTGGGGAGACTCACCCTTTATAGCCCCACCCTAGCTATGAAATCCAGGGTGGTGGTGACAAATATAAGTGGAGTGTGTGTGTGTATGTGTGTGTGTGTGTGTGTGTGTGCGTGCACATGTGTGTTTATGTATGAGGTACAACCTGTCCTGCTTTCCTCTCCCTGGCTTTTTTTTGGCTGGGAAAGGGAGAGCCAGAGGTAGGATTGGCCTTCAGGGAGTGAGGGATTATGTTGTTAAATGTACAGATCAACGTCTGCTATTTATATGCCCCTTTAGGGGTCAGACAAATGTGGGCTGCACCTTGGCCCCACATCTTTGAGCATTTGTTTTCTTGTTTGCCAATAATAATACCTCCCTTAGAAATTTGCTGTAAGGGTTAAATAATGTAAATAAAGAACTAGCATATAATGCCTCACCCTCCACAGGTGCTCGGCAAATGGCAACTGCTCTTATTCTCATCACTGCTCTGTCCACACGCATCCTTCGTGGAGGGTCCACCCTGCACTTAAAGCCCACAAGCGTCCATCTTATGCTCCTCTTTATCCCCAGGCTCAGATCCCGTAGTTGTCAGTACTCTAAGATTGGGAGACATTGTCAGAAAAGGCCGTTCTGTCCATCACTTCCGTGGGCCCATAATCACCTGAAGCAGACGTAATTAACACTTGGCAATATAGCCAACAAGAACATGAAGATACAGAAACCAAAAAACCCAACTCCTTCAACACAAACGAGAGTGTAGTTGTAAGAGTGATGGTTTCGAGGGATGGAGAAGGATGTTGCAGTAGCATCCTGGCACTCCAGAGCTGACAGATCTGGACTTGAGCTAGGGTTCAGTGCCTTATTACCTGGGTGATGTTGGGCAAGTCACTGATACACAACTTTGGATTACAAGCATATGGGGCCGAGAGTAACTGCTCCCATTGCTCTATGCTCAAGGATTTTCAAACAGTAAAGGGTGTTGTAACATGAGAAGTGACCTTTGTGATGACTGACTCGGACAGTGACTCCAACATCAATCAAAGTAAGCCCAATAGACTTCTTGGAAGATGTGAGGTTAGAATGGAATTCAATGAGAGGAACAGGATGTGGTCTGGTAAGCAATAAACAGCAAAGCGAAAGAGAAAAAATGTAGACGGATCTAATGAGAGTGGAGCCATCTGCTCAGTGGTGCAGAATGGGAGGAGCAGCACTGAGCTGAAATGGATCTCCTCTCCTTGGGGAACACGAGGAATAACCTAGTCAGTCTTGGGCGTGTGATAGATGGGACAGGTGGGCAAAGCCGTGGTGGAGAATTTTGAATGTTAAGTGGCAAATGCAGACCTGCTAGGGATTGGGAAAGGGACTGGATGTTGAGGTGGGAAGGAGCTGTAGAAAAAGAAGACCCCTGAGGTGAGGGTGGACCATGGAGAAACCAAAGGCATGCTGCTCTGCCATACCACCTTCAGTGGGAACTGCCAGAAGGGCCTCTGAGTTGAGAGGCAGGCCCAGAGGTTGTCGCTGTTTGTGTGTGCTCTCTTCGATGGAGCTGTGTTGTGGAGTGTTAGCTTAACACTTAAAGATGTGTTGCTTCTGTTTATGCTGCATTTGTTTAACTATGAAAAGATGTGTTCTGTCTTATCTTGTCTGCCTAAGGCACCTAATTGAACCAATGAAAAACTGAGTGGTTAATAGCTAGGCAGAGGAGGGATAGGCAAGGCTGGCGGGCAGATAGAAAAGGGACCAGCCAGCTGGGCGCCCAGCCAGCCAGACATGGAAGGGACAGGAAAGCAAAACGGACAGTTCGTAGATGAGGTAAACGAGCCTCAGGGAACCACGTAGATTACTAGAAATGGGTTAATTTAAGTTTAAAAAAAGCTAGCTAGAAACAAGCCTAAGCTAAGGCCGAGCATTCATAATTAATAATAAGTCTCCATGTCATGATTTAGGTGCTGGCTGTCCAAAAAAGCCAGCTACAGAGCGAGGCTTTGCTGATCAGGTTCTATACGAGACAGAGCTTTACACAGCGCCCTGTTCTTCACACCACCCAACACAGTGCCTGCCTGCTCCCTCTGCAGCAGCGCGTGGAAGGGATGGCCTCACTCCCCCCCCCTTCTCTCTCTAGCAAGCATGGCTCCCCCTGCTGTTCTTGTTGCCTGGTGGGTCTCGTGGTCCTGCTACCAACCAGGCAGGAGGAGGCAGGGACGGGAGAGTGGGATAAAACTAAGGTGATCTTCAGTTGCTTTGTCTAGCTGGTAAAATTAGGCCATATGTTTATGGACCTTAATACTATGAACTCATGGTACAAGCTGAACTCTGTTCAAGTGAAGGTAAAATAAAAACAAATGATATATGACTGTGTCCTTAAAGAGCTCACATTGCCTTCTGGGGAGGAGGTTGTGCATTGCACGTGCACAAACAGAAACAAAGGGATAGTACAAGGAACTATAAGATAAGGGCTCCGTATTTAAGTTACGGGAAAAAAAAAGTAAAAAAAGAAAAAAAAAGATAAGGGCAAAACAGACTTTGCAGAGATTGAGCCTGGAACCTGAGCGCCCTTAGGGCTCAGGAAGGAGGAGCCCTGGTTGGATTTTGGAAGGTAGATCACTATGATAGCCCTTTTCACATTTCCTTAGGACGCTTGGCAATTTACTTTGTAAATCACTTTCACATAAGTTATTTTTAAGAAACCACTTTGGGTGGTGCACGCCTTCAATGCCAGCACTCGGGAGGCAGAGGCAGGCAGATCTTTGTGAGTTCGAGACCAGCCTGGTCTACGAGAGCTAGTTCCAGCGCAGGCTTCAAAAGCTACAGAGAAACCCTGTCTCGAAAAAAAAAAAAAAAACAAAAACAAAAAACAACAACAACAAAAAAGAAACCACTTTGCTCACTAGGCTGACACAAAGAAATTTTCTCCTTGGAAGGTGGAAATGGGAGGATCGGGACCTTAAGGCCAGCCTTTGCTGCTACATCACAGTAAAGTTAAGGCCAACTTGGCTACAGGGAACCTTGTCTCAAAAGAAGAGGAGGAGGGTTGGGTGGTAGTGGTGGAATAAGCCTTAAATCACAGCACTCAGGAGGCAGAGTCAGGTGGATTGAAGAGTTAGTGACCAGCCTGGTCTACAGAGAGTGTTTCAGGACAACACAGAGAAACCCTGTCATGATTTGGGGAGGGGGGCGGCAGGAAGATGAAGAGAAATTTATTTATATTTTTTCCAAAAATGTATTGAAGGCTAGAGAGATGGTTCAGCATTTTAGGCCACTAGTTGGTCTTCCAAAGGAACTGAGTTTGAGTCCCAGCACCCACATGGCAGCTCACAACAATCTACAATTCCAGTTTCATGGAATCAAGTACTTTCTTTTGATCTTGATATTTTTTTGCCAGCTTAGTGACTGCACATGCATCTACTGTATTTTAATGATCATCTGCAGCCCCACGGCCCCTCAGCCACCCACTGGCCACTCAGGGGCAGACTGGTAAGGCTTCCAGTCCCTAGGCCCCGGTTATGCCGCAGCTGCGATATGTAGGTTTAAATTAAATCTTTATCATTATATTTATCAATAAGACTCAGGAGTCAAAGGCTGGGGTACAACCTGCTAGCTCAGAGAGGCTGAATAGCAGCTAGCTGATGTTGTTTTTTGGCGGGAGACACTGCAAGAGATGCATCTCTTCCCTCATCCCACAACCAAGAGGAAACTCAAACTCCAATCCCTACCCTTTTCCTTTCTGTGCATCTTCTCTATCCAAACTGTTTGCTTCTTCATGGCCAATTCTGGTCAGCTAGTCGCTGGCTCCGCCCCCTGAATCAAGTTAAACTTTATTGGGCAATCTGAGGAGTGTCAGAGTGTGATCAAAATATCCCACAACATGATCTCTGTGGGTACTAGGCATGCATGTGGTGCACAGGCATATATGCAGACAAATCGTGGATAGCCACGAAATAAAAATAAATAAATTTAGAAAGTATTGAGTTTAAAGGCTACTTCTGTGATTGAGAGAGTAGGTAGATTTATATGGTGAAAGGGGTTCAGAAAGATGAATATTCCAGTCCTCAATGTCAGTCAGCCCCTGACCGCTTTCAGGAATGTCGTCCATATTCCACCCTGCCCCACAGCCAGAATATAAGCTTTACATAATACCTATCCTGAAGTTGAGTCCAACAAGCTCTTGCTAGAAATGGAGATGAGGGAATATACCGCTTCATATATGGGCCAAGATGACCTTGGTCAATACCAGTCTAAGTATAGGTTTGAACTATGTGTAGAAGTAGTTGAGGGGCTGGAGAGATGGCTCAGTGGTTAAGACACTGACTACACTTCCGGAGGTCCTGAGTAGAAAGAGGGAAAAGAGAAAAAAGGAGGCACTGAAATTGCTCACGTATCTATTTGTAACAGTGAGGGACCTGAAAAAGAGGTGGCAGTGATTGACAAGGGAGGTACTTCTTAAAGTTCAAGAGGAGTTCGGACTAGCTCATTTCATGAGATGGACTCATCTGAACAGGGAAGGAGATTGAGGCAATACATGAGTTGGACCAATTTCTTCAAACCCCTCCTGCCTGGCCATGATATTCTCACTTCTGTGGTCAGAGCAGAGGAAATCTGGGCTTTTGTCCAATCACTATTTTTGTGGTAGTGGTGGGAGAGCCAGGGTTTCTGGAGAGTGTGGTGGAATGGGTATTTATTTTTCTACATGAACTCTTGCTCCACTTCTTTCCTCCATGCAGTGTTTTTTCTCCTGTCTCTAAAATACTAGATTGACAGTGATAAAGCAGTATCTCATTGGTTAGAGCTTGGCAGGGAGGAAGGGCCAAGGGACCAGATTCAAAGGATTAACATTTTATTGGGTAGGAGAATGATGCTTCTGATCCAGTTGAATACCTTCCCCATTGACTGTTGCTGGGGGGGCGGGGGGGGCGGGGAGCCAAGATCTTTGGCAGCAAGAGTAACCAGCTGACAGCTGGAGGAAACCACCAGCTCTAAAAAATGCTTGGAAAGAGGGGAGTCAGAGAAGTGGGGGAGCAATATAGTCAAAAACATCCCCAGATAGGACCTTATATGGGGACAGGCTCAGAGCACTTAATTAGCCTTGGGAAGGAGAGGAAGGGTGGAAGGATATTTAAGCACTCACTCTAGTCTTCAACTAACAAAAGTCCCATGAGCTCTCGCAAACAGTGACACACATTTTACACACACCCTGGTAGAGACATGTTAGGCACATTCTCTTGATAATGTATATGTAAATATCCATAAGAGAAAGAGACAGAGAGAAGGAGGGGTGTGGGAGAAGAGGAGGAGAAGCATGAAGAGAAGGAGAAAGAGGAGAGGGGAGAGAAGTCAGGAAAATGAATTTCAAGAATAAGTTAAAAATCCTGCTTGGAGGGGTGGGGGGCAAGATGGGCTGGAGGGATGGCTCAACAGTTAAGGGCACTGGCTGCTCTTCCAGAGGTCCTGAGTTCAATTCCCAGCAATCACACGATGTCTCACAACTATCTCTAGTGGGATCTGATGCCCTCTTCTGGCATAAAGGTGTACAAGCAGATAGAGCTCTCATATACATAAAATAAATAAAGCAAAATCTTAAAAAAAAAAAAGTCCTGCTGGGTATGATGGTATATTACTGTAATTCTTATACTAAGGAAGTTGAGGGAGAAGACTTGCCAGGAATTTCAGGCCAACTTTGGCTATGAAAAATGACTGCCTTATGCCAGGCATGGTGATTCATGCCTTTAGTCCCAGCACACGGGAGGCAGAGGCAGGTAGATCTCTGAGTTTGAGGCCAGCCTGGTTTATAAAGTGAGTTTCAGGACAGTCAGGGCTATATAGAAAAAAAAGGAAGGAAGAAAAAAGACTACTTCAAAAACTCGAAAAGGGTCTAAGGAGGCAGTTCAGTTGGTAAAGCACATGCCACAATGTGCTTGTAATCCTAGACACGGGAACAGGTAGACCTCTGAGAGCAGCTAGCAGCCGACCTAGCCTAAGTAGCTAATCTCAGGTTCCAGATCTGGTCTCCAAAGACAAGGTAAAGGGCTGAAGAGATGGCTCAGTGGTTAAAAGTACATGCGACTTTTGAAGACCAGGTTGGGTTCCCAGCCCCCACACTTCAGTTCACAGCCCCTGTAACTCCAGTTCCAGGAGATCTGACGCCCTCTCTGGCTTCTGCAGGCACCGGGCACCACTCATACATACATACAAGCAGGCATACAGGCAAATAAACACACTCATGAAATAAAAATAATAACTAATGGAGGATGGAGAGATGGCTCAGTAGCTTTTGCAGAAGACTGGGATTTGGTTCCCAACCCCCACACTGCAGCTCATAACCACCATAACTCCAGTTCCAGGGATTTCAATACCCTCTTCTGGTTTGCTGTCGGTAGCAGGCCTGCACGTGGTACACATATGTACATAAAGACAAAACATATGTACGTACACAAAAATAAAATAGATGAATATCTAAAAATTAAGGAAAATAAATATATCTAAAAGACCAAAGTGAATAGATCCCAAAGAACAATGCACAAAGTCCACTTATATCCTCCATATCCATACACACATGTGTACCACCACATACACGCACACCCCAAAATACAAAAAAAGTAAAAAGAGAGAACATGAAGGTCAGTTCTTACAAAAATAAAATCCTATTCTCCAGATGTGGTGGCTTGTGCACTCAGAAATTGAGAAGCTGAGGCAGAAGGATTGCCATGAGTACCAGACCAGATAACAATACCTGTTTCAAAAAGACAAAACAAAACAAAGCAGAAACAGAAGAACAAAGGAGTTGCGTGTGACACACATCTGTAAGATCAGTACTGGAGGCAGGATGCAAGAGGACCAGTTGTTCCCAGCTAGTACGGACTACATGTGTCTCAGAACAAAACAAGGAAAACAAAAGCATCAACAGCAAGAGGAATGAAGCACATGGTAGAGCAAAGTCTCAGAAGTGTTGTGGGCTATTTGTACACTGTATGAAAATGTATTGCTGCGATTGGTGTAATAAAAAGCTGAATGGCCAATAC
>JAQHUG010000342.1:284334-308849 GCA_028555095.1 Dicrostonyx torquatus | reverse complement strand
GTCTCGAACTCACAAAGATCCACCTATCTCTGCCTCCCGAGTGCTGGGATTAAAGGCGTGCGCCACCACCGCCCGGCGAGAGTGCACTTTTTAAGGCAAACGCAGTAATTAGCTTTTTATTGTTTCCTTTTATGAACATTTGCTTCTAAGAAATAATAAACTATAGTCTGGTAGACGCCACTGGATTAAATATTTTGCACATCGTTGCAGCGTTCATTTTAGTCTAATACTTAGGAAGTGTATTTACATCAGGGCGGACGCTGCTTTTCCGTCACGTGCTCTGCTTCCCTGTTAACTAACCATGGGAATACAAATGCCTGTCACAGTAGCCTTTGAGAGTAACAACTTCGATACTAAATAGCACTAGGCTACAGGGAGCGCCATTGACACACTGGGAAAGGGTTCCGCGTGTCCTGGGTACGAGGTCGTCCGATGTACCAGAAACTGGTTCTCAGCCCTACTGAGAAACAAGGGATTTGAGCTGCTGTGCTCCGACGGGAGCAGTGGAACCCCGTTAGGAGACTGTGAGGTGGAGAGCAAGATTGGAGGTCTGGGACTGTTCCGAGACACCAGCAAGCTTCTCCGCGGAGCAAGTAGCCAGCTCCGGGGCTAACAGGCCAGGCGCTGCTGGGCCCCTGCGCCTGCCCGCTAGAGGCTCCGCCCCCCGTGACGCGAGCCCCGCCCCCTGCGCCCGCTTCCAAGATGGCGGCGGCAATACCTGCCCGGCTGTCCGAGCGGCGGTGACGACGGGAAGCAGACCAGGTATGGTGGGCTTGGAACCTCGGAAACAAAATCCTCGTAGAAAGGATCGGGAGGTCGGGGAACGGGGAGGAGAAGTTCTGAGTAAAGGCTGCAAAACCAGATTGAGCACAGACAGGGTCTCGGGTGGAAATGTGGACGCGGGCCGGTGCCTTCACGTTGCACGGTAGGGACAAACACAAGAGACTGAGATGGGATGGGCGTGCCCGAAAAGAATGGTGTTCTCATCCCCATCCCCCGCGCGCGCAAAGCGCTGACCACGCCCTTCCAGGTGAGCCGGCCCAGGTGTCCTGGGCCGAGTCTGCCCAGGCCCTAGCTCTCTACTTCTCACTTCACCTAGAACTCGCCTCCCCACCCCCACTAGGGTTGGAGCGAGGTGGACAAGGACACCACCCCCACCCTTCCCTGGGCTTCGCTCCGGGGTTGCTTACTTGCAGCTCCCAGGTGGTCAAGCACCCTGCACCTGCGGAGGCGCTCCCTGGTACGTGAAGAACCAAAAGAACCTGTTTCCAATGTTTTCTAGGCCATGCCAAGGTCCTGTCATGACTCTCTTGCCTCTTGAATAGTTTTTTTTTTTTTTGGACCCCCCATTCATTTTCCTGTCTCCTCCTCCCCCCAAACAGATTCATTTTGTTGGAGTAGAGAGTTAGGTACAGGTCTGACACTTGCCCCTCTGCTGCAGGGAGCCTGAGACTTGACCTGGCGTCTTGTCTTTTTCCAATCACTTTCCCGCACTCCGCAGGATGGGAAAGTTGTTTCTTCCTGATTGTGAACTCTGCGGTACAGGTCACTGGTTCTCCTTGATCACTTCTGTTCCCGCTGGCCCCACGCTGGCTGTTGGAATGCCCTTTTCTGTCTTCTGTGACAGTTCCAATTTTAGATAATGCCTCACCTCTCTGCTCCCCGGGGACCTCCTGGAGCCCCCATGATCCGGAAGAAGACAGCTTGAACACAGGTGCGTCTGTCTCTTCTTTTGTAAGATTGGATTTTAAAGACTTCTGAAGTGGACTTGGGACTTAAGTGATGTAAGCTTTCTTGAGGGTGGAGACTGAAAGTGGGTGCCGTGGATGAAAATGAAACTTGAGTTTTAGTGACTTGTATTAAGGACGGGTAGTGAGTGGCTACCTTCTGGGCTGGGTTTTTTTTTTTTTCCTTGTTTGATTACAGCAGTGTTCTTTTTGTGACTTTGTTCTCTGCCCATTTCTTTTTCCTCCTCCCGGCACCGCTTTCATCTCTACCCGCTGATGTCTCCGCTGCCTTGCCCTCTGCCTTCCTGCTTGCTTCCAGAAATCTCTTGACTCTTTCCCTAGCCCTCAAGTCAGGATGTTGCGGAGGCTACTGGAGAGGCCATGCACACTGGCCCTGCTCGTGGGCTCCCAGCTGGCGGTTATGATGTATCTGTCACTTGGGGGCTTCCGAAGCCTTAGTGCCCTATTTGGTCGAGATCAGGGCCCAACGTTTGATTATTCTCATCCCCGTGATGTCTATAGTAACCTCAGTCACCTGCCTGGAGCCCCTGTCGCAGCAGGGGCGTCTCCAGCTCAAGCTCTGCCTTACTGTCCAGAAAGATCTCCTTTCTTAGGTGAGTACCAAGGGAAGAAAGTGAAGAAGAAAACAAGGTGAAGGGGCAGGGAGCCTTGGACAGGCATGAATTGAGACTTAGGTTAATGTGTTCTAAGCTGGGCTCATGTTGAGATAGAGTGGTCTGTGAATTCAGAGGTTAGATTAAGCTCTTGGGTCCCAGGCTTTCTACTCCCTGCCCATTTTATGGGCTCTTTATGCCCCAGGGTAGAAATTACCTCTCTTGTAGATGGGTCTTGGCTTTATTAGGTAGAAGTCCTTTTGCTCTTCTCCTGTAGCTTCAGTGTGGGACAAGAGAAAGTTCTATAAACCTTAAAATAAGAAAGTAAGTAGTCTAAGGTAAGGAGCCCACCCGCAGCCCTAGGCTTCATGGAGCTGTTTTAATGAAGGGAAATCCAAGGCGTGAATCAGGCTGTTTGGCCAGAGGTATTCTCAGATTCCGATATCCATTTTCTCCTCGTGTCTCCAACTTCTGAACTTGCCTTTTCCTACCAACAGTGGGTCCTGTGTCAGTATCGTTCAGCCCAGTGCCATCACTAGCAGAGATTGTGGAGCGGAATCCCCGGGTGGAACCAGGGGGCCGGTATCGTCCTGCTGAATGTGAGCCGCGCTCCCGAACAGCCATAATTGTGCCCCATCGTGCCAGGGAGCACCATCTACGCCTGCTGCTCTATCACCTGCACCCCTTCCTACAGCGCCAACAGCTTGCATATGGCATCTATGTCATCCACCAGGTATCCCCACTTTCCACCTTATTCTTGTTATTTATTTTTTTTATTTAGTTTGTTTGTTTTGTTTTTGAGACAGGGTTTCTCTGTGTTGTAGTTTTGACCGTCCTGAAACTCACTCTGTAGACGAGGTTGGCCTTGAGCTCACAGAAATCCACCTGCTTCTCCCTTCCAGGTGCTGGGATTAAAGACCTGTGCCACCAACACCTGGCTCCTTCCTCTTTCTTTGATGTTAAGGAAGCCTCAAATAAATGCCTCTTCTCTCATCTAATGGATCTGTGGGATAATTGTAAAAGGATTAGACAATAGATAATTGGAGCCTTGCTCTTCCAACTTTGTTAGTCCCATTCTTTTTCTGTTAGGTCTGTTTCCCTATTACGTTAGGGTATTCCTACTCTCCTATATTTTTTCTATGATTCTTCCTTTGTTTTGCTTTTTATTTGTTATGTATACAGTATTCTGCCTGCTTATATCCCTACAGGCTCAGAGAGGGTATCATATCTCATTACAGATAGTTGTAAGCCCCCATGTGGTTGCTGGGAATTGAATACTGGAAGAACAGCCAGTGCTCTTAACCTCTAAATCTCTCCAGCCCCTCTTTGTTTTGTTTTTTAAGATAGGGTCTCATGTAGCCCAGGCTGGCCGAAGAATTTATTATGTAGCTCAGGATGACCTTTAACTTCTGATCCTGCTACATCTACCTTCCCACAATGGAGTTACAGGCACATAATACCATGCTTGGTTTTATATGGTGCTGAGGATTGTACCCAGAGCTTAATGAATGCTAGATAACACTCTACCAACTGAGCCACATCTCCAGCCCTTGTTTTGCTTATAGTCTACCTAAGATCTTCCTGTCTGTCTTCTGAGTACTGGAATTACACGCAAGTACCACCACGCTCAGCTGTCTGTTTTGTTTTTCCTCCTCTTGGCCCCATATTCTGCTTAGATCCTTCCTCTTTTCACTTCAGCACTCGTGCACAGAGTGCTTTCTCCATACTGAGCCCGGTCCCCTTCATTATCTTCTAGGCTGGAAATGGAACGTTTAACAGGGCAAAGCTTCTGAATGTTGGGGTGCGGGAAGCCCTGCGCGATGAAGAATGGGACTGCTTGTTCTTACATGACGTGGACCTCCTTCCAGAAAATGATCATAACCTGTATGTGTGTGACCCCCGGGGACCCCGCCATGTTGCTGTTGCCATGAACAAGTTTGGATACAGGTAGAGGGCATGGAAGAGCACTAGAAAGCCGGGAAAGCAACCTTGTAGCAGGTGGAGCGCTAAGGGGATTGTGGTTACGGTTGATGCTCCAAATTTGTGAACTACAGGGATCTTTTTCTCCCTAGCCTCCCGTACCCCCAGTACTTTGGTGGGGTTTCGGCGCTCACTCCTGACCAGTACCTGAAGATGAACGGCTTCCCCAATGAATATTGGGGCTGGGGTGGTGAGGATGATGACATTGCTACCAGGTCAGACTTCTTACAACACCTCTTTCCCAAACTGGCCACATTCTTTCAATATAGATCTTTAGCTTCCTGATTCTGTACTGAGCCAATTCTTTCCTTTGACCTTGGTCTACTAAGGCCAGGCTTTGCCCACTGCTGCCCGTTCCGTCAAATTTCAGTTTTCTAAATAGATCTGGTTGGTTATATTCTTGGGAAGAGGGGTAAGATCACCTGGAAATAGAATTCTAGCCCACCGGGGGTGCTGGCGCACACCTTTAATCTCAGCATTCGGGAGGCAGAGGCAGGTGGATCTCTGTGAGTTTGAGGCCAGCCTGGTCTACAAGAGCTAGTTCCAGGACAGGCTCCAAAACTACAGAGAAACCCTGTCTCAAAAAACCAAAAAAAAAAAAAAAAGAATTCTAGCACTCAAGAAGGGACCTAAAGACAGGTTAGTTCTTCATTATTTTGATAGGCTTACGTAGAGACTGCTTCTGTGAGAATGGAGGAGAGGGATTCTGCTCCATATAACCCAGAATCACTCTTTTCTTTTCGTTTTTAAAGGAAAAAGGGGGAGGGGCTCCTAACTGGCATAATGCCAACTCATTTCTTAGCATTTGAAACATTCTTACCTTTAGCCTCCCCTGAACCAGTTTCATGAGCAGTGTATTTGAGCTTGGTATGCTGGGTCTATTGCTTCCCCTCCCGTTTTGTCCCCTCTAACGACATCTTTATGTGAATTCTCATCTCTCTGTGTGTAAATCTTACACCCTGAAAATTCTAGATGTATTTTTTCAGTTCTTTATCAAACTACCTCACCCCTTACTTTTGTTTCAGAATTTGGGCTTGTTTAAGGTCCTGAGCATCTGCTTGCGTCTGCTCTGCTCTTTCACACAAGGCAGCAGCTGGCAAGCAGCGGGGTGGTTTAGACACTACTTCTAAATAAGACTTGCAACGCTAGGCGGTGGTGGCGCACGCCTTTAATCCCAGCACTCGGGAGGCAGAGACAGGCGGATCTTTGAGTTCGAGACCAGCCTGGTCTACAAGAGCTAGTTCTAGGATAGGCTCCAAAGTCACAGAGAAACCCTGTCTTGGGAAAACCAAAAAAAAAGACTTGCTGGGTTGGGGTGCAGCTCGGTGCTCACCTGTGTGTTTGGCATACGTAAGCCTCACTTTAAATGCCCGAAGGTGGAGGTGGATGACTTTGGGTCTGCTATTTCTATGCTTTAGACAAAATGGCTCCTTTTCTCTGTCCTTCTAAGACTCCAAGGGCAACTCCTAGGAGCCATTTAGAAAGGAAATCTAAGAGTTACATATCTATCTCTGCCAGTTCTTTTAAGGCCTCAGGGCGTCTGGCATTAGGCCCTGCTGACTTAGGCACAGCCAACTTTACCTTCTTTCTATTTGATTTTCTCCTGCCTTCTTTGTACCTGGCAGTTTTTATTTAATTTTTTTTTCTTGCCAGACAGATGGTAATTATTCTTTGTGTACAGGCATATGTCATCACTTCCTTGCTTGCTTTTACTTTTCTCATTCACCGGCCAGCAGCTTCTTTTCCACTCTGGCTCCTCCAAGACTCTCTCCCTTTTCTCATAGGGTACGTCTGGCTGGGATGAAGATCTCTCGACCACCCACCTCTGTGGGACACTATAAGATGGTGAAGCACAGAGGGGATAAAGGCAATGAGGAAAATCCCCACAGGTAGGAAGGGGGTTGTTATTGGGGTCCCAGTTTCCTGTCTTCAGGAAACTCTTAAATGTCCCCAAACTCCAGCTATTCCTTTTAGATCTTAGTCTTAAACCTTTAACCTTCAGATTTGACCTCCTGGTCCGTACCCAGAATTCTTGGACACAAGATGGAATGAACTCACTGACATACCAGTTGCTGGCTAGAGAGCTGGGTCCTCTCTATACTAACATCACTGCAGACATTGGGACTGACCCTCGGGGTCCTCGGTCCTCTGGCCCCCGATACCCACCGGGCTCCTCCCAGGCCTTCCGACAAGAGATGCTGCAACGCCGGCCCCCAGTTAGGCCTGGCCCTCTGCCTACTGCCAACCACACAGCTCCCCATGGTTCACACTGACTCTTCTTTACCCACTTTAATCATGAAACTGAATCAGAGGGATTGTGTTCCCCACACCCTCCACACTGCTTTTGGAGGGATGTGAGGGGACTAAACTCTAGTGCTGGGCTGGGGGGCAGGGACCTCTCCTCACTGCTAGACTGGAGCTGGGCTCCTCTAGACCTGGAGGTTCCTCTTTCTCGGGGCCACCTATCAGGGCTTATGACTGTGAATCCTTGTCATTTTATGTGACGAATCCTGGGAGTCCCCTGCCCCCGGGGTAGGAGCAGGGCTGGACCCCAAGCCCCTTCCTTGTCCATGGATGTCACTCTTTTCCAAGAGTGACCTGGCTTCTCCTGGGACCTCTGTGAATATTTATTCTATTTATGGTTCCCAAGAAGCTGTCTGGTGGAGGAAGCCCCTTCCAGGGCGTTTCCTGCCTGTGCTGGAGTAGCTCCTCTGGTCTTGGCCCAGGGGGCTCAGATTTTGATATCTTTTCTAATAAAGGACTTTGTCTCATCTTTGCTTGTGCCTTTGCATTCCAGGACATTTTATCCTCTCCCACCACCCCTGGTCCCAACAAGCCTGTAGGTTGACAGAATAGCAAGACCAAACCAAGTTCCAGCAACTTGTATTTTCGTGAGTGGGAGAAGGGGAATCAGCTGTTAGATTCTGTGCCCAGGACAGCAACTGCCGCCTGACGTCCACTCTCTATACAGTCATTGACAGCAACCCCCTCATAGGAAGCTCCAGCCAAAGTCAGAGGCAACCTCTGAGCAGTCAGGAAGTGCATAGCCGACTCTGAAAGGTAAGGAAGGATGAAAGGAATGTTAGAGCTGGGCTCTGACTTCCTCAGCCCAGCCGCTTTCCCAGCTTACCTAGTTTTTGCCAGTGTCCAAGTGTATACTGAGGGATACAGTTCTAAGGAGAGACAAGATGTAAGGGCAAGTTCATTACTTATTTCCAAGGCCTTGCTTGGCTGACGTACTGATAAACATGTTAGTCCTTATTTTCAATGGGGAACTAATAAGAATCTCAACTCACCTTGTGTAGATGGACCAAGCAGTGACTTGGTTGCTCCTTCAGTCCTAACTGTGTAGCAACTGCTTCCTGTGCTTGCTGTTGGAACAGCTCTGGAGACAATTCATGACCATTAGCTTCTAGCTTCTGTAACCAGTAGCCTCCCAACATCACCTGAGAGGAAATACAGCATCAGCCATCCTGCCCTTGCCTCCACTAAGGCACAGAGGAGTCCTTGGAAACCCCACTATAAGCAAAGTTTCCTTCTCTCACAGTTACTCTGAGGCCTGGGGGGTTCCCATCCTGCTCAGGAAAAGCAACTGAGTCATACACGACTCCTAGGACAATTGGGTCTTCTGATGATGGCACCAAATGTCCAAATCCCTGAAAAAGATGTCTGTAGATCAGGAGGGAAGGGCTCTCGCTGAGCCTGTGTCTTCCCTCCTTCTCCTCTTCATACCTGAACAGGCAGACAAGCTCCTTGGTACTGCAGATTCACCACAGCGACAGATACGGCAGTGATGGTACTCAGGACACGAGCTAGAGGTGCAGCCTCAGCAGGGAGCAGCTTGCTGAGCACTGGGGATCAGGCAGAGGCATTCATAGTAGGCTAGCTTTGTCTTATCGGAATCCCTCATGGATGACCAGCTCAGGAACCCAGTGTGGCCCTGCTGGCATAGGAAGGCACACTATCGCCTCCTGGTGGTTAGGGAAAGGGAGGGACTGTCCCATTACCTGCAGCTGGAATGGCACTAATAATGTGGTCAGCCTCCAGACTGCTGTCCCCTAGAGACACCTGAGTGATAACATTTGAGAAATAACCGTGTTATGAGGACTTTAGAGGTAAATGAGATTTGCTGCCTCACTCTTAGCTTCCCAGGTACCCAAGAAACAGGAAAGACTGGGTATTGACCCAGGATGAAGACTGTGAATGACAATATCATCTGAAAACAAAAATCCTCTGCATAATCCAGAAGGTGGACCAGAAAGAGGTCAGTGTAGCTGCTCTGAAATGGTCACTGAAGGTGGGCTGTCCTCTCCCTGTCCTAGATACTCCAAAGAATTACTTCTGTTCACATCTGTAAGGGCTGTTTGAGGAAGATTCACAAATAAAGCTTAGGAACCTGAGGTAGCCAATACTAAAGAGCTTCTCTAAGGCAAGAAAACAGTAAGTCCAATGCTATCAGCCCTGACCTGGTTAAACCACTACAAAGATGGTTTAACCATACATACAGGATGTGTGTGTGTGCACACAAGTGCAGGAGTCTGTGGAGTCCAGTAGAGGGCGTCTGAGCCCCTGAGCAGGAATTGCAGGCAGTGGTGAGCCACCTGATTTGGGTTCTGGGAATGGAGCCCAGGTCTTCTGCAAAGGCAGTATGTACTCTTAATTGCTGAGTCACTTCTTCATCACTCCCCACCCCCGGCTCCATAGAAGAAGAAATTTGTGGACAAGAAGTTATCACTGACATTAAAAGGTGGCAGGTATGCTGATGGAATACTGCAGGGCTCTGACGCCTTTATGACTCTTGTGACTGAGAGTTGTGTAGAGACGATAACTAGTAGGCCACAGAATATTAGGATGTTAGTCATATGAGCAAACAAACGTGTTTTCAAGTCTTGGACCAAGTTGAAAGAGATGGATATTCAGCAGAAAAGTCCACATTCCTCCCCAGAGGGCCTATTTGACTATGGTATAAAATCGGGTCATGCACATTTTCAATGAAACTTGTATTTTTGCAATATTAAATATAGCAACAACAAACCCAGTAATACTGATACAGGTTTACTACACTCCAGAGGGTTCTCCTACCTTCCAGCGCCCTTCTGGCTGGAGGCTGAGCCCACAGACTGGCTGGCCTCTGAAAACAGTGACTCCTTTACTGGTTAGGTGGTTGTGAAGGGCCTGGGGCAACATCTCCAGCCCTCCACGGAGTGACCACTGACTCCACCGCTCTGCCTGGGCCTGACGAATTAATGAGGAGTCTGGCTGTGGACTCCGTCCTAAAAGGAGACAAATATATATATATATATATATATTATCAAAATAGTACCCCTTGTACAAAGTACCTCACTTTGTCAGGCTTTATATTTCACCCTTTGAACCAATGCCCCTCCCCTCACCTGCCCCCAGCAGCAGCCCCAGTAATATGGACCGATGGGTTTGCTCAGCTTGGAAGAGACTGGGAAAGCAGGACCGGACACTGAGCTCACGGCTGTTGCCTGCAAACACTCCTCGGCAAAGACTGTCCATGGCTAAAGATGCCACCTTAAGGGTAAGACTGGGTCTGAGGGGTCAAGGAATAAGCCACCCTGACTGATTTCCATTGCCCCTGCTTGGGAGGGAATGAGGAAGGGAGAGAGTTTGTGTTGGGGGTGTTCCCACTATAACCAAAGGGTGGGAAGGAAAGGAAGGCATTTATTCCCAACACCGAGGAATGGGAAAGAGGACATCCATAGATACAGCAGCTGGTTTAGGAGGGGAGAGGGTTGAGACCACCTCTGAGCAGTGTCACCTCAGGTCCAAGGCGGCGCTGGGCAAAACTGTGCACAGTCTCATCAGGCTCTTTGCCCCTGGACTTCATCAAATCCCTCAGCCCAGCCCAAAACAGAGGTTTGGAGAAGGGGGGTGAAGGGCGCAGTAGCCCCCTGCATGGAGGAAGGCATGGTGAAAAGAAAGCTCCCCGAGTCACCTTCCCAGTTCCTGGGTGTTATTTTCATTCATTTAACCCCTGTGGCTGGAAGGGCTGACAGGGAGCGGAGGGAAGAGGCAGGTGTACAGTTAGGAGGGGAGGTGTTACCTGAGGCCAGAGGGTAGGGGGTGCAGGGCACCACCTACATACAGGAACCTGTTCTGGGCAGCTGGATGATTCCCTGGGACAGGCAAGATTTCTGACTCCAAGCCAAGCTCAGAAACCTGTTCTCAAGCCCTCAGGAAGAGGAGACACTAAGGAAAAACTGACCCAACAAATGTCTTTCCCCTCTGACATTCTCTCCCTTTGAAAAGCTGCCCCCTCCCCCAACCGCCTGTCTCTCTTACACATTCCACAAGATGCTCACTCACCAGGAGCAGGGTCCGGGCTCCCAGCACTCCAGCTGGCCTAATTCCTCGAGGTCCAAGTTCAAAGATAGCACCATCTGATCCTCGGACTGAGCGGATCCAACCTCCCAAACGCTTGCTGCCCTCCACTAAGATCACCTGGTGCCAAAAGTGAGACACGGCGGGTTTAGGGAAAAGGGACTGAGATGGGGGGATTTCACATTCTATGGAACAGAATCTATTCAGTTTTTATGGGAAATGGTAAGAGTTTCACATTAGTCTTTCTTTGGTTCTAGTGGGAACTCACCTTAGGGGGACAGGGGCCTCGGATCAGATGATAACTTGCGACCAATCCACTGATACCCCCGCCAAGCACGATCACAGTCCGGCCCATTGTAAGGCCTAGGGAAAGGTCAAGATACCCGGCAGAACCGGAGGCACCCTATTTTACAACTGCAGAAACCCCCACTGGTCCCATTCCCCACTTCTGGGCACTTACTGATTTGTGAGCATCTAAGGCAGGGCGCGAGTGTACTTGCTGTTAAAATGAGGTCTTCGTTCAGAGGCCAGGACTACCCACAAGATACGGGGAACCAGGGAGAATGAGTGATATAGAGGCCCTAGGACCAGGGTCTCCTGTGGGTGTGCAGATAAGGCCCACGCCCGCGCTATCTTCCCAGCTCAAACCCTCCAGGGGCCCGAATTCTGGAGCACACGGTTTCCCCAGCCTCAGCGGGTGAGCAGGTTCAAGTCTAGGATCCCCGCCCCTAACTTTTAGGGTTCCTCCGACTCTCCGTTTACTCCATTCAGTCGGCCCGCAGCTGCGCTTCGCTTTACTGCTTCAGGATTGGTGGGTCCTGGAAAGTAGGGTCTGGATTGGTGAGTGCTAGATACATCCACCAATGAAAACACCGGATTGGCAGTGACGTTGTCAGCGGAGCAGCAGCTACGTGCAGAGTCAGCTACCAAGTTAACCGGTTCTTTGCCTAATCGGAGTTAGTTGCAGTAGCCGGCGCTGCCTTCCCCAGGGCCAAAGCAGTGAAAAGCTGAATCCGGGAGTTAGCATTCCCCAGCTCAAGCTTCCTAGGCCTGTGGTGAGAACCCTTAGAGGGAGGGCCCCATGAGCCTTGGTTGGAGAGAGACACTTGAATGCCAGTCTGTGGGGAGGTGGTTCCATAAACAGCTCTTTGATGTTAGCAACAGTCAGGGCCTACGGGAGCAAAGGCCACCCGGCAACGAAACCAGTGTTTGTCAACAGGGGTTCTTGGGTGACTTGCTCTCGAGGGACAGTTCCCCTCTCCGGCAAAACCCAGCGTGCCAATGCCTGCGCTCTACTTTTAGGCCTCTCTGCCGCTTCACAAGTCTCAAGGTTTGTCTTCTGAGTAATACTAAAACTGTAGGGCACAAGTGCGGGCCTACTCAATCCCTGTTCTTTTCCTTCTACTCTGAGAGCGCCCCGCCTGTTCAGAGACAGAATTGGGCCCCAGAAAGGCTCCAATTGAACCAAAAGCTGAATATCCATTCCCTCTTATCCGCAAATAGAAACGTGAACATCACTTTTTCTTAATAAATTTATTCACAAAAAGTGAGATTGCAGAGGTTCTGGGGCCTGTACATGGTCAAGGGCCTGGTGAGCTCTGTACATGGGACAGGAAACAAGGTGAAAGGGTGCTTCTTAATAAAAAAAATAATGGGAGCTACAACCACCCTCCCTCCCCGATTAAAAAGACACAAAAATAGACGTCTCTGAGGTAAATGGGGAGCCTGGGGGCTTAAGGGTGTTGAAAAGGTCTTCACAGGTGCCAGGGCTTCAAGATGGTGTCACAGGCACCGCGGTGGCTCCTGCATCAGTTGGTAGAACAGCACGTAGCCCTCACTGGACGCCACCTGATTTTCACTGACAGGGGAGACACTACGAAGATGGGAAATAGGGAGCAGCTGTAGTTACTCCTCTGTCTTTCCCCTCCTCCCTAAAGGCCTCAACTCAGAGTACCAGGTGGAGCTCAGGAGAGACTCCACTGAGCCTTTCTTTGCCAGGAGCTCATCTTTTGGGGTCTTAGAGGAGGGAAGGGTGCCAGGGCTACAGTGCGATGGGGCAGGAGTTGAATAAGAGGCTGTGCTCACCGGGAGTCATTGTAGACATGCCAACCAGTCTGGCACCGGCACAGGGCTGTGTAGTGTCCGTAGTGGACACTACCCGAGTGGTTGCAAAGAGCATACAGCTGGTAGACAGGGCTTCCTGCGGGTTAGACAAGATCAGTTTCTACACTCAAGAGTTGTGTCCCACCCTGAAGGTGCCACAGGACATTCCCCACCAGACTCACCCACTTTGTCACTGGCAAAGTCCCCTAGGCTCAGTCGCTGCAATGGGAAGTCTACACCTACTGAACTTTTCTTGATGGAGCCTCGGGAGGTGGAAAATCGATTCAGATCTAAGCCCTGGTTAAGGAGCATTTGGGAGGCTGAGGGTCTCTAAAGGAGCTGCAGTAAGAAATTCAGTACCCTCTGTTCCCCCAACATGTCCTGGAAGATGGCAAAGAAAGTTGGGGTGGCAGGTTTTTCTCAAGGAAAACTCAATGAAGGTGAGGAAACAGAATGAATGGAAGATACCCTAAGAGGAATAAGAACGCAAAGATTAGGATATGGAGCACAAGGATTCGGGGGAATCTTTGTACTGTCAACTTTTTGGTACTTCGTGTTTTCTGCCGGCATCGGTCACACACCTAAATAAACAGCAAATAGTGTTAGGTCAATGTGTTCTCACCTCAGCTCGTTTTTGATACCCCACTTCACATATAAATTTAGTATGTCTCTTATTGCTTTGCCCCTCCCCCTCTAACTTAGGCATACTAAACGTACCTGAGACACCCAGACATGTAACTTATTCCCAAACTAAGGAAGTATGCATCTCCTTTTATCCAGACAGACTCCCCCAAGTCTCCCACCATTGTAAGTCCCCACATACTGGGGCATTTTCCGACTCTAGCTCTTCTTCCTTGGTGAAAAGGCTGAAACAGTCCCGCAGAGACACTTTGCCCCCAGCAAATCCTTTCTGGGAGGGGAAGGAAGGAAGGGTCAGCATGTTCTGAATTTCTTTTTCTTTTTTTTAAATCTTTTATCTTTTCACAATCCAGGCTTCAATTTTACTTTAGAGGCCCACATAGTTCCCACCCACACATAGGGGTGGGTCACAGAAGCCGAAGCCATGTTTTGTCCATCCCTGGAACCCTCCGGAATCCCACCTTGGGGATGGGCAGGGACAGGTCACAAAAAACCTCGAAGGTCGTGGAGCGATACCCACAGGCCTGGCACTTGAGGCAACTTTTCAGCTGGCCTACAAATAGGTCTGGATAGAAGCAAAAACAGGAGAAAGTCACTGTTGGACGCCTAAGGCGCTCTCTCGGAATCCTGCCCCTTGCTGGATCTGCCTTTCTAACTCCAACACTGCCACCACCCAACTCTACAAACCACTTCACATCCTCACCCAGCTTTGCTCTCATTCCTCTCCCAAGCCCAAACCCCCACTGTTTTGCCCACTCCATACCAACAATCTTGCTGTCTTCTCGCTCCAGGTAGTGCTTCCACATTAAGTTGGCTCGATCATCATCACTACCACAGATCAAGGGAAGGGAGGGAGCACCCATGAGACAGTTATAATACTGGGTACCCCCAAGCCATTGAAATTAGCCACAGAGCCCTGTTTCCTACCCACATACCAGCTCCTTCACTAAATTTCTAGTCAAAGGAGTAATTCTTTCAGGAACTTTCTGGGGAAGTCCAAGATGAGAGGAAAAGTATGTAAAGGAAAAATGCCATCCCCCCTCTGCAAGCCCCATCGGTATATTTTATTGTAGAAGATCCCTCTTTTCCCAATTTAGTGACACCCCCAACTCTATTTTATGCCTCTATCTGCATCCTTCAGCTTCCCTCCTCCTCCTCCCTTCTGTCCTTTCTTGTACTTACAAACCATTTATTTTTCTATGCTAAAGGATCTCCCCAGGGCCTCACATTTCCAGTTTCAGTTGGCTCAGTTCTGTGACAACTGATTGCTACTGGGGAGAGGAGCAAGGGGGAACAACCTTTACCTTAATTCTGGTTCTTCATGCAGAGCCCCTCCTCGGCGAGGTGGCGAGGGAACTGGACCACTGGCCAGGATTGGTGGTGCCCGGCGACCTCGTCGGTTGATTTCAAGATGCAACCGCTCCATGAGGAGCTTCAGAAACTCTTGGGCATCCTGCTGGCTACAGCCAGACAGAATATGAGCAACTGATCCCCTTAGTCCGCAGACAGTATTCCCTGCCCAAATATGGGTCCCTATATCCTCAGTGCAGAAATTCTCAAGTCTCCAAACAACGGGGCTGTAGACCCTGCCCCCATCCTCTCAGCTTCCCCACCTGTATCCAGAGAAGGAGGGAACGTATTTCTGGAAGACAGCCCGGAATCGAGTAGGATTCACAGCTTCACAGGAGTCAGGGTGCCAGAGGGCACCAATCACATCTGCAAAGGCTGTCGGTGTGACAGTGGGGAAGGGGTACAAAGATTAGTGTCTAGAAGAGCAGGCAAGAGGAGAGTCAGTGGAGAGAAAACCTCTAGAATGGAGGAACCCAGAAAATGGATCTAAGTGCCAGATTGAAGGGCTGGGAACCATAGGCATTGGGGTATAGAATTGAAAGGATGGGGGAAGGGAACAGAAGAATAAGAAGTATGTTGCCCACCTTCCGTGAGCTCCTGGGCTCGGCCTCCTCCAGGGACCTCTTGCCGGAAGTCCCTTCGAAGACAAAAGTCTCGAAGAGGCCTTGTGCTGCTCAAACACTGTAGCACGGCGTTCAGGAAACACTGGGGAAGCAGCGGGGGTAACTGCCATTACCTTTCCGGTCTGGGGTCCAACCAGCCTTAAGGAGAGGTCAGTGCTCTCCTGCATGCCTTCCCCAAATTCGCAGGCTGGCTCCACCCCCAACACCATTTCACACTCCTTTTACAGAGAAAAGAACAAGAAAATGGCTCTTACTGTATTTCCCAGATTTCGGAGGCCAACATGACCAGAGCCCAGAAGCAGTGTGTGATGAGCCTAGAAGGTCAGAGTACAGTCATTTTCTAGCCGGCACTTTTAATAGCATGTTGCTGAATGTTTCCCCCACCCTATTCCCCAGCTCGACCCTTTTGCCCTCCCTGGTCCTCCTACCTCATTGGTCATGAGTAGTAAACCCATCACAGCTGAGTGTACCACAGACTCAGCCATGGCTGTCACACCTATTCCCCATTTACTCCGCTGCCCAGCTAGCCGGCGCTGCAGCTCCTGAGGCAGTTCCCCAAGCACTGGCATGGTTGCCCAGCTGCTCCCCACCCCCACCTTACTGCCCCCAAATCCCCCTCCTGCCCCCGTGGCCCCTTCTTGCACCCTGTCCTGCTGGCTCCAACTGCAAGCAGCTTAGCTCACTTAGCTCAGGAAATGGGCAACAGTATCAGTAGATGCTCTAACTCCGCCCCTTCTTAGTCCAGGTGCTCTAACTCCGCCCCTCTTCAACCCAGGGATTAATTAGGTCTAGGCTCAGTCCTAGGAGAGAAATTGCCTTAAATGGGTAGGCCTAAGGACCCAAAGAAGAATTCTAAATAGTTAATTCCCTAGGGACCAGAATGGCACATCGAGTTGAAGAATCACATACAACCCAAAATAATATCTAGAAGGCCTCAGAAAGGAGAAGAGTCCACTGGTGTAATAAGGGGTTGACAAGGGGACTTGGAGAAGGGAACAAGAAAGCCATTATCACAAGAAAGTTAAAGGCAAGAGGAACATGGTCATGGGAGACCACGTGTGCTGGCAAGTCCTCACCATCTTATCATCAGAGTAGAAAGGCTCAGAGGGTCGGGCAGATATCATGTGGAAGGAGCCATGGGAAGTAGGGGGCTCTGTCCGTATGCTGAGCAGGGTAGGGGGGCCAGGGAAGCCCCCAAGACGCCGGAGAGAAGTGCTACGTCTCAAAGTGGGCGGCTCAGGCCGGAGTGCCAAGCGGCTCAGTGCAGCCCCTAGCTCGCCAGTGCCACGGTGCCCTCCCAAGGCAATCCCCATTGGACGCAAGTCCCCACTGCTCACAGACTTGGAACGGGCTAAGTTGGTCCGGGATGGGAGAGGCAGAGCCACAGTTGGGGGCGGTGAGCCAGGCAAAGGAACCCCATGATCTGCTCGAAGAGGGCCTCTAGGACGAGAGCCTGAGGTCCGACCCCGACCCAGTTCCAGTTTCTTGAGCCTTTCATCTGGGGGACATGGCCTTGGTGGCAAAGGTCGTAACATGGAGTTTGGCCCAGGAACTGGGTTTCGGCGCTCCTTGCTGCGGGCCCGAGGAGGAAATGGTATCTTGGCTCCCACTCGGGGCTGTATATTGACAGGTGGCTCTCGAGTCCTGCCCAGGCGGTGCTCAGAAGCCTGGGGCATTGTGGACACCACAGGCTGGACCTGAGAACAGAGGATCAGCATTTGAATTAGTAAGGAAGATAAGATATAGGCTACCACTCAAGCTGGCTTCTACGTGTACCGAGGGCATGAATCACGTCTATAAAATCAGTTCTTGCATCCCCATAACTTAGCAATGTTTGACACAAAGGAAATCCTTAGTATCCCTTGAATAAAGTATTGACTGAATAGTAGCCCATCATTTTGACTTTTCACGCCCCACCCCCCTCTATAGAATACAGATTTATTAAAAAGCCAGTGATAGTCCCAATTTCAGCTATCTTTATAATCTACAACCTCCTAAAAATCCTCATATCTGGCTAGTCAAGTGAGATATACCCAAGACCTGGGACCCTGGATGCAGGAATCAGTCCAAAAGACAGCATTCCATCCTCAACCCTTGCCCCTCTGGGTTGCAAATGAAGCCGATTAAATGGGTGATTTGCAATCCATTCCCTCTCCAGTTCTGGGCCCCCACTTGATATCTGAGCTCAGGGGGCAATGGTTTGGGATGGAGGACGAACTACTTGACCCCTAATTTCTGCACCTCTCCCACCACAGCGGGGGTTTTACCCGGGTCCGCCCCCCTCGAGGGCAGAAAGGCCGAGGCCGCTGATTGGCTACGGGGTCCGGCGGCATATTCCCCGCGGTCCGAGAATGCAGTTCCTCCAGCTCGGTTCTCCCAGGCCCCGCTGGGCACCGCGAGCCTCTCCCTTTGTGGTGAACGTCCTCTGGGGTCTGGATCCGTCCTCCCTCAGCTCCCCCACCCCACCCCACCCCGCCATAACATCCCGGCCCATACCTGTCCCCCGGTGAGGCGGCGGGGGAGGCCAGCCGGGGTCCAGCTCCAGCTCAGGGCCACCCCCTCCGAACCCCGAACAGCCTCCCCGCGGGCCCGGCCGCAGCTTTAGCCGCAGCTGTTGCCCAGCTTGCTCCCGCCGCAAGGGCCACCGCCATCTTTGTTGGTGCCGCCCGGCCACCGGCCACCGGCTTCACAATCTCTTAAGGCGCCTGCGCGCCCACTCTCGGAATCCTCCCACCCACCTCCTCGGCGCTTGCGTGAACCCGCCCCCACGGCTCCCCGACCGACACCATGGAAACGCAGCCAACTTTAGAACCACTAGTTCCTGGCCCTGCTGGTTGGTGGTCTTTAAACCACTGCTGCAAGTCCTTGAGGGCAGGGCCCCCATCCCTTCATGTGGTCCAAAGGGATGAAGAGTCGAAACGTCGAATAACGGAAGGACTTGCAAGGGATTCTTTCCAAACAAAAGGGATGCAGCGTGGAAAGCTGTGTGCCAGGTCCAGCTCCAGCCATAAAACCAATAGTGAAGCATTTAGCACTCCACCTAGGCAAGAGAGATCCCTAGTGGGCACAGAACGCCAAACCTGTAAAACCCATTCTTCAAGCCCCTTTGCAGGCTCATTGCTAAAGGGCAAACGCAACTCTCAACGACAGTGAAAAGAAATGGATTTTTTCTTCCATTTGTTATCCCTTGAAAGGACATTCATTTCCCCCTCCCAACCTAGTGTAGTTTTTCATGCCCCTTCGTATTTTGCTTGTTCACCTTCTAACAGTCATCAGTGAGAACCACAGGCTACATACATGGGAAGCAGCTTTTATTGACAGGTTGTTTCCAGAAACCAAAAAAAGACATGAGCTTTCGGTTGATGCCTCCAGGGCTCCACTTGCAGAAGGGATACAAATTGCCTCTTTCAAGGTTCAAGTCTTTGACCTCTCAGTACAGCTTTAGAGACTTTGTGACCTTACCCTATTGTTGGGTTTTGGTCCGTCCCCCCCCCCCCTCCGCCTATAGCTACTTTGTAACACGGCCAGAGGTGACCCGTGAAAGAAATCATGAGTTAGGAGAAAAATTCACAAGAAAACAGGAATACAGCCTATCAAGTTCCTCTGTCCTGCCTCGGTGGCTCGATCATTCACTGGTTGCATTTTTCTTTGTGCTGGATTACACCCTTCTGAATCAGATCAGGGACTTCGACTGCCAGCCAAGGACCCAGCTGCAATACAAGGGAGACCCTGTGAGGTTACTACGTAGCCTCTTATTGCACCTGACCCTCTTTCCCAGGGACTCTATAACATACCCAAGTGACAACACTGTTACTCCCTTAGTCTCAGCTACATTTCTGGTATTGCTTAGGTCATGAACCCTCCCTCTTCCTCTCATATACCAAGAAAAACAAACTTACCCCTAGGGCCATGAGATGAGCTAGTCCAAACTTGGGCACATTCCTGGCCCACAAAGGTTTGAAATGATCAGTCAGACATATTTTGCCACCCCTAGGATGAGGACAAGAAGGCGTTGACACAAAAAACTAGCCATAATGTATAGCAGCCTCTTGGGAACATAGGAAGATTAGCGCTCAGAACTGAGAACAAGGTCAGCTAAGCACTTGGCATAGGAGTGGCACTGGGAAACCTAGACTCCCTCCAGACTCTGGAGTAAGTACCCTTGGGGAAACCTTCTGTCTCTTGAGCTCCTCCCTAAGGCTTTCCTTGCTCTTTCTCATCTCCTACCCAGGCCTACCTGTACATCTTTGCTGTCTTTCCATCCAGCTCAGGGACTGCAATTTCTGGAGCAGTAGTGGGATATGTGATAGGAATCTGGAGAAATTACAAAGCCTTAATAAAACAGAGACTCAAGAGAGAAATGAACTAGTCTAATTAAACATACACATTTCTTGGTTGAATTGCTTATTCAGCAGATCCCCCAAAGTGACATTTACATGCTAGGATTCTAGAAAGAGAGATTAGCAACTATTACATATCTGCTTCAAACCTCAGCATTCCCCTCCCATTTAAAAAGATTTATTTAGTCACTTCAAAAAAGTTTAGCTTGCTAACAATCATCTGATCAGTCCCTTTCTACTAACCTTCATACTTCCCATTCTAGCACACTCACGTCAAACTCGATGTCAAACTCATATTTGAGGAGGTCATGGATGTACCAGCATTTTCCAAACCACCTGGAACAAAGACCAAGCCTCAGTCTAGTCAGCCCATTCCGATCATACTCAAATGACATCTTTGCTTAGGCCACCAAGCAGGAAGACTCATAGGTCAGGAATTAGTTAACTCTAAACTGATGCATGGCATGGTGGCTTTGGGTTGGTTACTGGATAGCAAATTGCTTAAGCCAGGTAAGGATCCCACTCATAGCTCCCAAGAGGGTCTGCTTACCGGGTCCCTTCCTTGTTTGACTCCAGTCGGAACCAATCATTGTCTGAATTTTTGTTGTTCTCTACATACTGAAAGCAGAAAATAAAATCTTAGAAGGAACTGGAGCCAGGCAGTGGTAGAGCACACCTTTGATGCCAGTATGGGAGGCAGAGGCAGGAGGATCTCTGTGAGTTTGAGGCCAGCCTGGTCTTCAAAGTGAGTTCCTGTCCAAAGAATTATACAGAGAAACTCAGTACAAAAAAAAGGGAGGGGGAGGTGTTTACTGGAGAGATGGCTCAGAGGTTAAGGGAACTGGCTGCTTTTCCAGAGGTCCTGAGTTCAATTGCCAGTAACCACATGGTGACTCACAACCATCTATAATGGGATCTGATGCCCTCTTCTGGCATGCAGGGAGAACACAGTATATATAATAAAATAAACGTTTAAAAAAAAAAAAAAGAAAAGAAAAGGGAGCTAGAGTCAAGGGTTGCCCCTCTTCAAAAGTATGACTATTTTCTGTTTTAGAACATTTTTTTTACAACTTTTCAGACATAAGCAAAATGAAAGAAAAGGATACACATGTAAGCTGGGTGCTTTCCCAGAACAGAGAACAGAATGTCCAGGTTTCCCACAGCATAGCAAGTACAAAATATTTGGAGACTCATAGGGTATTTTCTCACTACTGATAGTACCTGTCCTTAGCCCCAAACTCACTTTACCACCTACATTATTCCTGGAGGACCCTGTGCTAGCTTTCATTAAAAGCTACAAGTTAGTGACTCAAACCAGAATTTCAGGTTCTAGTATTCAACTGCATGTTTCAGTTTATTCCTTTTTTTTTTAAATTTTATTTTTACTTTTTTCTTTCTTTCTTTCTTTAAAGACAGGGTTTCTCTGTGTTACCCTGGCTGTCCTGGAACTTGTTTTGTAGACTAGGCTGGCCTTGAACTCACAGAGATCCACCCGCCTCAGCCTGCCTCCCCAGTGCTGGGATTAAAAGCATTTACAACCACCATCTAGCTTCAATCTATACCTTTATCTAACAGAAAACAGACACTTAGCACTTCCATCTGGATTTTATATTGTATCCCTCGCCTCTTCCACTTCAGGGACTCCTGCTCAACTTACATTTTATAATTAAGAATGACCTTGACATTTGATGACATTTGATCCTCCTGACCCTCCTGAGTGTGGGGATAACAGGTGTAAACCACGATGCACATTCTCAATTTCAGGTGGCAGTCTCATTCAGTTACTAAACCAAAAGACCAGCCTTCATCCTTGACCTTCCCTTTCCTTTCCCCACTAATATTTCATGATGTCCTGCTGACTTTAGTTTCTGCTGTTTGCCTATTACAAGGTCTCTCTGTAGCCAGGGCTGGCACTAAACTCACTGAAATCCTCCTGCCCATGCTTCCCCCATACTTGGTTTATAGGTATGTACCATGACACCCAGCCTTAGCCCAATTTTTACTTTTTCTGTTCTTGATAGGGTCTCACTAAATTGCTCAGGCTGGCCTAGAACTCATTCTGTAACCCAGGAAGGCTTTGAAACTGTCCAGGCAGGCAGACCTGAAATTGTTCTGCCTCAGCATCACGACTGCTGCAATTACAGCTCCCAGCTTAGGCCATGCTGTTACTAGCTTGCATTCCTTTGCTCATGCTGTCCTTATATTATTTTTTTCTTTACAAAACAAAAAATTAAAAAAAAAACTCTTAAAAATATGTATGTGTGTGAGTGGTTTTTTTTTTTTTTCCTGCCTGAAAAATACCACATATGCACATGGTACCTGAGGAGACTCGAAGAGGGCATCAGAACTCCTGAAACTGGATAATTGTGAGCCACCATTTAAGTGCCGGGAACCAAACCAGGTCCTCTGCAAGAGCAGTAAGTGAGCTATTTCTCCAGCCTCTGTCCTTATGCCTTGAGTATCTTTTTCCCTACCCTTATGTTTTAGATGTGTGTGTATACCCATGTCAAGACTGTGCATGTGGTAGTCAGAGGACACTCAAAGGAGTCAGTTCTCTCCTATTACTACGTGGGTTCCAGGGGCCAAACTCAGGCTGTCAGGTTGAGTAGCTCATCTCTACAAACTGAGCCATCTTTCTCTCACCCCTGTGTTTTTAGCTTAAGTTTCAAGTTTTACCACTGTTTAAAAAAGATTTATTTATTGTCTACAGAGTGTTTTATCTGCATGCATGCATGAACACCAGAAGGCATCAGATCTCATTATAGATGGCTGTGAGCCACCATGGTTGCTGGGAACTGAACTTAGGACCTCTAGAAGAGAGGCCAGAGTTCTGAACCTCTGAGCCGTCTCTCCAGCCCCCAAGTTTTATCACTTCTGAGTATCCTTACCTTAGCAAACTAAAGTTGAATTACACATCCCTCCCCATACTCTCAAAATATCCTAGTTATGTCTGTCTTTCCACTTAAACACAGCATAATACTGTTTGTCAACCTCAGGAGGACCCTTCTTAGTGGCTTTGTACACCTTCCAGAGTACTAGGAACATAATACTTTTTTTTAAAATTTATTTATTTATTATGTATACAACATTCTGCCTCCATGTATGCCCCCATACCAGAAGAGGGCGCCAGATCTCATTACAGATGGTTGTGAGCCACTATGTGGTTGCTGGGAATTGAACTCAGGACCTCTGGAAGAGCAGGCAGTGCTCTTAACCTCTGAGCCATCTCTCCAGCCCCATAATACTGTTTTATTGTTGTGTTTGAGGCAGGGTCTCATGTGGTCCAGAAGGACCTGGACTTCCAATACTCCTGCCTCCACATCCTGAGTGCTGAGAATGCATGAGCCACACCAGTTTATGAGGTGCTAGGGGTAGTAGAAGCCTGCTAAGTAAGCACTCAGTCAGTTTCTCAGTTAAGCAATATATAAGAAGAGCTGATAGAAACCACCATAAGGGGTGTAATCTTTCTCTTGACAGAACAGATTAGCTGAAAAGATGGCTATTTTATGACCAGAGGCACCAATCTCTAGCTCTCTACACCTAACACCTTACGTTTTCAGTTCTGATATTCATTCCTTTCATTCATTGCATCAATTTCATCACGAAAAATGAAAGAGGGGCAGTGATGGGCTGAGACCTCGGGCTCTGAGAAGCGCTTTTGACCCCCTTTCCTACATTCAGTAGCGCAAACACCCCGAGCGGGAGCGACACGTCACCTTCCAGGAACACTGCTGTTTTTTCCTTCAAGGTCTAGTCCTACTGTATTCCTAAACAGAATCTCTTCTGCATCCTTACTCCGTCCACCCGTAACCCCCAGACCCCCAAATAGTCGCATTTCTATTAATTTAAAAACTTAAAAACCGGAAGCGGCTTCCACACGGAGCCAATTTCTGAGGACACCTGATTTCCCGCCACCCCTTTGCTACGCGGTCAACCGCAGCAGTAAAACTGACCCGGATAAGGGATTGATATTCCTCCTTTAGTCGCTGCACCCACAATTCCCGATCTCGGGGTCCGGCGTTAGTCTTCAGCACCGGGATCTCGGACACGACCCGCCGGGTAGCCTCATCCGCCATCTTGGGCCAGGGCACAAGAAAAATGCGGAAGTGGAGTTGCTTGTTACTTACTCAGGGCTTCGCCATCTTTACTATGGGAAGATGAAGCGTTGTGTTGCCCTAAAGCCGTCTCTGAATGCACTCTTATTTTCTTGTAAGAAAATAAAATAGACCCACTGGTGTGAGCCTCCGGAAGAACAGAATGAAGACGGGTTGCTCCGTCCAGAATATGGCACCTATCATTAAACCACACCGGAGACTGCTCAAAGAGTGACTTCCGCTCATGCTCAGAAGCAATCTTGGAAAAGCCCACGACCTTCCAAACGAGGAAAGTTGTTAGAATTTCAGATCTTTCGAGACACTCTTCAAAGTACTGTCTCCTAGAATGCATAATTTACGTGTTTGTGCTTCACAGTTACTTCCTTAGTTTATACAATGCCTGCCCTGAATAATGAAGACCTGGTTAGGAAGTACACGTGCTTGTTTGGGTTTTTTTTTTTTTTTTTGTATTTTTTAAATTGATTTTTATTGAGTTCTACATTTTTCTCTGCTCCCCTCCCCTCTCCTCTCCAACCTTTCCTCAAGGTCCCCATGCTCCCAATTTACTCAAGAGATTTTGTCTTTTTCAACTTTCTACTTCCCATGTAGATTAGATCTATGTAAGTCTCTCTTGTTGTCTAAATTCTCTGGGATTGTGGTTTGTAGGCTGGCTTTCTTTGCTCTCTGTTTAAAAACC
>JAQHUG010000342.1:251306-270283 GCA_028555095.1 Dicrostonyx torquatus | reverse complement strand
TTTGGAGCCTGTCCTGGAACTAGCTCTTGTAGATCAGGCTGGCCTCGAACTCACAGAGATCCGCCCTGCCTCTACCTCCCGAGTGCTGGGATTAAAGGTGTGCGCCACCACCACCGCCAGGCACAAATAAATCTTGAAAGAAAGAAGGAAGGCAGTCAGGAAGGAAGGATTCATAAACAGTTTCCTCACCACTGTCTAAAATCTATGGATATCTTACTGGCTGATTCAGATGTAGACACCTTTGAAAAAAATGTTTGATGAAGTAATGAGAAAAACGTAATGCAATATTGGAAATATAATACAATGTGATATGGAAAAGCAATATAATTCAATCTTGGGGTTCACAGTGTGATCCAATATCCTGCAATATATGGCTGGTCTGTAACATAGGTCCATCTTTGGCTCAAATCATATCCGTCAGCTTTCTGAGTGCTGGGATTACAAGTCTGAGTTGCCATGCCTGGCCACAAAAACGTCTTATACATAATATCTTTCCATTTCAATCCGGTTCTTACCCTATCTATGCAACAGCTTTCTTCAAATGTACCTAGTGTCCTTTCTTCTTCCACAATTCAAAGGACACATTTTAATCCACATCTTACCTGACATGTAACACTTTAAACAAATTTCCTTGATGCCTTTCTCCTTTCTTTCTTCCTGTTTGTTCCTTCTTACTGTCCTCTTTTCAGCTTCCTCCCCTCGTCTAATCCCTCAAATACATATATCTTCCTCTCTAGGCCATTATCCTCTTTTACGACGCCAAGAACTATCCATATGCACAGAAGCGCACTTTAAAGTTTCTTGGTTTCCAACCCACACGATCTCCCTTAGAATTAAAATAATGTAACCCAGTTCTTCAAGTCAGAACACTTATATCACCTTATCCAACGCATGCCTTCCTACCTACACATCACCACTGTCTCTTCCTTATCTTCATAATTGTTCTCTCTTCTACTTTTCCAAACCATTCTTTACAAGGCAACCGGTGATCTTTCTCTCTACCCAGCCCCACTCCCTGGGGACTGAACACCAGGTTCAACTGTGCTAAGAACACATTCTATCACTGAGCTAATGTTATAGTGGTCTTCCTCGCTTAGATGAAGCCCAAACTGGTCTCCGCTCCAGAGCTCAAACAATCCTCCTGCCTTAGGCTCCAGACGGGCACTAACATGCCCAGGTTAGCAAGCAGTGATCTTTCTACAAAACAAACATAATTGCTCACACCTCTGCTTAGACCCTTCAAAGCCTTTTCATTGCCCTTAGGATAAAATAAATCTACAAGGCCGCGACACCAGATCCCTCCTTATATCACAGACCTTATGCATTACCTTTTTCTTTAGCCACATTAGGCTGTTGGCCCCTCCAGAACAAACGTGAGCCCCACCCCACCGCACCCCCTATTCAATTCCCGACAGTCCTTCACGAGTCAGCTTAGGAGAGACGTTCGACAGGAAGTGAGAGCGCAAAAGGAAAACACTGAAGGGATGAATTCTGAGAGCGACTCCGAGAAGCGCTGCAAAGTCCGGGTTTCAGAACGTCCGGGTGACAGGAAGTTCAAAGCAAAGGTTAAAGCCAGATCTTGAACTTTAACCCAAGTTCATCAGCAGTCCAGCTCCTGTACTATTCCGCCCTTACGTGTCATGGCTGCCAGCCCAACTCTCCCAGTGGGCCTCGGAGTCCGATACCAGCCAGCTCTGGCGCCACCAAGTCTTCCACAGCCAAGCGCGTTACTCTCTCCGCTTCTTAGAACCGCCCCGAAACCGCCGCTAAGAAAACCCTGCGTTGCCAGCTTGCCCCAAAGCAAGATGGCTGCCTGTCTCCATTCTCTCTTCCCAACGTGAAGCTAGCCATTCCCTGCTTAATGCCGCTGCCAGGCTGCCCTCACCTAGTATGGCTCCTCCGCTCATGCCTCGTTATGGTCTCGAAGCCGACACTAACCGGCCAGGTTCCGGGAGGCGCTGTGCAGGATGCAGCCACCCCCGCCCGTCCCTCCCCTCCCCCACGCCCGCGGCGGCGGCGGCGGCGGAGGCGGAGGCGGCGGCGGCTGGAGCCCGGATGCGGCGCCGGGAGACAGGCCCGGGAGAGCCGCGCGGATGGATCCAACATGGCGGCGCCGAACCTGAGCCGAGAGTGAGGCGGCGGGGCGGCCGGAGTGGGGAGGGGGAGTCGAGTGGGACGGGGCGGGGCCGGGCGGGGCCGCCGAGGGCTTGGGGGAAGGAAAGTGGAGGGGGAGGCGGTGGCGACGTCCAGCCGGAGAACCTCCGGGGAGGGAGGTGACGGGACGCTCCCAGGTGGGGGAGGGGAGCGGCCGAGGGGGGCGTGCAGGGGAGGTGGCAACTGTGGGAGAGGGCAGGGGTCGAGGCGCACGAGTGCGAGCATGGGGAGGGGCGTAAACAAGGGCCCAGGCCGGCCCAGGCCAGGGGTGTTAAAGAGGCCGAGGTAGGGAGCGGGACTGGGATCCAGCGCCTCGAGAGGGGTAGGAGCGGGAGGGAGAGGCTGAGGGTACGAAGGGGCAGGGGGCTTGTGGCTTGCGGTGGCAGGAGGGACCGGACTCCCGGGAGCGCTGTTGTGAGGACGTGGGAGAAGGGGGAAAGAATTGGACTTGAGACGTTTCGTGAAAGGAGGCTTTCAAAGTGTTAAAATTGGAAGTGGAAGCGGAAGGGCCTTGGGGAGAATTCGGGTGGAAAAGGAGAGAAGGAGGGTTTGAGGGTTTGGGGAATGGGGAGAGTGGAGGGGGATGTGCCGAGGCGGTGTAGAAAGTGAGAGACCCGGAGGAAAGTTTGGAAGGAAGGGGAGATAGGGCAGTGGAGCTGCACGGATGAGAGAGGTTTGGGGGTTTCCCTCTCCCCTGTGGAAAGACAGCAGAGTTAAGCAGTATCAGTTGCAGCCAATTTTAATTGCCAGGCGCTTAGCTTTTAATAGGGTGGGAAGGGCAGAAAGGAATGGTCATGTGGGTTTGGAGAATTGGGGTTGAATGAGGGTTCAACCGGATTTGCTTTCCAAACAGTCCCTTGCTTACTGCTTCCTTGTTTTTCCTGGTTACAAATAGGGAGAAGAGTAAAGCGCTCTTCTAGTTTTTTTTTTTTTTTTCAATTAGCCGTACAAGAATGGGGAGGGAATCATGATTGGAACCTTATATACCAAGGTGGAGGCGCTGGAAGCCTGAGGAGGCTATGGAAGAGGCAGGCTGGCATTTAGGTAATCAGGCTAATTAAATAGGCCTTCCTTCCTTTGCAGACCCTCCTTTGGCTCTTGGGGGCGAGGAGGGAAGGGAGGGTCAATATGCATATTTAGAGGCCTGGTTCTTACTGAAGCGTAGGCGGGACTGGATGCTGCTTTAGTGGGTATTTTGTTCTCATTGTGTGCTAAAGGAAAAGGTGAAGTTCGAAATTGATTCTGGCCTGCTGAGTGAAGTCTAGCGAAGGAAGTGCTTTCTTGGGCTGTAACTTTTCCCCTTCCAGTTCCCTCTTAGCACCCACGTTGTAAGAAAATAGATGGACTAAGGAACTGAGGAGAAAAGGGAGACAGTGTCAGCGGAATGGTTTTTTTCCCAGAGGTAGTTGAGTTGGGGCTCTTCTTGCTGTGAGCCATTGAGACTGGGGTTTGATACTATATTGTGAATTGACAATCAGAGAGGGGACCTTGGGGACTTTGTTATGTTTGAGTTCTCTTCTTTAGCTTGGAGTAGATTGTTCAGTGAGGTGACTTTAAGCTCAGATGATTTTTTTTGACTAACTGTGGACCTTTGAAGTTTCAAAATAAAGCTTGAAAATTTGCTATTTCCCTCCTTACTTGTCTTTGTTTTTGTTTTTCTGCTGGCTTTGAAACTTGTGTTAGGAAGAGACCTGGGAAATTAAACTTCTTGCAAAGGTAAGTCTGGAACTTTTTATTGTTTTCAAACAATAAAAGGGAATGGGAATGGTATGGCAAGCGTTGGGGTGAGGTAGATAGATGCTAGGGAACCGGAGGTTCACGCACTCATCTGAGTTCATAAAGGTAACTGGAGTTAGACAGGAAGAGAGAAAAATGGATCTTACGTGTCTTGGGACAAGGTCCTAGCTTTGGCTTGCTATTGTCTAGCCTTCTGGTCAGCTCTGAGCGAAGCATGTTTAGCATATGGAAAGCTGTGCTCTTGTACATTATCTGCGAAATATTTCTCTTGGAGGGTGGCTGAGGCACGGCAGTAGGAAGGCTTTTCTTCTAGTTTACTGTCTCTCCCAGTTGTTCAGAGTTCTTGGGACTTTTTTTGAAAACTTACTTTGTAATTCTGTCTTCCAGATATATTTGGTTATGTTTTCCTAGTCCCACCAGCAGGAAACTGCTTCACGTACTCTTAACTGCCTTGAAGATTTTTCATGTAGTATTTGCTTCAAGGTTCAAGCCATTGGCTCCACCCTATCCCACCCCCTCCAAGACAGGGTTTCTTTGTGTAGCAACTCGTTGTAGACCAAGCTGGCCTTGAACTCACAGAGATCCGCCTGCCTCTGCCTCCACCTCACAAGTGCTGGGATTAAAGGCATGCACCACCACCGCCTGGCAAGCCATTTCTTTTTTTTTTAGACAGGTTCTCACTATGTAGTTCTGGCTGGCCCATAATTTGCTATATAGACCAGGCTGGTCTTAATCTCACAGAGATCCATCTGCCTCTGCCTCCCAAGTGTGGGGATCAAAGGGTGTGCCACAACACCTGGCTATTGTCACTTTTTTTTTTAAAAAAAACTTCCACATGACTTAGTCTTCTAAGGGCTTCCAAAAGAGTCAAATATTTCTTTTTCTCTTGTGAAAATATAGATGTTAGTCCTGTTAGAAAGAAGCTACATTTTCATTGTAAGATATTTCTTTCACATTTCCTTTGTTTCTGATAATCAAAGCACATTAAAAAGTTAGAGTTGTCATTTCTGGGTGGGAGAGTCTAGACTGCTTGGGCATGGAAACCCAATAGAGAATACTCTGTCAGGAAGAAACTGTCTAGGTACATAGAGCCTCTTAGAGGCTCGTGGTTATTTCAGTCCTCCCTAATGGAAAACAAACGAGGACTCCAGGAAATTCAGCAGTTCGTGAGAATCTAGAATTATTCTGTGCTAGGTTGTATGTAGCTCAGTGGGAAAGCACTTACCTACTCATGCCCAAGGCCCCTAGATTTGATCCTTAGTTTAAAAAAAAAAAGTGCATGTTAATGTCTGAAATATAGCAAGATCATTCAGTAGATCAGTATACTTGTTTATGGTTGTGTATCTGTGTGTTTTTATAGAGTTTCACTATTGTAGGTCAGGCAGCTTTGAACTCAGAGATCTACCTGCCTCTGTCTCTCAGGTGCTGGGATTAAAGGTGTGCCACCGTGCTTGGCTGCCTGCTGTTTTCTGTCTCTTGGTAGTTACCGTATCTTAGATACCAACACGAAAGTTCTTTCTAAGAAATGTGTTTGGATGAGTGTGTTCTGGTCACTGTGCTATCTTCCATCTAGGAGCTCTCTGTCTAGGCTGAGCTCTCTTGCCTCTGAAAGCTGAATATAATTTGGATTAAGAGGAAGTTGGTAACATTCTTTTCATCCTGAAGTTAGATTCTTAGACACCTTGGCTGGGTTGCTGAGTTAACTCACAATCCTAGATGGTAATTAAGTGGGGAGAGCTGCCTACCAGCCTGCATGCCAGCGTCTTGATATTATGCTGGAAGACATGCCTTGGGAAATGCTTGTTTCTGTGTTTTGCTTCCTTGAATAGTGTTAGTCTGATCAGTGACCCAACAAGGAAGAGTCTGGATTATTTGTGTTGGTCTTGAAGAAGATGGCATTTTCTTATTCCCACACAACTTCAGATATAACTAGGTCACTTTAAGTAGACCTCCTGGGATGGACCGGAAGGGAGTATGTCTCTACCACCTGCTGTTCACCTGAATGGCAACAGCAGGCGACAGAGGAGGCACTGCTGGGGTGAAATGAAACTCCTTTGTGATAGTTGGATTTATGAGTTAAATGAGCTGTGTCTGACTGGCCTTCTTTTTCTTGTAGAATATGATAGAATTGTTTTGGGTTGAAGAGAACTAATAGGTTCTTCTCTGGATCTAATAAGGAAAATGCATCCTTTTTTTCCCCCCCATCTTTCATGTAAAGTAGAATTTCTCAAACTTAGTACTATAGACATTTTTATCCAGATTATTATTATTTTGGTTTTTTGAGACAGGGTTTCTCTGTATAGTTTTGAGCCTGTCCTGGAACTAGCTCTTGTAGACCAGGCTGGCCTCGAACTCACAGAGATCTGCCTGCCTCTGCCTCCTGAGTGCTGGGATTAAAGGCTTGCACCACCACCGCCTGACCTTGTCCAGATAAACTTTTGTTAATAGTGCTTGTCTCCTGCACTATAGGATGTGTAGCAGTGCCCTAGCATTATTGGATGCTGGTAGTGGGCTCTTCACAAAGCTTGACAATCAGAACTGTCTCCAGTTTTGTCTCATTGCCAGACATCCCCTGGTTGGACAAATTGCTCTGATGAATCCTAGTACCTTAGATGATCTAGGACTTAAAGGTGATTCTTTTCCCCTCCCTCCCTCCCAAGTGAAGGGAGTTGATCCCAGAGGATCAAGACCTATTGTAGAATTACAGTGATTGTGGAATTAGACTATAGTGCTTTCCTTTATTTTGCCTCATTTTCCAGGGACAGAGTATGTGGGGGTGGTTTTTCTTAATTGTTTGGGGTTTCAGGACACTGTGAATTAGGGAACCAAGGAATAACCTGCTCTCCTGATTGGTTGGACATGAAACCTGCCCATCTGTTTTCTTTGGGATCCTTATAATTAGCAGCTGGCCAAGGGAACAGGTGGGATAGGGACCATGGAAAAGTTTCAGGGACTCTAAGGCAGCTCAGTTTTCTCCTGCTGCCTACTTGAGTAAGAAGCTGTTTTTCCTCAGCAACCGCATTTGAACTCAGTGACAACAGGTGAAATGGGAGAGGAAGAGATGGGGAAAGCCAGTCTGTAGTTGAATAATGGTTTCCTCAGCTGTTCCCATACTGTGGGTGGAATACCTATGCTATCAAAACTACGTGTGGCTTATCTTTTTTTTCCCTTGGATTTCTCCTTTTCCTTTTTAAATGTTATTTATTGTTTGTTTTTTGTTTGTTTGTTTGTTTGTTTTGTTTTGTTGAGATGGGGTTTCTGTTTGTAGCCCTTACTGTCCTGGAACTTGCGTTGTAGACCAGGCTGGCCTGCCTGCCTCTGGAGTGCTGGGATTAAAGGCGTACATCGACTGGCTTATTTTTTTCTTTTAAAGGGAAGGAGTCTCTCTGCACTTTCCTTGTTGGGTCACTGAGGGAGAAAGGTTCTATCAGCTATCATGATGGTCCTTCTGACATAGCTTAGCACTATTTCTTTTTGGTGCTAGAAATGGACTCCAAGGCCTCATGAAGACTGAGCATCACTCTACCACTGAATGATAGCCAAAGCTTCTCATTTTCTGTCTTGTAGCTTAGCCAGTATCCTTGTGTGTAAAATGGTCAGAACACCATTTTGCTGAATAGGGTGGTTTAGTGTGGGTAGTTTTTATGAAGACAACTCTAGCTAGATTATGTACTCCGTTACTGAAATACGGAATGTACTCGTGTGCACACTTCGCACCCACCCCATTCCGAGTCAGGTTCCACTGTATAACTCAACCTGGCCTTGAATTTGTTATCCACCTCAGCCCCCCTAATTCTGGGATTAGAGGCATGCACACTTACTGCCATGTTTACATGTCTTTTTGGTGGGGTCCTCTCTCAGTCTTGGACTTTGATAAGTTTGAGTTTGGTTTTTCAGTTGGCATTGCTTGTATAGTTGACCTCTTAGAAATTCAGTTCAGTTCTCAACAACAGGCTGCTCCTACAGATGTCTGCTATCAGGTATTAGGAATAGATGAGCCGGGCGGTGGTGGCACACGCCTTTAATCTCAGCACTCAGGAGGCAGAGGCAGGCGGATCTCTGTGAGTTTGAGGCCAACCTGGTTTACAAATCAAGTTCCAGGACAGCTAGGGCTGTTACACAGAGAAACCTTGTCTTGAATCCCCTCCCTTCCCCCACCAAAAAAGATTAATGCTGGCAGGTTAGATGTGGTAGCACATACCTTTCTTTAATCCTAGTACTCAGAAGGTAGAGGCAAGTAGATCTTCAAGTTGGAGGTCAGTCTGGTCTACACAGAGTTCCAGGACAGCCAGGGATACATAGAGAGACCTTTTCTCAAAAAACCAGCACCCCCCCCCAAAAAAAAATATTGATGGTGTTAGAATCTGCCTGTAATCCTAGCATTCAGAAGGCTCAGGTAGGATGATTGAAAGTCCATTGCCAGCCAGGCAGTGGTAGCACACACCTTTAATCCCAGCACTTGGGAGGCAGAGGCTTGCAGATCTTTGTGAGTTCGAGGCCAGCCAGGTCTACAAGAGCTAGTTCCAGGACAGGCTCCAAAAGCTACTGAGAAACCCTATCTCGAAAAACAAACAAGCAAAAAAGAAAGTCCATTGCCTACCTAGGTTACTTAGCAAGTTCAAGACTAGTCTGGGCTACACATTGAGACTTTGTGTCAAAAAAAAAAAAAAAAAGATTTGGAGAACAGAGACTCCTTGAAAGAGTCAGTTGCAGAGCTGGTGAAATGGCTCAGCAGGTTAAGGCATGTGCTACCAAGCCTCACAGTTTGTCTTCCATCTCTGGGACCCACTTGGTGGAAAGAGAACTAACTGGCCCCAGAACATTGTCCTCTGACTTCCACACATGCACTGTGGCCATATGCCCACATACACACGCTCACAAAATAAATAAATAATTGGAATACAATTAAAGTAGAGCCAGCCACAGTTGTATAGTTTAGATGATGATTGGAATCTGAACCATGGCAATGGCAGTAGCAATGAAAGGGAGAGCACACTTAAGAAATATTTTGCAGCCGGTCGGTGGTAGCATACGCCTTTAATCCCAGCACTGGGGAGGCAGAGACAAAAGAAATATTTTGCATTGTACAGCAGGAATTAAGAACTGACTGTGGTTGGTGGACATGGTCAGGGTAGAACAGTACTCAATAGAGCTATCTCTCAAGTATGAATAACTATAAAGTGGAGATGAACACTGTTCAGACTAGATGATTGGTTGATGATATTACCCAGGGTGAGTTTGTGAATGAAATACAGGACTGTGATTGGTCCTTCACAGGGCTTTGTTACATGCCATCTGTGAGGAAGGGTTAGTTTTTTGTTTGTTCTTGTATTGTTCTGTTTTTGAAACCAGTGGCCCAGAGTGGATTCAAACTCCCAATTTTCCTGTTGCATGAGGCTCTCAGTGTGCCATGATTATGGCGTGTGCCACTATACTCACTTTGGTCACTGAGACTTTGAAGTTAAGGGACATTCTTTAAGTCACACAACTAGAGTTTGTAATGACACAGTCAGAATTTAAACTAGTTATAGCTAGTGTCTGATTTAGTTTCTATATCAAAGATCGTATTCTCTACTTTTCAGTTTTGCCTATATTTAAGAAATGGGGCAGATGGTGGTGGTACACACAGGCGGATCTCTGTGAGTTCAAGGCTGGCCTGGTCTACAGAGTGAGTTTCAGGATAGCCAGGGCTACACAAAGAAACCCAATCTTGAAAGAGAGATAAATAGATTAAATAAGTGAATGACAGATCTCTGAGTTTGAGGCCAGCCTAGTCTACATGGTTTTAGGACAGCCAGGTTTACATAGTGGCCTGGGACTCTCTCTGTAGACCATTAGGTTGGTCTCAAACTCACAGAGATCCTTCTGAGTTCTAGGATCAAAGGGGTTCATGCCCAGGTGTTACTCTTACTGTATTTTTTTTGTTTGTATAAGATAGGGTTTCAATAAATAGACCAAGTCGGACTGGAATCAGAACCTAGTGTCTCTGCCTCCTCACTGCTGGTTATAGGCATGTGGCTCCATGACCAGTGTTTTCAAGGGACCAAAAGCAGTGTTTTGAAGGGAAGAGGTGTTGTAGTGTTGAACAATCTGGATAGCATAAATAAAAAAAAATTTTGAGATAGTTTCTTGTAGTCCATACTGGCCTAGATCTTGCTCTATAGTTGAGGAAGGCTTTGAACTTCTGATTTGAGTGCTAGGATTACAGGCATGCTTTATCACACTGGCTTGTTTTGTTTGTACCTGTGTACACCTGACTGGATTGCAACTTGCTGTGCAGACCAGAATGGCTTCAAACTTAGGACCTCCTGCCTTTGGCTCCTGAGTGTTGTAAGTACAGGTGTGTACTCTCATGCTTAACTGCAATAGAAACTTCTGAACTATGCCATACTAAAGTCGCACAAAAATTCTCACTCAAGGAAGTGACTGTATCCCTCCGTAGGATCTGGACTTAGGGTGTCATCTGTTCAGTATGAAGAGCTTTAGGACGGCTTTTATTTGTTTGTTTTTTGAGACTGGGTCTCTATGTAGCCTTGACTGTCCAAGAACTCTGTGATCTACTTGTGTCTACCTCCTGAATGCTGAGATGAGAGGCATGAACCATCACACCCAGGATGGGGTTGTTTACTTATTTTTAGTAAACACTTCGTGATATGTAATAACTATATTAAGCAGTGTACTGTTAGTAGCATGTTGAGACAATACAGATAAATAAAATTAGTTGCTATCAGTGTGTGGCTCATGGGTTCTTGGCCTGTCTTACAGGATACTGGAGATTGCAGCTGCTGAGCAGGGGTTCTGGAAGGCACTCTGTCCCTGAGCCTCTAGCATGGCGGGCCTGAAGCGGCGGGCAAGCCAGGTGTGGCCTGAAGAGCATGGTGAGCAGGAACATGGGCTCTACAGCCTCCACCGTATGTTTGACATCGTGGGCACCCACCTAACACACAGAGATGTTCGTGTGCTTTCTTTCCTCTTTGTTGATGTTATTGACGACCATGAGCGTGGACTCATTCGAAACGGCCGTGACTTCTTACTGGCTCTGGAGCGCCAGGGCCGCTGTGATGAGACTAACTTTCGCCAGGTGCTGCAGCTGCTGCGCATCATAACTCGCCATGACTTGCTGCCCTACGTTACTCTCAAGAAGAGACGGGCTGGTGAGGGCTTACAGGGTCTGGGAGCACTTGAGTACGAGAAGGCTCATGGGAGTTGGTAGTATAGGAGTCTAAAAGGGAGGTGGTCTTGACCTAACTGAGAATAAACTGTGAGACCTTTGGGAGAAGGCAGTGCGTATTTTTTTCTGAGTGCCTCGTTCTCCTCCTACAGTGTGCCCTGACCTTGTAGACAAGTATCTGGAGGAAACATCAGTTCGCTATGTGACCCCCAGAGCCCTCAGTGATCCAGAACCGAGGCCTCCCCAGCCCTCTAAAACAGGTGAGATTTTACTTGTAAGAATATTAACCCCATTACATGCCTGGCTGGGCCAACATCAATGAAAGGATGTTGTCCTCTTCATCTACCCCATTAAAAAGTCAGAGACTGGGGAGATGCTCAGTCTGTAGCGTGCTTGTTGCATAAGCATGAAGACTCAAGATCAGCATCCCAGCACCTACATAGAAAAGCTGGGCAATCAGAAAGAGTGGCTGTAACCTCAGTGGTTGTAGAGGCAGAGAGAGGCAAATCTCTGGAGCTCTTCAGTCAACCAGCCTTAGCACACTTGTGAACTCGAGGTTCAGTAAAAGGCCCTGTTTAGAAAGTAGTGGGCAGAGAATTGAGGAAGATGCCCACTGTTGACCTCATGTGACTACATCCTATGAGCATATACACACACAAATCAGATGAGATACGCTTTGTTTAGGTTCAGTGTTTGCTCTCACTCAGATCTTCCTTTAAGTCATTTTTTGAGGAAAAAAAAAAGCAATTTTATACATATGACTTTTGTCTGCATGCATGTTAGCCATCTCTCCAGTCTCTAGGGCAGTTTTGTGTTTTTTAAATTTATTTATTTTTTTATATGAGCGTTCTCTATGGCCATACCACCCTGAACGTGCCCGATCTCGTCTGTATATGAGTGTCTGCCTGGATCCTGTGGAGGTGAAGAAGGGTGTCGGATCCCCTCAAACTGGAGTTACAGATAATTATAAGCCACTGTGTAGGTGTTGGAAACTGAGCCTGGGTCCTCTCCAAGAGCTACAAGTGCTCTTAATCACTGAACCCTCTCTCCCAACTTTTTTTTTTTTTTTTTTTGAGACAGTGTTTCTCTGTGTAACAGTCCTGGCTGTCCTGGAACTCAACAGAGATCCACGTGCCTCTGCCTTCTGTGGGTGGGCCACCACTGTCTGAACTCCTCCCAACTTTAGCTCAGGTAATGTAGAACTCTGTGTAGTCCAAGCTGGCCTTTGACTTCATCTTCCTTCACTTTTTTTCTTGTTGCTGTTTTTTTGAGACAGAGTTCTGAAACTCACTCTATTGACCAGACTAGTCTCAAACTCAGAGATCTGCCTGCCTCTGCCTCCCAAATGCAGGGATCAAAGGTGTGCATAGCTGCCCAGCTTCCTTCTTTCACTGTTGAGTGCTGGGATGACAAACTTCTTCCGCCATACTTAGTGCTCACCCCCATACTGGGGTTGAGCCCAGATCTTCATTAATACTAGGCAGACATTGATCACCTCAGCCATCAGATTCATCGATACTGCTTTTATTATTAAGTATAAATGATTTCTTTGCATATTCCAATTGAAGTATTTGAAGTTCTGCTTTTAAAACCTTGTTGTGTTTTCCGTTTACTTTCTGGTCAGTGCCTCCCCACTATCCTGTGGTGTGCTGCCCCACTTCAGGTTCTCAGATGTGTAGTAAGCGACCAACCCGAGGGAGAGCCACACTTGGGAACCAGCGAAAACGCCGGAAGTCAGTGACACCAGATCCCAAGGAAAAGCAGACATGTGGTAAGGAAATTCAAGGATTCTAGAAGAAAAATACAAAGAACTCCTGGGATAATGGGCAGTGTGTTGTTCAGTAAAGGCAGGCTTTGGTTGCTTTTGTTAGGTCGGGTCAGGTGTGGTTTTTATGAGATTTTCCTTTGGCTCTGTTATATTACAGTTCTTTTTAGTTAAGACAAAGGAATGCCAATATGACTTATTTTTTATTTGATTTGATTGATTGATTGATTGATTTGGATTTTTTGAGACACGCTTTGGGGCCTGTCCTGGAACTAGCTCTTGTAGACCAGGCTGGCCTCGAACTCACAGAGATCCGCCTGCCTCTGCCTCCTGAGTGCTGGGATTAAAGGCGTGCACCACCACCGTCTACTAGGACTTCTTTATTACAGGATAAGCCAAGTCAAGACAGAATTAAAATACATTTCTGCACCTTTTAAATAAAACAGCTGTTACAAACAAGGTGCTGTTTGTGAGTGACCTGAGCATAGTCACTGTAGGGAAGCTCTAGCATTGAGGCAAAGACTTCATAGACAGAGTGGAGAAGTGGTTTTGGGGAGGGATGGCAAAGCTGAGAGAGGAGGGTTTCTACTCTGCTGGTCTTGCTTGCTTTTCTAGCTTTGGATATAACACAGTCCTTCCTATAAACCATTTTCCTTAAACTCCCAGACATCAGGCTTCGAGTCCGGGCGGAATACTGCCAGCATGAGACTGCTCTGCAAGGCAACGTCTTCTCCAATAAGCAGGACCCACTTGAGCGCCAGTTTGAGCGCTTTAACCAGGCCAACACTATCCTCAAGTCCCGGGACCTGGGCTCCATCATCTGTGACATCAAGTTCTCTGAGCTCACCTACCTCGACGCATTCTGGCGCGACTACATCAATGGCTCGTTATTAGAAGCACTGAAAGGTGTCTTCATCACAGACTCTCTCAAACAAGCTGTGGGCCACGAAGCCATCAAGCTGCTGGTGAACGTGGATGAGGAGGACTATGAGCTGGGCCGACAGAAACTCCTGAGGAACTTGATGCTGCAAGCATTGCCCTGACCTTTCCCCCTTCTCACCTCTGGGGATTGTGTGCTCCATCACCTCTGGAGCTTACATACTATTCTGGGGTTTGTTCTCTGCCCTTCAGCCAATCACACCGCCTCTTTTTTTTTTTTTTTTTTAAGGAAAAGACAAAGGAAAGTGGAAGTGGTGTTCCCTACCCCTCCCTGCACCCATGTGCCTGGGCTTCCCCTCTGTTTCCTGTTGCCACTTACCCCCAATGTGTGTCTCTACAGCCACCTTACCACTGAGCCGTAAGACAAGTGTATAGGGACGGAGTCTATGGAACATAGCCTTTGTAAGGGACTGAACATTGCTTTCAGGTGCATCGAGGGGTAATTAATACTTATGGCTTTATGAGGGCTCTTAAATTTTGTCTGAAAAACCAAAGGGCTGTGAGTAAAGGAGCTATGTGGAAGGTGGGACTCTGAAGTGTATTTTGGAAATTAATTACCACCTTCTTCCAAATTATAGAATTTTTTTAAAAACAAAGAAGCTGTGGCCCTTTCCACTCTCTCCTGGCCTCTGGTGCTGCTCCTCTCTGCCTTTCCTTCATTCCATGGCTTGAAACTGCTGCCTCGTGTGGCTCCCTACTTTACCTCCTTTGTCAGATCCTCTCCAACAGTTAGATGATTGGGACAGCCTCATAACCTCTCCCAGCTGTGATGTATGTGTGACACCAATACGCAGAATGGATGGAGGACACGGTGCTGGTTAAAGTTTCTCTGAAAAGGAGGGTGTGTGTGGCATGTCCCTTCCATTTCTAGTGAAAATAACAAATGAACTCTTCCCTCATCCTAAGCCCCTTTGCCCTTGCTTCCTTCTGGCTTGAGAGAAAGTGAGTATTCAGTATCAACTCCTCCTCCTGCCCTCTACCTTTCCTCCTGGAGAATGGGGCTAGGACATGCACTGAGCCTTGTTGCACTTTCTTAGGCAGGGAGGCATGTTTGAGCCAGGAGGTCTACAAGTGGAGCCTATTCAAGCAGGTACCGTACCACTTCCCCTTCCAGCCCCCAAAGGAGAAGCCCAGACAGACATTATGATTATTATATTTTTTTTCAATGCCAGTGCTGCTCAGCCTTCAGCGTAACTTCAGTTTTCATGAAATAAACACTGACTATATAAAATTTTACTTTTCTGAAACTGAAATCTGAGATCAGGTCAAAGTTTCTTCTTTCCCATGGACTTGAACCTGTGTTCTATTAAGAGTTTAAGGTTCTGCAAGAGAGAACTGTGCTTGGGTCCTGCCTGCAAGTCACAGTGGCCTCACTTCACAGCTGTGTATGTCTGTGTGTCTCAACCCCAGCAGAAGTTATAAGGCTTAAGACAGCGGTTCACCCAAACTGCCATACAAGTCAGGTCTGCGATGCTGGAACACAGGCAGGTGTTGGCGCATCTGTTGCAGAAAGTTGAGATCAATTCGGGCAAGGCAGAGGCCTGGTCCTTCGGAGCAGCGGGCCACCACTGTACCCCAGGGGTCCACCACCATGCTGTGGCCATAACTTGCTCTTGTCTCATGGTGGCGTCCACACTGTGCTGCCGCGATTACATAGCACTGAGATTCAATGGCACGGGCCCGCAGCAGCACCTGAGGATGAGAAGTGTGTTCACTCAAGCACACACAGCGATTAATAGGCAAGTGACAAGAAGTGGGCACTCCAGGCCATTCTGCTAATCAACCAGAATTGGTGACTATATTAACTCTCTAATATGACTCAACATCTAAGAAATGAATTTCCCCTACATGGGGAAAGAAGAAAATCCTTTGAAGTAGAAAGAGAAGGAGAATAAGATTTGGCTGCTTTTTTGTTGTTTTTGGTTTTTTTTTGTATTTTCTATTTTCTGAGCTAAGGTCTCACTGTGTAACCCTGGCTAGCCTGGAACCCACAGAGATCTGCCTGCCTCTGCCTTACAAGTGTTGGAATAAAAGGCGGGCACCACCATGTCCCACTGTTTTCTGTTTTGCTTTTCAAGACGGCTTCTCTGTGTAACTTTGGCTGTCCTAGAACTTGCTCTGTAGACCACACTGGTCTCAAACTCATAGAGATCCACCTGCTCTGCCTCTAGGTGTGCCACCACTACCTGGCTTCTATGTGTTTTGGAGTCAAGGTTTCGCTACGTAGAACATATTGGCCTTGAACCTGTGGCAAATCCTTACAGTGCCTGGAATTTAGCTTTGTACCATGCTACTAAGAGTAAGATTAAAAGGAGTCCTTATGTTTTGAAGAGGCATTCTCTTACCTCCCAGTGGGCGGGTCCAGTAACCGATCCAAAGGCTGAAGGGTAAGTAAGTAATTCTGCCCCAGCTTGAGCCAATTTCAGAGAAAGTTCTGGGAACCGCATGTCATAACAGATTGCTAGACCCACCTGAAATTTAAAACAACCACTCATCTTCCCTGTCCCATTCATCATAACATCCAGCACCTTCATTATCCTATTCCAAAGGGGAGGGGGGATGTTACCACTTTTTCAAACTCCCACCTTGCCTGCTGGTGTGCTGATGGGTGGTTCAAGAGTGCATCCAGGCATAGTAGAGTTGCTTTCCCGCATAGGACCCTGACCTGGGATCTCCACATCGCACAGATGTGTCTTCCTGTAACGGGCCACTACTAGCCCTAGAGGAAGAGATAGAGAAAATACTCAGTACAGGCAAGCGAGAAGCCCAGCTATGCTCTTCTCTCAAAGAGTAATAAAGCTAAGAACAGAAGTACAAAACATACTAACGCCAATTAGTTGAGAAAATAATGTTGAAGGATCTGAGCTGAAGGTAGAAAAGCCTGGAAAGAGGCAAGCTAAAATGTTGAGTCTCACCCTTGTTGTTCAGAAGCACATGACAATTGTAGATTTTCTGAGTCTGCTCCCAGTCTTGGCCACGCTCATGGAATCCACCCAAGGACAGCCAGATTCCACATTCCCTGGGGGGAGGGGACACTGAGCTCTACTCAAGGCTCTACCCCCTCTATGTGGCAATCCAGGAACACTGCCCAGTAATGATTCTACTTCCCTCTAACCCTTGTACCTGGCAAGCTGGCTATATCGTTCCATAAGGTCCCCATCCAGTGGCTCAGACAGTTGTAATGTCTCGGCAGGATTTCGTGCAATGAAGTCAAATGCCTCAGGCAGAAAAGCCAGGCAAGCACCAAGTCTGGCCGCCTCGAGAACCAGCTCAGCACATGTTTTAAAGTTCTCTTGCTTGTTTGGGGTTGATGTTACCTGGCACACAGCCACCAGGGGCAGCTCCCAGGAAGTTGATGAGGACGCCGCCATGGCTCCGGGCCTGTGAAGGGCACAGGCAGTATTTTCAGATTTGCTAGCATGAAGAAACCCAGAGGCTCCAGTGGGACTGGAGAAATGTAAATGTTTTTCTCTTTTGAGACAGGGTGTTTTGTAGCCCAAGCAGGCCTTGTTATGTAGCTGTGGATGACCTTAAACTCCTGATTGATCCTCCTCCTGCCTGTTTCCCAAATGCTGAGATTGCAGGTGTGTTCCACCATTCTTACAGAGCATAACCCCAGAGTTACTGGAGTTCACTTATTAAATGCTTGGTGGGTGGCAGACGCCTTTGTCTCTTACTATGCAGTTATTAACATGGATTGAGCAACAATGTGCCAGGCAGAGAACATTAAAAAAAAAAATGTTACCTGGGCTGAGTACAAAGTACTGAGCTTCGAGGTAATCGGTATCCAATACACAGAAGGGACAGGAGTTGGCGAGGAGGCCTGGTGATGAAGCCCAGCCTGAAGAAGGTGAGAAATCAGGACACCTAGCCCTCCTTCAAGCAGTAAGTTTCTACAATTCTCTGCCCGACCAGTAATCCCCTCCCTCAAGGCTTCAAAAACACTTAAAAAAAAAAAAAGAAAGAAAGAAAACAACTATTAGTAGCTATGGAAGGAGATCATAAAATTGGAAAAATGAGAGAGGAGACTATGATCCATGCCTCAATACCTCAACTTCCAGGGATCTCACATTTAAAACTGAAGCCCTTTTCCTCTGCCAAATGTTTCCGCAGCTCAAGTCATCTCGTGGAACCTTCCTCGTTTCCCCAATTCTCTCTTCTCGGCTGTGCCACCTCACAGCTTTATAGACTCAACACATATCTTTCCCCTTACACCAGTATCTCGGAAGGAACGTTCACTCTCCCTAGATCCCCACCATCTCGTGGTCCCCGCCCTGTGATTAGCGCGTCCTTCCCCGCCTCTCCCTGGGACAAGAATCTCTGATGCACAAGTTAAAGCATCGCAGGTGGAATTCACCGCAGCGGGCAGGGTTGGGAAGTAGGTCCTACATGAAGACACCGCCAAAACCATTCGCAGGGTCGATCTGAGGAGCTTCCTGGAACCAGAAGCGCTGGGACAAGTGGGTGGTAACTACCAGACCGGATGTGACGCACTGGGAGTGCGCAGGCCGGAAAGCTTGCAGGTGGCGAAGATGGCGGACAGCGGCATTCGCGTGAGCAAGAGCAGTGGGAACAGCACGGGGAAGGGAGCGGTGTCGGCGGAACAGGTGAGGATCGGACCGCGAGCACTGAGGGTTACTGGGTCGCTGTCGAATTCTTGCAAGAAATGGGGTCTGTGGCTTGGACGGGCCCTTAGCCCCCTCCACTCTCGCCGTGGTCGCATACAGGAAGGGGTGTCTTTGGAGGTGGTCACGAGCCCTCCTAGGGCATGGGTAGGTGGGTATGTAGACGAGAGCCACGCCGCGGGGTGGGAGGGTGCCCAGGTCTCTAGGGTGTGGGTCGTCCTTTGCCCCGTCTCCGAGGTACCATAAATAGGGTATGGTTTGGCATGGCATCTAGTAACGAGTCCCAGAGTTGTTTAGTCTATGACTTCTAACCCCGCGTTCACCATTGCCTACACTCTGCAGAACCACGTGACTCAGACTCGATCAGTTTAATCTTCTGTAACTATTTTAACTGGGGAGTAGTTAGTAGGCTTTGTGAGTTGGTTGGTTGGTTGGTTTGGTCTTGGGGTGGGGTGGGGGTTGCGACAGGGTCGTTCTATGTAGCTTTGGCTTTTCTGAAATTCACTGTGTAGATCAAGCTGGCCTGAAACGCAGGGATCTGCTTGTCCCTGCCTCTGCCTCTCCAGGATTGTTTGTGGTCTTCCTT
>JAQHUG010000342.1:165981-237220 GCA_028555095.1 Dicrostonyx torquatus | reverse complement strand
GAGAAACCAGCAGCCAAGGAGAACTCAGAAGGGGCTGGGGCGAAGTCCAGCTCAGCAGGAGTGCTGGTCTCTTAGGAACTAAGGCCTCCGCATTTTTTTCACCCTGATACCCACTTCTAATTTCTTTTTATTGTTGTTGTTATTATTGTTATTTTCTCTGCTATTGTAATATTTTTTTGTTAATTAAATGTTTTGGTCAGAATGCTTAGCTGTAGCCTGAAACTTTCTCTCATTAAGGGCAAAAGACAGCATACAGCTGAACATGGTGGCACATATGCCTTTTAGTGCTTGGTCTAGAGCAGGAGGCAGGTCTCTGAGGCTAAGGCTATCCAAGGCTATACATAGTGAGACTCTGTTTCAAACAAACAAAAATAGTATCTGATTTGCAGTTTTTGTCTCTGCCAGGTCAACGGCTCCCAGTATCAAAGGCTTTAGGCTTTCCTTTGCAAATAAAGGTGTCGACTTATTTAGTGCCCTTCTAAAATGGACTCAGAGACAAAGTGTTGATTCTCGGATTGAAATTTAATAAGTATTTGAGGTGGGGCGATAGCTCTGACGAGAATGCTGTGTGTCTGTGTGTCTGCCATGTGCCGTTCGGCTGCTCTTTAGACGAAGAGTTCCAGGATGCAAACCTGTGGGCTAGCTGTCCTGCCGTCCTCACCAAAACCCCCAACCAAATAAAGCTGGTCATTCCAAAGGCAAGTGCGGTGGCCCACGCGCTTCAGTCCACGGTCTGCGCAGGGGAAGTGGAACCACAGGGGCGGAGACTTGCCTATAGGGTGGAGAGCAGAGGGTGGTTATTGAGGAGGAATACCTCCATCTTTGCTTCAACAATGCTTGCCTATTATTTTTCTCCCCATTTAATTTGTTGGCCTTTTCAAATATTCTATATATCTTCTCTATTTTGTTTTGTTTCTTGAAGCAGGGTCTCACTATCCTGGTTGGTCTCAAACTCTATATAGACCAGGCTGGCTGGCCTCAAACTTCCAGAGATCTGTCTGCCTCCAGGTACTGGGATTAAAGGTGTGAACCACCATACCTGGCTCTTTTTTGTTTGTTTTGATTTTTTGAGACAGGGTTTCTTTGTAGCCCTGGCTGGCATGGAACTTGCTCTGTAGACCAGGCTGGCCTTGAACTCACAGAGATTCTCCTGTCTCTGTCTCCTGAGTGCTGGGACTAAAGGCGTGTGCCATTATAGCCTTGCTATGGCTCTATTTTTAAGAAGTGTATATATGTATGTATAATATATTAGATAGGGTCTTATGTGTAGCCCTGACTGGCCTGGAACTCATTATATTGTAACAGGCTTTCTTTTGGGCCACCAACCAGCTCCCAAGTAAAAACATAGAGACATCTTGTTAATTATGAATGCTCAGCCTTATTTTATGCTTGTCCCACTAGCTCTTATTAACCTCTCTTTATCTACATTTTGCCTTGGGGCTTTTTACCTTTCTTTAGTGCTGTATGTCCTACTCCGTGTCTGTCTGGCTCTTTCTCCCTCATTCTCTTCTCTCTTCTCTAGCTTTAGATTCCTCCTACTTACTCTCTTTGCCTGAAGCCCCACCTATCCCTCCTCTGCCTATGTATTGGCCGTTCAGCTTTTTCTTAGACCAATCAGGTCCCTTAGGCAAAGCAACACATCTTTACATGATTAAACAAATGTAACACATCTTTGCCTAGTTAAAGAAATATTCCACAATACTATATAGACCAGGCTGGCTTTGAACTCACATAGAAGGCATTTGCCTGCCTTCTACCTCCCATCTGAGTTGAAAGGTGAGAGCCTCCATATCTGGTTCAGTATATTTTGATTGATGGCTTGCTTTGTTGTAAGCCTTAGCCTTTAAAGGCTGAGCTAGCTTTCTGATCCTCTATTGCATTTTCCTTTTTTTTATTTTTGAAACAGGGTCTCTATGTAGCGCTGACTGTCCTGGAATTCACTATGTAGACCAGGCTGGCCTTGAACTCAGAAATCCTCCTGCTTCTGCCCCTAGTGCGTGCACCACCGCACTCAGCCCAACCTTTCTTTAACTCTTGTCAACTAATATGTCTTCCATTCTGTCCCACCACTCCATCTTTTTGTAGTTTTCTGGTTCATGTGTCTTTCCCTCCTCCCTTCCTCGAACATTAGTTTGGCTCTCACGGGTATCATAGATGTAGAGGTCATTGCAGATCGTGTCCCTAGCTCTGGTCAGAGTTTCCCCACCAAAGAGTACAGCGAAAGGTCCCACCACTGAACAGGAATGGTGCCGCAGGCTCTGGGGTCCCTGCTGCAACCCCTTCCCACTGCTCACAAGCCTTGCAAGCTGTTCCATCAAACGAGGAGCAACAGGTGGTTCCTCCTTTGGAGAGAACAAAGGGACTGTCTGAAGGGTTTGCTCATCTGTTTTAGACCTTTTCTACTCTAAAATGTGAGAGGAGCTGATACCTTAATTTTCCCCTGGCTCCATTGCCCTGCTACTTCTGGTTCAACGGAGTTGCAGCCCCCAAAGAGCAATAGCTGATGACCCGGGTGGGGTCCAGCAGTTGGCAGCAGAGCAGCACAGTGACCAGACCGTGAGACTGTGTGACAGCCTTCTTCCTTATAGCTGTGGGTAGACAAATTCGGGTTTTTTTGAAAAGATTCGAGTGTTGTACCGCTTTGCCAGAGTGCCCTTGTGAAAGAGAAAAGTCAGGCTTGGAGCAGATAGTTAAGCCATCTTGGAAATTATAGGTCCAAGAAGGAGGAGGGTGCTAGGGTGAGGACAGAAATCAATTACTAGTAAGTTTGTTAAGTTTTGTTATTTAGATAGAGCGAAAATGAATAGATGTTTGGGGCAAAGGTTGCAGTACCAATAAGTGCGGGTGCTGTGGTCCAACTTTAACGTGTAGATGCTTCCATAGCGTCGCTGAGTGCGGGTACCACCCTCTCTGCCGGACACCCGTAGCTCTCGGTCTGACAGGCGAGTGCAAGTGTGACTGCTGAGGCCAGCAGGAGGGCTGTTGCCAGGATTCGCAGTCCATACCTCCCACACTCCACTCTCCGTGTCCAGAGCGGCCACCGTGGCTAATCGACGTGACCCGTCCCAGCCACCCACCACACAGAGCCACCGTCCTCCCACCAGTGCCGCATCGTGGTGACTGCGAAGGGGACTGCCCCGGGCTGGCAGTCGTACCGCTTGGCCCCTAGCTGGGTCAAAGATCACAGTATCGCTGCTGGGCACTCTTGCACCACCTTCTAAGAGACCCCCTACCAGATAGAACCGTCCCTGCAGTTCGGTGCATGAATGGAAGGCACGAGCCAGAAGCGCATCCCGCGCCACTGGCCTCCAGGTCCAGGCCGAGCCCCTTGCTCGACCGGGGGATTCCGCCCCAGCCATGGGCCCAGCAGAAGGGAGAATCTGTTGGATCGCTTCAGATCACACCCCTTCTTGCGGGGCCTAGCACTTCCTTCAGGCATGGGCTAGCTTCCCCTCCAAGACCAACCCAGGTCCTTCCTTACTCAAAACACCCTTTCTCTCCACTGCTGTCGCCCAGCAACCACTGTAGGGACTGCAGTGCGACGGCTGCAAACCGAAGGTCGCAAAGCGCCTGTTACCTTGGAGACAGGAGACCTGGTTAGCTACCGGGATCAGTGATGTCGCCAGGGCAACGAGATGTGGGGAAGTCAGGAAACATCCTAAAAAGACTTGGGCTCAAAAAGGATGGGCGCTGACAGGTCCTTAGAAGAACCCAATACTGGCGAGTTAGCTTGATTATGACATTCGGGGCGCAGGTGTTGGGGGAACGGACCGTGTCTCCCTCCCACCCACCGCTGCAGGGGTTCAAACTTGGAATTTTCTCTAGGGATGTGGTAGGAAAGAAACAAGTCACAGGTCAGAGGCTGAGGGAATGAACGCGGACTAAGTGACTTGGGAGTCAGAGATTTGGGTAGACTTCCCCCAGTGTTCCCATTTATGTAACCGTTAGCGGTAAAGTCCTTCAAAGTACTAATTGGGTGGAGAGTCTTTTCACCTCGGGCCGCTAGAGGGCAGTAGAGCCCATCCTCCAAGGGAAGATACAGGCGCGAAAGGTAGTGATGGTGGCGAGAGAGGAAAAAAAGAGACATGGGGGAAGGAGGAGATGAGTTAGAGTGGGTAAAGTGTGTGAGGAAAATTAGCTTAGGCATATCTCGGACAATTTTTCACTACTGAGTCCTGGGAAGAATAATTATTTCGTCTTGCCTCTTTAGAATCATGTAATACATGGCACTGTGGAACTCAGGATTAAGGAAGGGTGGGGAGTTTCTCCGATAGGATCCTGGGCAGAGGTGCCCAGCCTTAGAAGGTGGGTGGGGGTGAGACGGGAGGAGAGAAAAACACCCCAGCTCCTCCCTGCTCTCTTCCTTTGATTCAAGCCGTGTTACTGAAGGCCTTAACGCTGTCCCCACAGGACCCAGTGCAGAATGGATAGGCCCAGATCAAGGCTGACTGGTTTCGGCTGTAGGAGGAAATGAGACAGATTTCTCCTCCTAGCCCAGCTTGGGAGGGGCAGAATTGGATTTGTGTCCCCCAAGCTGGGCTTTAAGTGGGAAGGGTGGCTGTGACTTTGTCCTTTGGTTTCTAAACATGAACTTGCTCCCCATTAGCAAATCCAGGCCATGGAGAATGTTCAAGATTTCAGTGGGAATGGCTATGTTATTCAGGGGTCTGGGATCATGTGCACTGAGCCTTTCCCCTCCTGATCCCAGTCAGATCTTGAGTGGAAGCTACATGGGGAGGGCATGAAGGGGAAGGCACAGTTGTAGACTATGTGACTACCAGGACCCATTGCTGTTTTCTCCATCCCTCCCTTCCTTTTTGAAAATTTGTGATATTGAGGATTGAACCTAGGGTGTTGCTAGGCAACACTCCACTACTTTGCTGTATCTCCAACCCATTTTTTTTTAACTTTGAGTTAGGGTCTTGATAAATTTCCCAGGATAGCCTTCAACTCATTTTGTAGCCCAGGGAGTCTTTGCCTCAGTCTCCTGACTAGCTAAGATTGCAGGCCCGCCCACCAGGCCTGTCCCCACCTGTATGCTGGGCTGAGACTCAACAATAGCTCCATGTCTTTGCCCATCCAATTATCTCTTCCTGCATTTGACAAGTCAGATCCTCAGTTTTTTAAGTTATGGTAAAATTCTCTTCTAAAACAAACATCTAAGGCCATGGAGATAGCTCAGTGATGCAAGTCCCAGGACCTGAGTTCCATCTCCAGAATCCACATAGAATAGATGGGCATGGCATCCAGTGCTGGCAGAGACGGCGGATCCCTGGGCTTGGTGGCCAGCCCTAGTATATTAGGTGAGCTCAAGGCCAATGAGAGATCCATCTCAAAATACTAGTGGACAGCATCCAAGAAACAACACCTGAGATCATCCTCTAGCTTCCACATGCACGCACATGTGTGTCCTTCCACATACATACACATGTGTGTCCTTCCACATGCACGCACATGTGTGTCCTTCCACATGCACGCACATGTGTGTCCTTCCACATGCACGCACATGAACATGAATAACCAGCACCTTTGATTTCAGCAGTTGGGAAGCTGATGCAGGAGGATGGATGGTCTAGGCTACACAGAACTAAGCTAACCAAGACTACATGAAAAGGTTCTTTTTTTTGGTAAAATTTATTTATTTATTATGTATACAATGTTTTGTCTGCTTGTATGCCTGTCCACCAGAAGAGAGCACCAGATCTCATAGATGGTTGTGAGCCACCATGTGGTTGCTGGGAATTGAATTCAGGACCTCTGGAAGAGTAGCCAGTGCTCTTAACCTCTGAGCCATCTCTCCAGCCCCTAACTTTTTTTTTGTTTTTGTTTTTTTGTTTTTTGTTTTTTTTCGAGACAGGGTTTCTCTGTGGCTTTGGAGCCTGCGCTGGAACTAGCTCTTGTAGACCAGGTTGGTCTAGAACTCACAAAGATCCGCCTGCCTCTGCCTCCCGAGTGCTGGGATTAAAGGCGTGCGCCACCACCGCCTGGCCCCTAACTTTTTTTTAAAAAAGTTAAATAATAACATCCCCAAAACAAAGACCCCCGCCCGCCCCAACTTTTTGTAGCTGTAGCTAAAAGCTAATCTCCCTAAGGCTTCCCACTGACTCACTTTCCAGCAACTGGACATGGATCTGACACACTCACTCCTTGGAGCCAACATGGTGCTGGCTAGACGGGGTGGGATCATTTTACTTGAACCTCATTGGTCTGCTACTCGTTTTCGGCTCTTTTTGCCTGTCTTTGACTGAGTTGCCAGTCTTATTTTCTCCCATCCCCATCCCAGGGGCCTTTGTGGTTTCTCCCAGCTTTGTTTGTTTTCCTTCTAGCTTGGACTCTAATACCAAGCACTGGACTCTTGCATCGTACCTGGACAAGCAGCCTGAGCCTCACACACTCTTGAGCTGTACGCACTCCAGTTCTGTATTTCCTTCAGTTCTACCTAGCAATAACCCTAGAGAGAAATTCCTAAGAGAGGGATTGCCTAGGATTCCCTCTTTTCCTGATTGTTCTAAACCAAGTCCATATCTTGGAGGAAGCAGGAAAAAAAGACATGAAAAGGGAGAGCTGACAAGAGGAAGTGGGCCCAAGCCAGTCTGCACTTGTTTAGTTTTGGTTTTGGTTTTTTTGAGGCAGGGTTTCTCTGTCAAACAGTCTTGACTGTCCTGGAACTTGCTCTGTAGATCAGGCTGGTCTCGAACTCACAGATATTTGCCTGCCTCTGCCTCCTGAGTGCTGGAATTAAAGGCGTGCGCCACTGCTGCCAGTCTGCATTTGCATGACATGTACCCGAGAATGGCACCAGTCTGAGACATCCCTCTCAGCCCCAAACCTAAGCCTTGACTTCAGTCTTCACAGCGTTCTTTATCTTCTCCATGCCTTACCTCCATGTTCTTTTCTTTTTTGAGACAGGGCCTTGCTAAGTACCCCAGACAGACCTTAAACAACTTTGCCTTGGCCTACTGACTGCTAGGGTTACAGGCATGTGCCACCATGTCTGTCCCTGACTCATTTGCTGACCCTGGCATCATCTCTGGGCCTCAGAATTGTTCAGTGCACACAAAAAGCCAACACTTAGGCCAGTGAGTCTCTGTCACACTCCCAGGACTTCCACAGTGCCCTCCTGTCTCCTCCAGGCTGCCACATCTGTCAGGCCTTCTCTGACTCTTCCTCTAGTGTCGCTGACCTGTCTACATTTTTCCTGCAGCCCATTCTGGCCACTTGACCATGGCCTTATGCTAGCCTGGTGCAAATTCTGACCATGTTCTTAGCTCAAAGGGGACATGGACAAGCAAAATCAGAGGAGAGGCCAGGGGTTTGAGAGTACCTTTCACTGGACATGAGCTAGAAAGTATCTGAGAGAAGCCAGACAGTGGTTGTGCATGCCTTTAATCCCAGTGCTCCCAAGGCAGAAGCAGGTGGGTCTCTGAGTTTGAAGTCAGCCTGGTGTACAAAGTGAGTTCCAGGACACTCAGGGCCACATAGAGAAACCCTGTCTCGAAAAACCAAGATAGATAGACAGACAGACAGACAGACAGACAAACTTTAAGGAAAGAAATCCTCCCAGTAGTGGGCAGTAGGCATCCAGAAATTTCTCTTAAAGGATTTCTCTTGTTCAGATTTAGTCTCCGATTTTCCTCTCTAGGAGCTGCTAAGATAGCTCAATAGGGACAAGTGCTTGCAGCTAAGCCTGATGATCTGAGTTCGATACCCCAGCCCCACATGATGGAAGGACTGACTTCTGCAAGTTATCCTCTGACCTCCACATGAGAGCCACTGTATGTACCACTCCACCCACCCCCACACCATCCTCACAATGCATAAATGTAATTTCCATTCTTTAGAGATTGTCTATCTTTTGCTTTTTTTTGCTTTTGTTTTTGAGACAAGGCTTCTCTGTGTAGCCCTAGCTGACCTAGAACTTGGTTTATAGACCAGGCTGGCCTCAAAGTCAGAGATCCCCGGGCACCTTCCTCTGGGTGTTGGGATTAGAGGTGTGGTGTGGCCACCACACCCTGCTATCTTTTGCTTTTAAAATTCTTTTTTGGGGAGCTAGCAAGTTGGCTCATCAAATAAAAAGGTCTGCCACTAAACCAAGGACAACCAAGGCTACCCAAAGAAACTCTGTCTCAAAAAAACCAAAACCAATCCTAGGAATGGACTCTAGGTCCTAGACAAGTGCTCTGACTCGTGAGCTCCATTGCTAGGAACTGCGCCCACCCCGCACCCCAACGCACACACACACACATACACACACACACACACAGACACACACACACACACATACACACACAGACACACACACACACACGAGAAAAAGATTGTGGCTGGCTGGAAACTCATTGTGTAGATCAGGGTGGCCTTGAACTTATGACATTCCACATGCCTTTGCTACAATTACAGGCATATGCCACCATTCCTGGACTGTGTCAGCCACCCCCCAAAAAAATGATTTGGGACAGCCTTGAGTTTGGGACTCCCATACAGGATACAGGCACTCCAGGAGGCTTCTTCCCTCCACTAAAAAATGCTTCAGCCTCCTAGGTATGCTAGATCACAGCATCTGCTTCCTTCCTTTTTCTTCCCAGTGTAACTTTCTTTCTGCTAGTTTGGATCTGTCTGTTTTCACTTGCTTTCCTTTTAAAATTCTGCCTTTTCCTCTCTGCCGAATGGAGCCACCACCTGACTTATCCAGGAATGGCTAGACATCTTCCCTTTAGCTGCATCTTAGAACCCCTTGGCACAGTTCATAGGACCTTCATAAGGACCTAAGTGAGCGCGCTGTAGGACTTTTCCAGGCATATGATCCCCTCCTCCCAAAAGACCTCAGTGAGTGTAAGCCTAGATGCTGATTGGTTAGTTACCATCCTTATTCCTCTACCCTTTCTTTATAGCTTATAGGCTCCTGGCCTTGCTAGCTATCAGTGGCAGTGGGCATTCTCCATACCTAACCCTTTTGCCTTTACTGCTGCTTCTGGAACTGAAGGAGAAACCAGTTCAGGAAGACTTCAAGGTAAATCTGGAAGGCAGGGTGGCTCTGGGAGCTGCCTCCAAATACAGTGGGCTCCCCAGGAGGAAACTAGCTCTTTCTATGATTGATGGTGCGGACATGGAGAGCACAGCCAGGGTCCTCACTAGAATCCATTTTCTCACCAAATTCTCAGACTTCCCCCTACCTTCGCTCCTACTTCTTTAACCCCGGCTACATCTTCTGTTGCTACTGTCACCTCTCAGAAGACTGACTTCCATGAGAGTTCCTATCCTCATCCCGTGCCAGCCGGGGCCTATTTTAACAGCCTTCTAGAAGTGCCAGCCCATCCGTAAACACAGGGTAAAATAATAAAGGCTTTGTCTCTTCACCCATGTTCTCGTCACTGGTGTTGTGGAAGTGTGTTTACAGAGGCTGAGTGAGAGCGAAGAGGAGGGGCTCTGCATTCAGCCACCTCTGCCGAGAACCGGGACCCAGCTATGCCTGTGTTCTGCCCTCTCTGTTCCTGGGTGGCTCACTTCAGCTTTAGAACCCTTGAGGAACAAGCACGCCCAGCCCCCTGAGCTCGAAGGGATGTTGTTAGGCAACCAGGAAATGTAGTTGTCATTAAGAGATAGGCTGGGTATCGAGACTGCATGATTGGCAGATAAGAACAGAGGGCACATATCAACCTTTAGATGGAATAGCTTGGAAAACAAGATGCCACCATCCCAATGTCGGATGTGGCGAGGTTTTAAGATGGGGGTTTTGAGTCCTTTTCCGGTGTAGGAAGGGCTTCTGGAGTCCCCTGTGTTGTGTATGTGGGGAGTCTCTCTCCACACCTCCATAAGTGGAGAGGCATCCTATGGAGGAACAGAAGTGACCCGCTGCAGCCTCAGTCCTGGGGATGGAATCAAATCCCAGTTATCAGTGTTCTTCCACCATGTGAGTCAGCACCCCACAGCTGTCTGTGCAAAGTGTGCAGGAAGCCAGAGGATGAACCAGTGGGGGACAGCTTATCAAGGCTGTGCAGAAATGGAGCACCAACATTTCTTCCACACCCATGCTCCTACCTACTTGTGTTCTGATTTATTATTCACCCTCCTCTCTCCCATGGCCAGAGTTCCTCTTCAAGCTGATGTCTGCTCTCTGACCTGGAATCTCACTGCAAACAAACAGGACATCACTCACTGAGGAGTCCTCTTATTTCCTCCTACCCCAGGCCCATTCTCCTGACACCCCACCCCACCCCATCCCTTCCCACTCTGGCCCGCTCCCTCCCTCCCTTGATCACTCAATCTGACCCTCACTCTCACTCTTCTTCCCCCACACCACTCCACCCAGCCTTGTCCCTCCCTGACTCACCTCAAGTCCCATTGTCACAAACAAAAATTTCAGCATAAGCCTCTCCAACCGGTTTGGCTTAGGTGTGCAGCCTTCCATGGGGACTGAGACCAGTTGAAGTAGCTGCTTGGACACATCAGGTGATATCCACATGGATATGGACAGAGGCAGGCCCATGTATATTCGCAACACACAGAGACACGTACAGGAAACGTGACAGTGAGATGTCATTTGTCACAGAGATATATGTGTCTGTCCTCTCCTGACTGAGGGGCCCTTGAGGGCAGGGATCCTGTGTCCTATGTCTTTGTCACCTCCCTTGAGCCTGACACTTAAGTGTCCGTTGATTGAATGCGCACTTGCAGTCATGCCCGTGATGCCGCTCAGACGAATGCATGTGCTAAGGATGCCATCTATCATGGCTTGAATTGTCCCCATTCTTCAAGCTCAGAATGTAGGTGGGAGGAGGGTAGGTAGTGAGGCATGAGGGGAATGGGGAGTCAGTGCTGAAAGAACTGAGCTCTGAACATAGGCACTGGTCCTGAAAAGCTTTCATAACTATTATTTTAGTATATAGCCCCTGACCTGAAATATGTCTTCCCTGGGATTTATCTCAAAAGAGCATAGAAAAGGCCTGAATATAAGGCATATTTCTCAGGAGTATGGTCCACATGAAGCATTATAGGACTAAGGGAGAGAGGACTTGAAGATAAATATTTGTTAGATGAGGAAAGAAAAAAATCCCTACCTGCCTCATTCTCTCTGGCCAGTGGCACCTGCAGCTCCCAGTTTAAGGTTGTTTACTAGGGCCTGACCTAACCATGAAAATGTGGGGGTGTTCATTACCTTAATACTGCCTCAGAGAAGTCCTGTTCCCCTTTAATGACTAAAGTTGGGGTGAGTGATTTAGGGTCCCAGCCTCCAGGGGCTCAGAGATATTCTGGCTGGTAGCCCTCTGAGGGGAAGAGTATATTGTGAATAGAGCTACCCAAGCAGACTGGATACTCACTTGTGGTCTAGCTGCTTTCCCACCCCCATGCCTCAGTTTCTCCCGTGATTTCCTGTACCTAGAGGGATGAATCCGTGGGAAGGAAAGAGCTCCTCTGACAGCATGTGATAGGATCCAAAGTGTGATAATTATAATTATAACACAGGATGCTCGCCCTCCCATCCCCCTGGCCCTACCCCACCCCTGCCACACTGGATCTCAAAGCAGCATCGGGGTGGGGCTGTTCCCCTGGCATAGGTGGGGACCTGAGTCCTGAAGAGGGGAAGGGGTTTGCCAAGGCGGAGGTGGAGAGAAATTAAGGAGATTTGGCATCCAGCCTGACCCTTAAATCTGCTTCTGACCCACAGGAAATAGCCCTTGAGGAAGAGGCCACTATCATAATCAGTGCTGAGAGGTAGGGTCCAGACAGGGGTCTACTCTACGGGGCAGCGTTAGAGCCCAGAGCACAACCCAGGTTCAGGATGGTAACATGATCATTTGAGATCTCTGCCTGCTGACCCTACCTCACCATCTTCTCCAGACTGACACTGGTTGATTTAGAAATGCAGGCCTTCCTAAAAAATGTGCCCAGTTCCCATTGGGGTTGTGAACTGCCCTAGCATGGTTGACTGGGCAAAATGAAAAAAACAAGCCCGACTTTTAACTACTTCAGAGAGGACAGCTGCCATCCTTTCCCTCCGTTTAACAAGTTTACTGTTAAATCGTGGGCATGCAACAGGCCTCAATCAATGGCTCTTGAATTAAAGCTTACAATTTAGTTAAGGAGATAAGATGTGCACAAGCTATAATAAAGAGACTGGCAAGGACTGAGGAAGACGAGAAGAAAGGTGGGAGGAGCCGAGAAAGCTTCAAGGGAGATATGGTCTTTGAGGTCAGTTTTGAGAGATGAGCAAGATTGACAGGTAAGGGGACTGAGGAAGTGGCTTGGTGGTAGAGAGCTTAGCTTGTATGCACAAAGCGCTGGTCCTAGGCCTCCGCCTAAAAAGCAAACAAACAAGAAAACCAGAACAGATAGAGTCGGGGAAATCGTGACAAAAAAATCTTCTACATTAATAACCTCCCCCATTATTGATACTTTATTCTTCCTTTCTATGTTTCTGGACATGAGAACTGTGTAACCTCTCTATTTTCTTTCCCTGGGTTTATCTCCACATATATGTGTCTTTTTAAAGTTATTATTGTTATTTGAGGTAGAGCCTCATATAGCCCAGGATAGCCCAGAGCGCTATGTAGCCAAAGCTGCCTTCACCTCCCAAGGGCTGGGACTGCAGATATGCACTAGCATGTCTGGCTTTTACCTGTCTTTGAAATTCCAGTCTGCCAGCCATCTCGCCTTCCTCTTTCAGGGGATAGATTTGTACCCCTTTTTCGGGCTCTCTAGCTGTCCCTTGGTTACTTTTATTCACCCAAATTGGAAATATGTGATCAGATGAGCATAAGAGTTACAGGGGTACAAGGATAGAGTGAAATCCTCGCAAAGTCCAGACACGTGTCCTCCCCATGACCGTGGTGGTGGGGGGCACACCGTAGAGAAGGAGGAAAGCCCCCCCCTCGGGTTGCACTGATGCACCATGTGTTAAGTTGTTGAGAGAAGGTTCTGAGAGGAAAAGCAGGAATTCACAGGCTAATCCCCTGGTCAGCCCCTCCACCTCTCCCATGCAGAGGTGGGCCAGAGGAAAGCAGTGAGGTTCTTTCTCAGGGAGTTCTCTGAACTAACTTTCTGCTTCCAGAAAATCACTAGACTAACTTGGCTGTCCTCTAGCAAGTCCATCCTCCGATTTAGGCCTTCTGAAGCATGAGGTAGATGGGCCAGCAGGCCAGGGACCTCCTCAGTTCTCTGATTCTGTGGCACCAAAAGTTGAATCCTTCGGGAGTTTGAGGAACTTGTCAGGGACCCCAGGAAACAGCTGACCTGGCTGTCATATGAAAGGGTTGGGTGCTTTTTTCAGACACATCTGTGCTTCCGTCTTTAAGACACCCAGGCCTCCTTCTTCCACGCCCCCCTGCTAGAGGCTCACCACCACCCGCACGCTGCTGTCCATATCCTCACATGTAAAGCCCCTGTTGCTGATGAGATCCCATTGCCCGCACCCGGATCCGTCCCTTCTTCCCTCCCTCCTTGGCGCCCATTAGCTAGCCCAGGCCGTGGGGGCGGTGGCTGCGGAGTCTCCTCTCTGTGCCAGGCCCGGCCCCCAGAGACGCACCTGTTCTGACCTGCTTAGCAGGTTCCCAGGTTTCTGCCTTCGTTGTTGGCCACGGCGTGGGAAGCAGCTCTGGGGGAGCTCAGGGCTCCCGATCACGGCTTCTTGGGGGTAGCCACGGCTGGGTGGGTAGAACTGGGGCCTGGGTCCCCTAGTGGAGACCCAAGTGGGAAGTGCCTGGGGACTCCGTGACTTCCTGCTTTCTGGGTCAGAGCTTTACACAGCTCCAGAACCGGCTCCCAGGGAGAACTCCGTGGAACTCAGAATCACTGGGCAGGTCTGCCTTTCAGCCAATGCCCCTGTCCCTGGGAGCCGAGATGTGGGGCCTTGAAGCCTGGCTGCTGCTGTTGTTCCTGGCATCGTTTACAGGTAGGACTTGCCTGAACCATCAGGACTCTTGCTTCTAAGCCCCACCTGGCAGAGACAGGCACACACACACACACACACACACACACACACACACACACACACACACACACACACCCCACATACCCAAACATTCCCTTTCCTTGGACTCCGGATGGAGAAGACAATCTCTTCCTCCAGTTCATTTCACTTGCCATCAGTGCCCTCAAAAGAACCAATGTAGCTCTTTCTTCTTAAGTCGTCTCTCTGTCCCAAGACCAAGCCAGTTAATGTCTGCAATCCCTAACTACCTTTGCTAAAACCTTGCTTGCCAAGGCCTCTATGAATACACACACACGCACAGGATACAGAGCAGGTGGGCTGAAAGGTGGACTCCGAGGACCCTGCTCATCCCAGGGCTTCCTGAAGGCTTTGTGGCCTACCCACTGGGCTTCAGACCTGCCTCAACATTCACCAGGAGCAGGAAACCTGGTGTCTGGGGAGTGGAGGGGCATTTCTGTCTCCTCTCGTAGTAATATTCTGAGCAGCAGGATTGGGGTGCTCATTGTGGGATTACAGGAAAGCCATGGAACTCCTCTCACCCTAGCGCCTCTCCCTGGCACACACACTAGTAGGTGGAGAATGATGGCATGTGTTTCTTACACAATTGGGGGGGTGTTAAAAGGTAAAGGGTCTTCTAGATGAGACGCGGTCCACTTTTATTCATTTTTTACCTCTCCGTTTCCTCTGTTGAATGCCCATACAATACTTAGACTTTCTGCTTGCCTAATATAGTCAGAACATACATAGATCATCAGAATGTATCATTTTCAGAGTGAGAGGAAGAGAATATGTATGCAAGGAGACCCGACTAGGGTGCTATTGGCTGTTGCTGGGGAAGGAGTAGCTAAGAACTCTTTCTCCTTAGAAAGACAGGGCCTTGTCTGCAGAGGACAGTAGGGTCCTCAGCTCAAGAAACAGAAGCAAGAGACTGTCAGTTGTCCAGCAGCACTTGGTGACTCTCTCCCCACACCAGGAGAACAAGGCATAGATGCCTGGATTGGCAGGCTTCGAGGTTGCCCTCACTCTGGTCAGGACGCTAAACTTCAACCTCTGCCACTTGGCCTTACCCTCAGCCCCTGCTCTTAATTCCTATTTTCCAGATAGCCCTTTTCCCTAGGTTAAGCCAAGAGGGTGGGGCCTCCTGCTGCTGGGCCAGGGAATCCAACTGACACCTTCCAGGGGAATCTGCATACCCCTGAGGAATGGAGTCATGCTGTCTCAGGAGTTGGGTAGGATCAAAGAGATCACTACTCCAACTCCTTCATTTTAAAGATGGGAAAACCAAGAGAAACAGATGGGCAGGTGAGATCTGCAAGATTACTCAGTGTAAGAAGCAGAACCAGGGTTAGTGCTTTGGTCACCCGACTCCTTGTTGAAAAAAGAAAAAAAAAAAAAACAGGATAGCTGAGGGCATGTGGTACTAGATGCTGGCGATACAATGGGAAGGGAACTATCCACGCCTTGCTTTTCCATGATGCAAAGCTGTTCTTTCTAGTAGAAGCCCAGAGAAGAGGGAAAGAACTCCTGGCTAGAAAACTGCCCCAGACTTCACCCAGGTCTGGGAGAAGCTAAGTCTAGGGGAAAGGCTGGCTCCAGGATTGCCCAGGAGGCTAGTAGCTAATCGGATGTCACCGAACTTCTGCTGCCATGACCTGCACAGAGATGAAGGCTATTCCCAGGAATCCCTGGAAACTTGCACTATGGGGCCACAGCCCAAGGACTAGATAGTCTCATCCCCTCCATGGTGGCTCCCCTGGGTATATGTGTAGGCATCTTGTTAATGGCCCTAGGAACCTAGACTCATTTTACATCTCTGAACACCCTTCAGATTTGGAAATCAAGAGTCTTGAGTTCTGATCCCATTTCTTCCATTAAGTTGTTAGGCATTTTTGAACAGCTGAGAGACTGTCTCAGGAGACCGAGAAGGACTGGATGGTCTCTGCAGACCTTTGGACTCTGAAATACTAGGCTTCTGTGATTGATTGTTCAGCTCCTGGCTTGAAGTGAAGTGTTTGTGGTGGTTAAAGAATTGATCAGTCTCCCGGTGGCTGAGAGGACCCTTCCCAAGGACACAGCCCTCCTGGCCCAATTGCAAAGTGACACCTGTCCCCCAACTCCAGGACCATTAGAGCACCAAGCCCTAGGGCCCTGCCCCACCCCTGACAAGGAGAGGAGCCCAGGCTAGGGAGGCACCTCCAACACCACAGCTCTTTGTTTCTCCTTAATGGGATGAGTTTCCGGGTGAGGTCCCATCCCTCCTCCCTCCCCCATCTCTTGCCCTGGGGCTGAGGGGCCTGAATCTGCAAACTGTTTTCCAATAGGTTCCCAGTTTCTAACTCTTTGGGTCCTGCTGGTCCATGAATTCTAAATTCTGTCTTCTGACGGTTAGAATCAACTTTCTGTTGAGATTAATTTCCTAGAAAGGGAGGGGCCCCATCCCTGCTTTTCTGCTCCCGATGACAGAGGTGGGCAGGCCCTTTCCTGTAGGGCCTACCCAAACCCAGAGAAGCCAGAAAGGGAGGTTTGCTTCCCCGCCCAAGTGTGGAGAACCAGGAGAATCCCAGGGAAGCCCTTGGCCCCAGTGACCCTGGTTCTATCCTAGCATTTTGTAATGATGCAACCGGGGTGGAGAGACCCCCGGCTACAGAGATAGCAGTGAGGAGATTAGTGTGCACAGTCACATCTTCTAGAGTATAGCCTCAGAATCCAGGGGTCCTGGGGCAAAGCGAACCGGGGATGGGGGTACTAGCCACTGAGGGGAGCAATTCTTGTAGGGAGAGAATGCCTGTAGAATCTGGTCTCCAAAACTTACATTGATCTTGGAAAGACTCGACAAAGAAGGGATGGAAATGTAAAGTGGGAAACTGAGTCAGGAGCACAGACAGCAGAGGAACTTTGGGGTTCAGATCTGGAAACAGAATCTAAAGCAATTAAGTTTTAAATAGGAGGTACCCACCTGTTTTCTGGAGGAGAATAGGGTTACCATACCCTATCCTTTCACTGGAACAGGAGCCAACAGGGTGCCTGTGGCCTGAGGAGCTGTTCCCATGGCTTTCTGTGCCACCCCCACCCCCAACACGTCTCTCTAAAACTGTTCTGAGAGCTAAGGTTGGGGCTGTGATGTGGAATGAAGCCGGGATAGGCACAATGGGAGAAGGGATGGGCAGAATTTGGGTGGTGGTGGTGGGAGGCTAGAGCTCAGAGGTTTGAGAGAAGTTGAATTCTAGGTCTCCCACCCACCCACAGCGGTGACTCAGCAGGGCTCAGACTCTGGCTCCTGGGGGGTTTAGGGGACTTATCTGTGCTGAGAGCTGTGTCTAAGGCAGAGCCGCCTGCCTCATGAACTGTCCGTCCTCCCCATTGTTTCTCTTTCCCTCTGTTACTTATGTGGCCCCCGCTCCCTAGACACTAATCTGTGGGTGGGCGCTTTGCCCAGCTTGGGAAGCTCTTGTTAAGCTGGGGGGCTTAGGAAAAATGAGGGGTATGTAAGGGAGGTGGGTGAAGATGGAGGGAAAGTTTTTGGTTTTCAAAGTTTCTCAATTCCAAGGCCAAGGTTACGGACTGAGGAAAGTCCAAAATAACCATTTGCTTTGTCTGTGTCACCTGTCCTGGGTGGACAGGGACTAGAAGCTTCCCTCTCATATCTTCTCTTACCTCAAACTAACTAACACACCTACACCAACCTTCTCTGGTGAAGCTAGTGAAGGGAGGGAGGCAAGAGTTAACAAAAAATATGAGACCCTAGACAGCCTGGACCCCTCCCCCTAGCCCCAGGCATATCCCCCCCCCCCAATGTTTCCCACCAAACCTGCACCAGACAGCTCTTACCCCAGGCCTAGAGCCAGAGCTGGTTTTTCTGGTGGTAGCAAGCAGCAAAGCCCTGACAGAGATTCCCAGGGAAGAATCTCTGCTTGGGGGGTCAGAAGTACTGAGGGGGCCCAGAGGTGTGGCCATAAGGGGTAAAAAGGGTGGGAGTCCTTTGTAGGAACCCAAAGAGCAAGAGAGAGGGAGCCTTTGTTTTGTTTGTCAGGGAGGCTCGGAGGGACAGTGACGTCATCTCTGGTTACCTCCACCTTGTGCCTGAGATGAATCTGCCCTGAAGTCTTGGGGTGAGATGGAGAGGGAAGCCAGGGGCAACATTAGAATGGGCAGAAGCCCAAAGCCACACACTGACCAAATGCAGCTGAGCCAGACATGCGGAAGCCAAGATAAACGGCATCAAAATATTTACTATGTGTGCAGAGTTCCACAGTGATGTGGACTGTGTGTTCAGAGGGTGAGATGTATGTGTAATGGTGCATGTATATATGTTCATATGCTAACACATAGCTCTTCCCTCTGGGTATAGAAAAGTTAGGATGTATATTTCCCCGAAGAGAGCTGGGAACACATATATGTATGAAACACCCCCAGGTTCTTGCAAGGAAAATAGTTTCACATACACACGAACTAGAAAAACTGGCCTAGCCCTCATCCAAAGATTCAGACACAAAAGACTTGACAGTTATCACCTTTGTCACACAGACATACCTCAAGGACCCCAGTGTGTGTGCATTCTCTTATGCACCAGTAGAAGACACTGATGGATAAAGCCCCCCCCCCAAAAAAAAACGATCTCGTTCTCAAACACGTTGCTATGGTTGGGTATCTGCAAGTGCCAGCCTCAGTTTCCCCTTTTGAGCTTAAAGGCCAAGACTTACACAGAAAGGAAAGTAGGAGCCAAGGAACAGAGTAGGGTGTAGCCAGCTAGCCCAAGCCAGGAATGGAGGACCTGTCTGGGAGCGGGCGGGGTACACAAAAGGCAGGGCCCCAAAGAGGCCTGAGGGGGCCTGGCCAGGGGTGGGGGAGGCTGAGGGCAGGGATCCCGTCTGGCCAGTTGGGCCTGTTCTCTCCCTTGCGCAAGGTGGTGGTGGCTGTGGCTAGGCCTGCTGCTCTGTGGCAGCTTCTGAGTCACTTAAGGCTCCTGACCAGCGTCCTGGTGCTCCTTGAGAGGAGGGGTGGGGAGAGTCAGGAGGAGGAGGAGTGCCCTGGAAGCTAGAGGCCACCAGCCTCAGCAAACTACACACGCAGCAGTAGAAGGGTCTGTGGGCTTGGCCCAGCCTGGCTACTGCATGCCCATAAGGTGACCTCACCAGGCAGGCGGTGTGTCTCCTTCAGCCTGGTGACATCATCATGCTGACGCCAGGCAGGCACTGGGTGGGGGAGAGGAGGAGACAATCCTGGCCTGCCCTGGCTTGGAAGCCTGGGTTCCTGGGTCCATTTAGCTCAGGACAAGGATACTTGGACCCAACTTCCCTTAACTCATCTCTTTTGATTTAGAAGATGAGCTGAAGGCCATTGGAAGTGGGTATGCCTCAGCCTAATGTACTTCCATTAAATAGTGGCTTTAGGACAGTGTGGGGTTTGTAGGAGCAATTCCAAAGGAATTTTCCTGTCCCATTAGGTGCCTCAGTCTGTAAAACTGGAGCTTGTACCTTCAGGACGAGGATTTCAGACTCACAGGTTAGGGACATTATGGATGGAGACGCAGGCATGTGATGGGTACCCAATTCTTACTGTGCCCTAAGGAGGTATTTTGGGGGAAAGAATGTGGATGACTTGTAGTGGGGGCAGGGATCAGTGTCGAGGCTTGAGAGATGACAGTTAAGAGCACTTGTTCTTGCAGAGAACCTGGGTTCGATTCCCAGCACCCACATGGCAGTTACCAGCCACCTGTAACTCCAATTCCAAGACATCGGAAGCTCTCTTCTAACCCACACGGCCATTGGGGTCTCTGTGACCTGCATGCACATTATTGTGACTTAAATCTACATCAGTGTTTTGCAGCAGAGTGAGCTGAGAGCCATATCGCACCCCACTGCCAGGCTTTTTTGACAACCTTACTCCCTTTAGTGCTAGGAGGAGGTACCTGGGAGGGGTGCAAGTGGTTAGCTGGACTCCCAGGCTGGGCTGGGTGGGACCCATGTCAGCTTAGGCAGGTCAGGGCCCTGGTATCTGGCCCTGCAGGTCTGTCCCGTCCAGTCTGGGGCCCTCCCAACTCCCAGCAGCAGCATCCTTCCCTCCACCCCTCTTGTCAGGGCCACAAGACCCATTCATCTGTCTCCCTGGGACCCTCTGCCCTACTCCACGCTTCGTTTCCTCACTACATGCCTGCCTGTCTCCATCCCCTTCTTCCTTTGTCTGGTCCAGAGTTGCTCCCTCTGGCAGTGAACCCAGACAGCCAGTTTATCTTACCCCCACCCCAAGGTTGTCAAGCCAACACTTTCCCTGTGCCTTCCTCTTGATTCTACTTTCTTTCTGCTGCCTCTTTCATGCATCTGCTCACTCATTTGTATATTCTTTTTGTTTTTGATTCTTGTGGGGATTGAGACATTGTTTCCCTTTTGCTCAGGATGGCCTTGAACCCAAAATCTTCTTGCCTGAGCCTCCCCAAGTGTTGGGATAAGAGGTATTGGCTACCAAGCCTGGCTTTGTTCATTCATTCATTGATTCAGTCAGTCAATAAACATTAATCAGCGTCAATTATGTGACAGGAAGGAGACCACATACCACTGACTGAGCATGAAATCAGAAACCATGTTTTTAATATGTGATACATGACCCTGCTTTGACTCTTCTGAAGCTCAATGCCTTGGGGAAGGAGAACACGAAAGTAGAAGGTCTGATCTATAGGTTAAAGTGCTATGATTGAGGCGAGAGTAGAGTGCTGGCGAAGCACAGGGGCAGGGCACCCGAAGCGGCTTGAGGTGGGGGAAGGGAGGGAGGACTCAGGAGGAAATGATGTCTAAGCAGTCTTAAGGCATGAGTAGGAGTTCTCCAGACAGTGATGAGTAGGAGCAACCAGACACAGGGAGGAGAGCATTCCAGGCAGGGTACAGTGTGAACAAAGGTGACAGACAGCAGGGTATGTGGGGTACTGGTTAGAGGCAGGGATTATAAACAGTTGGATGCTCTAAGTTGAAGCTCTGGCCATCCCAGAGCACTCTTCTGCCCTGACCCTGGGTTTTGTTTATTTATTTATTTTTTAATAATCATAGGCCCATCCTTCTTTATAAGCTACTCATTCTAGATATTCAGTTATCTTTGAGTCTTTCCTGTTCTCCACCTCTCTCTAGTCAGTGACCAAATCCCCACCAAACGTCCTCTTTTATCTGCCCAATACCACCTTGCCAGGCTAAGGCCTCATGGTATCTGCCTCATTCTCTTTCCATGACCTGTTTTCTGATCAGACTGCATGTTGTCACCTGCTTCATGCCACTTGCTGGCTAGGGAAACTGTGGTGACTCTCCACTTCCTACTGACCAAATTTGAATTCATTTTCCTGGCATGGATAGTCCTAGGCTATTTGGACCCACCCTACCCCAGCTATGGTTTCCCTGCTGCTCAAGACACACACACCATATCTTAGGTTGAGTTCTCTTCTCTTTGTTTCCTGAACCGGCAGCCAGCCTCTCTACTCCCTTAGGTGTTTGCTTACTTGATCCTCTATCATCGATGCCTTTCTAGGTCTCCTGGGCTTTCTGATCTCACCCAACTCATTCATGAAGCCTTCCCTATGACTCCCACATGCCTCAAACAACCTACGACCCAGCCACCAAACACTAAACCAGAAACCACCATTGCAAGTCAGGTGGGGTGGTGCATCCAGTAATCTAAGCACTCTGGAGGCTGGGGTGGGAGAAGAGTGAGTTTGAAGCCAGCCTGACAGGCTACATAGTTAGGACCCTGTCTTAAAAAGAAAGAGGAAGAAGAGGAGGGAGGGAAGAGAGGAGAAAAAAAAAAGAGAGAAATTACCATTGAATGATTTCATATCTGTCTGTTAATAGATAGATAGATAGATAGATAGATAGATAGATAGATAGATGGATGAATGGGTAGATGGATAGATGGATGTCTATCATTTGTATTTCTTCCTCCTAAACAGACCTCGAGTTCCATGAGGGCAGGAAATGGATCTTTATTTGCCAGTAAGGTTATGTAATGGACGTATCTAAATTCAAATTCCCAAATGCTTCCTACAGCTGCTCATTGATTACCAAATCACTAGTCCTTCATCCCTGGTACTCTGAATTTGGCTCGTCATTCTGACAACAATTGCTGCGTACCTGCCCTGACCTCATCTCTCCAAGTCCCTGACCTAGGGGCCCTTTTTGTCTTCAGTGACTTGCTGGTTTCTGCCCCTAAGCCTGTTCATGCCATTCCTCCCACATGGAAGACCTGCTTCTCTCTGGGAATCCAGGTCTGTCATCTTCAAGCCATGGGAAAAAACATTCCCAAGGGCCTTATCCTTCAAAAATGACCATCCCAGGCCCCAAACCATGTGAACATTTTCAATCGCTCTTCACCATTCCTTCCAAAAGCACTCACTTTTACTTTTACCGCACTTGGTAGACTTTGCCTCCTGTTAAATTTGTCCTTGGTTTTTTGGTTCTATGGGCAGAGATCCCATTTCCTGGAAGACTGTGAGCTCTGTGAGGGGCAAAAGCTAGGTCTCTGGTCCTGTTATAATTTCTTTGCTCAAATAGAATTCTAGACTGCAAAAGGGTGAGTCTTCCATAAATCATCTGTGTGGCCTTAGGGAAGCCACTTCCCTCTGGGTCTCAGTTTCCTCCTCTGTTAAATGGCGATAATAACGCCTACCTTCTTGGGAATGTTGTGTGGATCTAATGAGGTAATGGCTAGAATGCGCTTTGCAAGCACAAACTGCTCCTGGAGTTCCGGTTGCCTTTGCTGTCATTATCATTTTGATTGCGTTCCTTTGGTTCTGGCAGTCCCCCTCAACCTGACTTACTGTCTGCCCCCTGCAGGCCGATGCCCGGCGGGTGAGCTGGAGACCTCGGACCTAGTGACGGTGGTGCTGGGCCAGGACGCAAAATTGCCCTGCTTCTACCGAGGGGATCCGGACGAGCAGGTGGGGCAAGTGGCATGGGCTCGGGTGGACCCAAACGAGGGCACCCGGGAGCTGGCCCTACTGCACTCCAAATACGGGCTTCATGTGAGCCCCGCCTATGAGGACCGCGTGGAGCAACCACCTCCCCCACGAGACCCTCTGGACGGCTCCGTGCTCCTGCGCAACGCTGTGCAAGCAGATGAGGGCGAGTACGAGTGCAGAGTCAGCACTTTCCCTGCCGGCAGCTTCCAGGCACGGATGCGGCTCCGTGTTCTGGGTTAGTAGGGCCAGCTGGGCATAATCAGAATTCGTGGGTGGGTGGAGGGAAGTGGAGACAGGACGGGACTGCAAAGATGGATGGGGGCAGAGGCAGCAGACATAAAAGATAAGGTCATGTAGGGGTGAGGGAGGATTACCCAGTCCCTCCCACCCAATCCATAAATTCTCTCCAAAAGCTGCCAAAGCTGGGGAATAATACATATTTTAGGAAGCTTGTCCTTCCCATGGCCTGAATTTCACTCTGTGCACCTTTGTCCTTCTGGAGCATGGGCTTATTCTTTCGAATAGTTTTTCAGAGAGCTGAGAACTTCTGCCAGACTCCACTTAAATGCCCTCTTCTCCAAGTTGCACTTACTGATTCTATGAAAGAAATCAATGCAAAACTTTCTTCACCATCCTAGGCGCTACGGTTTTACAATGTGAGCGTCACAGATGTGAACATGAGGCCCAGCTGTGATGTGTCTATATGTGAGCAGGGGAACGGTTAATAGGTTAATACGCTCCTTGATTGGGACTTCAGTGGACCTGATCTATGACCACGATCACGTTTATCTATCTATCTATCTATCTATCTATCTATCTATCTATCTATCTATCATCTATCTATCTATCTATCTATCTATCTATCTATCTATCGGTTTTTCGAAGCAGGATTTTCTCTGTGCAGCTTTGAAACCTGTCCTGGAACTTGCTTTGCAGACCAGGCTGGCCTTGAACGCACAGAGATCCCCCTGCCTCTGCTTCCCGAGTGCTGGGATTAAAGGCCTGTGTTACCACCATCTGGCTCACAATCGCATTCTAAACCACTACTTTGCATAATGGACAATGGTGCTGAACCTATGGTCAAGGTGTCTTTTCAGTTTTGTGGTTGGGCTATTTTGAAGCTAGAATTTTTTTTAAAGTTTATTTATTTATTATATATGCACATGCCATAAGAAGGCACCAGATCTCATTACAGATGGCTGTGGGCCATCATGTGGTTACTGGGAATTGAACTCAGGACCTCTGAAGATCAGCCAGTGATCTTAACCTCTGAGCCATCTCTCCAGCCCTGAAGCTAGAATTTTTTTAAAAAAATCAAAAAAATATGTGCTTTGGGTTATTTTGAAGTTAGAAATAAAAAGTCTTCATATTTTTGCTTTGGGTGGAAGTTAGTAGCATAAGTCTTGGAGGGGAAAAAAAACAAAACTTGAGTGAAAAAAAAAAAAAGCTGGGCATAGTGATAAATATCTATATTTACACTGCTCCAGAAGCTGAGTCAGGAGAATGGAGAATTTGAGGCCAACACACACCCCAAAACAAAATCTGTGACTCTAGGCTTTGTCACTTAAGAGCTGACGACCTGGAGCAAACCCCTGAACTTCCCCGAGCTTTGGTTTCCTCATCTGAAGAACAAAGCATAATAATACCCACCTCACTAGTTTGTTAGCAGAATTAAGTGAGATAATGTATGCAAAGCATTTGGCATAATAGTTGACACATAGTAAGCAGTGGTTATTATTGTTATTATTACATAGATAGTATCTAATTAGTTCTAAAATTATTTTTATTTTTTTTAAAAAAATAACCTATGCACATTGTAAAAAAATTCTAATAGCGAAGAAAGATGTTAAGACACTTGAAATTACACCACTGATCTGGCACTTTTCTTAGTAAGATAAGAAAAGGGGACTGGAGCTTTGCCAGCACATATACTAAAATTGGAATGATACAGAGAAGATTAGCATGGCCCCTGCACAAGGTGACACGCAAATTTGGGGAGCATTCCATTTTTTTTTTGTTTTTGTTTTTGTTTGTTTTTTGAGACAGGGTTTCTCTGTAGCTTTGGAGCCTGTCCTGGAACTAGCTCTTGTAGACCAGGCCGGCCTCGAACTCACAGAGATACACCTGCCTCTGCCTCCCGAGTGCTGGGATTAAAGGCGTGTGCCACCACCGCCTGGCACGTTCCATATTTTAAAGACAAGATCTTCTGAGTAAATTGGGAGCATGGGACCATGGGAGAGAGTTGAAGGGGAGGGGAGAAGAAGGGAGGGGAGCAGAGAAAAATGTATATCTCAATAAAATCAATAATTAAAAAAAGGGGGGCTGAAGTTTACAGCTCGGTGGGACTGAGAGAGGCCTCCTGACAGCGGATCTTTTATACACTCCTCCCCCCATCCACAGTGCCTCCCCTGCCTTCACTGAATCCTGGTCCACCATTAGAAGAGGGCCAGGGCCTGACCTTGGCAGCCTCTTGCACTGCTGAGGGCAGCCCAGCTCCCACTGTGACCTGGGACACAGAAGTCAAAGGCACTCAGGCCAGCCGCTCCTTCAAGCACTCCCGTTCAGCTGCTGTCACTTCAGAGTTCCACCTGGTGCCTAGCCGAAGCATGAATGGGCAGCCACTTACCTGTGTGGTGTCTCACCCTGGCCTGCTCCAGGACCAGAGAATCACTCACACCCTCCAAGTGGCCTGTGAGTATTGGGATATATGGGTAAGATACCCTACGTTCTGAAAATAGTGCTAAGACACTGTGACCCTGAACCACACCAGGAGGGTCAGCCTGAGAACAGAAGACTTGGGGGCCAACCTAGATGTCCTGGGAAAATCATTGTGGTCTCTGTTAGCTTTTGGTTGGTTTGGTTGGTTGGCGTTTTGTTTTGTTTTGTTTTGTTTTGAGACAGGGTTTCTCTCTGTAGTCCTGGAACTAGCTCTGTAGACCAGGCTGGCCTCGAACTCACAGAGATCCACCCTTCTGCCTCATCCCTGCCTCTGCCTCCCAAGTGCTGGGATTAAAGGCAAGCCCCACTGCCACCTGGTGTCTCTGTGAACTTTGTAGAAGAGACTGCCTTATTTTCACAGTGTTGATGGGAGAATAAAATATAAATATGATATCGAAGGTGTTTGCAAAAATATACAGTTTAGAGTTTGGAGACAGACTTGGGACAAGTTGCCATTCTGCTATTTACCAATAGTAATTTAATCTTGTTAGACCTCATTTTATTCACCAGAAAATGAGTGTAATTATACCAACTCTACAGGATTTTGATGAGAATTAGCGTCCTTGAATGCAAAGCATCTCAGAGATTTGAAATCCTGTAAGGGTTCAGTAAATAATAGTGTGCTCCCAGCGTCAGACTGCAAGCCCAGATTACACTGCCATTTGGCACAAAGTAGGAAATCAATACAAGTCTGTTAGGAAAATTAACAAACTGGCGGGTTTTTAGGCACTTAGCAAGCACATGCTTGGTGAGTAGCAGTATGCTAGGTGTCACCGGAGAGTCGGAAAGACTGTGAAACTCCCTTACTCCAAGGGACATGTGGCTTTGCAGCACAGGTCAAGCAAAATAAACTCTGAGCTTGGGGCGGGGGTGGGGGGACATGACAATGTGATCAGGAGCTGTGGGTGAGAGGAAGGTTGTTCCTGTAGGACAAGTGGGGATTCATGGATTAAGGCATCTTTCCATTCTTCCTCCTCCCTCTTCCCACTCCAGTCCTTGCAGAGGCCTCTGTGAGGGGCCTTGAGGACCAAAACTTGTGGCATGTTGGCCGAGAAGGAGCTACACTCAAATGCCTGAGTGAAGGACAGCCCCCTCCCTCATTCAACTGGACACGGTAAGGGCCTATGCCTGCAGAAAGGTCTAGCGTGGAACTAGCATTCTTTTCCTTTCAGGGCCAGGATGAACTAGGACCACATATTCTGAACCCTAGATAATTTAGGGAGTATGTTCAGACCAATATAAAAATATGCATAGTCAGCAAATATGTGGTCCAGGGAATGTGTGGTTACCCATGGGAATATGTAAATATCTTCTTGGCTTTTTCCTCCTAACTTTAAAGTATGAACTAAAACTATAGTAGATATTAATCTTTTATCTGTTTCTGAGTGATAAATGTGCTGTTATACCAACATTCCTTATAACCATCGTGTTGCTAGCACCTCAGAAACACCTACCCCCTTCCACCAGCTCCTTCAAGAGTCCTTGTCTTTTCTTCCAGAGAATTACAAAAGGGTAGGATACTCATGTATGTGAGCCTATGATAGACATGTTCTTACATGTGGACATATGAATGTTACATATGGCCTTGTGCCTAGGGCTAGGTTTGTTTACTCCACCATGTAATTAATATCATAGGTGTTGGAGCATGTAATCACAGTTTCCAAGTACCTCTGAGGCCAGCTAGGAGTGGAGTGTCCTGTTGTGTGCACTTTATAGCATGTATACCTGTTACCTGGTGCTAGATGACGTGATGCCTGTGGGAGCATGTGGGATGGCACGCGTGTGGATCTTCCCCAAGTGTGTGTGGGGGTGCCCGGGTCAGGCTGGGCGGCAGGGAGAAAGGGCCTCTGCCTAGACCTGCCTAGGGTAGGGAGGGGCACCGTGGGAACAGCCTGAGGCTCTGGATGACGTCATGGGGCAGGGGGATGAATAGCTGCCTGGGCACGTTGGGTGGTGGCAGCCTTAGCCTGCCCCAGCCAGCACCCTTCAGCTTCCCTGTCCTTCAGGCTGGATGGACCTCTGCCTAGTGGGGTGCGAGTGAAGGGGGACACTCTGGGCTTTCCCCCACTGACCACTGAGCACAGTGGCATCTACGTCTGCCACGTCAGCAATGAACTTTCTTCGAGGGATTCTCAGGTCACCGTGGAAGTTCTTGGTAAGCACAGTGGTTAGGGAACAAAGACGGGGAGGCTGAATCTGGAGCTGGGGGTGGGCAACAGGAAGCAAGACAGAGAAAGAAATGGGAAAGAGTGTCTTTGGGGATGGGGGATGGGGTTAAACTGAGTGGGTAGCTGAGGATGTCTTCTGTGAGGGTAATATTTGGGTAGCAAAGGGGTCTCGGATAGATCCAGAAAGGATCTGGGCATGCGCCTCAGACATTGGCCTGTCTCCAGCAGACCCTCAAGATTCAGGGAAGCAAGTGGACCTAGTGTCGGCCTCAGTGGTGGTAGTGGGCGTGATCGCTGCGCTCTTGTTCTGCCTCCTGGTGGTGGTGGTGGTACTCATGTCCCGGTATCACCGACGGAAAGCACAGCAGATGACCCAGAAATAGTGAGTACTGGCTACACCGAGTGGGTGGAGCTGAGAACAAAGACAAATGAAGTAGGAGGTGAACCAGAACAGAGGAGAGAACACTGGGTAGCCTATGACTGGACAGCTTGTCCACCAGAGACGGGCAAAGCCTTTGGGGAAGTGAGGAAAGCCTGGGACCTGGACCACAGCTGGATGAGGAGGCATAAGCCTGAGAGAAGCACAAATCCATATTCTCCAGGTATCATCTACTATGCATACTTTAGCACTACGTGGCACACCCATGCTTTGCAGCCACATTGTCATCCGTAGCCACAGATTCTGTTGCAGGCGTAGTTTGGCAAGAGTACCCTCCAGCCATTGTACACAGGCTCAGCCAGGCTAGACTCGCCGTAGAAGGCTGTCACTGCTCAGGTCCTGACAAGGGGGTGTCTTTCCCAGTGAGGAGGAGCTGACTCTGACCAGGGAGAACTCCATCCGAAGGCTGCATTCTCATCATACAGACCCTAGGAGCCAGGTGTGTGCTAAGGATGGGTGCATGTGTGGGGCATGGGCACACGGGTTTGCTTGGGTCTGGGCTCCTCTATAGATAGGAGCATAGCCCTATATCAGGTCTAGCTGCTTACTCATAGCTGGAGCTGAGCTGAGGCTGGGGTATTAGCTGGGGATAGATGCTTTGGGGCAGCTGGGACTCCTCCTTGCAAGGCCCTTTTAGCACTGGGTTGGGGGCTGCTCTAGGAATCCACCACCAGTGCTGGTTCCAGGGTGGGTTTTTGGGAGTGAGTGTGGGAAGGGGGATGTTTGTGTCAGAGAGACAGGGAACTACTATGGGTTGGGGGAAAGGTGATCAGGGAGGAGGCTGGTAGAGGATGAGAGAGGTGAAGAGGCTGAGGGGAGGAGGCTGGACTCTCTTCTGACTCCTCCTCCCCTATGTCTGGGCTCCTGCAGCCGGAGGAGAGTGTAGGGCTGAGAGCGGAGGGCCACCCTGATAGTCTCAAGGACAACAGTAGCTGCTCTGTGATGGTGAGGCCCCCGGCCCCACCGGTGTCCCCAACAGTCTCCTCAGGCCCCTCTCCTGGCCCCAGATGTGGTGTGACAGCAGCCCCCTCTACCAGTCCCTGCCTCTCATCCCTGGCTTCCATGTGAGCCCAGCCCCGCATTTCTGCTGTGCCTTTGTTCTCTGTCTCCCCCATCCCTATATATAACACCTGCTCTTGCCCTCCCCACCCCCAAATTTCCAAGCCCCATGCCTCCGGGACAGCCATTACCCGTGCTTTACCTGACCTCTGACCCCATCACAACCCAGCCCTACCCTACTGTGTCTGCCTGTTTGATCTGGACTGCTGACTTATCCTCCGCCCTTGGTCTCCAGAGTGAAGAACCAGAGGGCCGTAGCTACTCCACGTTGACCACAGTGAGAGAGATCGAAACACAGACTGAACTACTGTCTCCAGGCTCTGGGCGGACAGAAGAGGAGGATGATCAGGATGAAGGCATCAAACAGGCCATGAACCATTTTGTTCAGGAGAATGGGACCCTGAGGGCCAAACCCACAGGCAATGGCATCTACATCAACGGGAGAGGGCACCTGGTCTGACCCAGGCCGGCCTCCTTCCCTAGGCCTGGTTTCTTCTGCTTCCATGGGGGATTTCAACTCTTAGGGGAACCCTCCTTAAAAGCCTGCATTTCTTTAGGAAGATACTTCCCACCCCACTGACTGCTCCACTTTTACCTCCAATCCTGTTCATCAGGAGGGCTCCACTGTTGAGTGTCTCCTATTAGTGTGTGTGTGTGTGTGTGTGTGTGTGTGTGTGTGTCATGCATTGTACTGTCATGTTAGGAGTCCTAGTGAATGGTATGTGTGCCACAGGATTTGTGGCTGTGTGCAGAACATTGCTAGGGTGTGGCTTATGCCTAGCGTGCCTCATGTGTGACCTCTGCCTGCAGATGCAGGTATTATCCTCAGACCCCAGAGCAGTATTAGTGATGCGGAGGTTGGAAGGGAGATGTGGAGACTGTGGGCCAGATCCAGGTGTGCGGGCATAGCTGGAGCTAGAATCTGACCTCCAAAGTGGGGGAGCTGTGTTCCCACCCTTGGGGGGCAAGTGTGAAGCAGACGTCCAGGGGTCTGCCAGAGGCTTGAACTGTTACAGAAGCCCTCTGCCCTCTGGTGGCCTGTGGGCCTGCTGCACATATATACCCTACTGTCTGTAAATTAACCTCCAAGGGAGCCTCCTGAGTTCCCCTCAGGCTCCCTTAATAAGAGAAAAAGAAACTTAAAAAACAAACAAAACCCTTTTTGATTACTGTGCATGCTTTTTGCTGGGCTTGTTTAAGCAAGGCCAGCCACATAAGCATTCGACAAAACTGTTTAGCAGACCCCACAGCAGGAGCTAATTCCTATGGTTCTGGAAAGTTCTTCTCCTAGGGCATCTTTACCTAAAGAGGCTCTGGGGAGGAAACTAACAGCTGGCGGAGTCTGGAACCAGTGGTGTGAGGTATAAACACGGGGAAAAGAGGTAGAGATGGGGTGCTTGGCTCCCATGGCCCTTCAAACCTTCCCCTAGTTGTGTCTACAGTTGTTCATGCCTTCATAGAGTTGGGACTTGGTGTCGAGGGCCCCTGGTTCAGTTGTGTAGAGGGCAGAGGGTAGCAAGGGAAGGTAGAAGTTCAGGTGAGGTTTGAGCTGCTGTGGGCGAGGGTGACAATAGCTCCTTCCCCAGGGTTTTCTGAGTAATTAATTTGGGGCTCTTCTGGCATTTTCTATGTGTGGGGCCTGGGATTAGATGTTTTTCTTTAGCCTGCCCAAACCTACTCAGCCAGAATACTGAGATTTACTATTCCAACCTTGTTTGGCCTGCAGTCTGGTCTAACGGAGAGGCTTTCATCCCATTCCCAAGGACTTGTGGACCCCAAGGATCTGGGGTCCTAGTATGTATATTTTATGTAAATATATGTATATTTGTACATAAAATGATATTCTGTTTTTAAATAAACAGATAAAATCTTTTCTGTCTGATTCCTGTCTTGCCCCTTGACCTGGGTAAGTCACAAGTGCCATCTTTGCTCCTGGGCAGAGTAAGAACCCAGATACTTGCAGCTGTCAAAACCCTTTTAGCCATTTCCGAGTGCCCTCAGGTAGGAGAGTGTGGACGTGACCTCCTTTAGGGGAAGCCAGTGCCTTAGTGTGCAAAGTGTTTCAAATTTGACTGTGCTGGAAACTTCCAACAGCTGTGTGGGGTGGACAGCCGTGTACTCTTTCACAAAGAAACTGAAACTCAAAAGGCAGCTGGTCTGTGTCCTCGGTTTCAAAGGTATGGCAACCGAGGCTCAGTGAAGAAACGTGGCTAGACCACAATGACAAAGCCATCAGAGGCATCCTCCATCCTGAGTATATTCTGCCTGGTCCTTTCCTGCCTTGCTCACCGAATTTTGGTCTCTAAAAATGCCAACCACCTGCTCACACCCCAGGCACCATTACTCCACCCAAGGGTTCTGACATCACCTCTCTTTGTGACCAATAGCCGAAGTCCCAGCAATGATGAGGATGTGAATGTCAGCTACCTCCCCCACCCCAGGCCCTGTGGTTGCAAAGATGCTCTAACAGGAAGCGGGTTTGAGGAGCTGCACAGCTTCCTGCGCCCCTAGAGCTGCACAGTGCGAGAAGGGCCCAGGCTCAGCTTGGCCACGAGATACAGCTTCATGCCAGGGTTCTGGTAGCTTCCTCTTCCATATCCACTTCCGTGTGGCCCCGGGGGGCCCCATAGGCAAGTGCTGCTGTCCGTTGCCCAAGCCACCCTCCACCTCCAGTTTGGAGCCCTGCCCCTCTGGGGCTGGGTCAAACCCAACTACTGACTGGGATTCCATGGGGGACTGGTAGGTCAAAGGTCTTGGGGAACAGAAGTGGTGGGGCCAGATCCCCGGGGCGCTGGCCATGAAGTCTCGGCAGAAAGTAAAGAAGAAGGGCTACTCCAAGGAGCGAGTGTTTGGGTGCGACTTACAGGAGCACCTACAGCACTCGGGACAGGACGGTAAGGAGGCCAACCGGAGCAGGGGGCAGCGGAATGGGTGGGACTGGCACGCAGGCACCGAGCTTGTCTTCTCTGGCTTGATTTGATCTGTTGGGAAGAATCAAGTCCTAGGGCCCTGTGGCCCAGAGTCACCATCCATGAGACCTGTGCCCAGGAAAGACAGGAAATGTGGCTCAGAGGAGGCAGAGAGGCTCGCTTCTGTAATAGTTGTGGGGCAGGTCGCTGAGAGGGTGAGGATGAGAACTCCAAGGGGACATAAGGGTTCCAGATGGTGACATTTATAAAGTCTAGAGATGCTGGCGAATCAGGTGAGGGGACAGAGGGTGGGAATGGAGGTCTTATGTCAGGAGAGTGGCTGACAGGATGGTTTATAGAATAATAAATGGAGCCGGGCGGTGGTGGCGCACGCCTTTAATCCCAGCACTCGGGAGGCAGAGGCAGGCGGATCTCTGTGAGTTCGAGACCAGCCTGGTTTACAAGAGCTAGTTCCAGGATAGGCTCCAAAGCTACAGAGAAACCCTGACTCGAAAAACAAAAACAAACAAAAAAAAAAAAAAATGGAGACACAGGTGGGAATGGGCCCAGTGGGTCTGAGGACATAGCTTGGGGAGAGAGGAGGGAGGCATCCTAGCTGTAGAACAGCACCAAGGGACAAGGACCTAGCCCTTCTGCACCTTTGCTGGGCCGCGGGAGGGTATGGGGGAAGGAGAGACCGTCTTCCTTAGATTGCTTGCAAAAAAGAAGCAGGTTTGCAGTAGAAGGCAAGGGGAGAAGCTGCTGATGTAGGGAACACAGGAAAAGTGAAGGAGATGGCTTAAGCCCTGGTTTGAAGTTGGGAGTAGAAGTTGCAATAAAGATAGGTGTAGGCACTGTCTGGAGCTGCCTCAGTTCCTTGCCTGGCTTACTATGCGGTGGCCTTGGAAAGCCAACCTACCCAGGGACAAGCCCTGGCTCAGTGCTCTGACTAGCATGCGCTCAGAACCGTGTCTTATTTGATTTGAAATTGAGCTATCATGACTAAATAGCCAGCTTGTTTTCAGCACACTGAGCGACTTACAAAAAAGGGCACGATTCTGCCCCCCCCCACTCCACCCCACCCCAATCTGTCATTTCCTCTTTGTCCCCTTCTCTGGTTGTGGTGCCTGCAGAGAAGGGAGGGCGATGGTGGTTCCCAGCTCATTTCCTGCTCTTAGCCCCGCCCTTGTGTCCCCAGACACCTCCTTCCCCTTTTCTCCTCCATCAGAGGGCCCCATCCCTACCAGCCTCCATTAAGGGAAAGTCCAGGCCCCAAGAAAGAGTGTTTACAGCCGAGGTAGACTTTTCTGTGCCTTCCTCTTCTCACTGAGCACACCTGGCTCCTTTACAATCATTCCACTGGCCATAATGATTCTTTTACAAAAAAGTATCACACTGTTTACTTATATAATTTGTATGCATGTTGGGAAGGGGCAGATTGGTTCCCCTGCAGGTATGAAGGTCAGAGGACAACCTGAGGGAATCAGTTTTCTCCTTCCATCATGTGGGTCCCAGACAACAAACACAAGTCCTCAGGTTTGGTGGCAAGTACCTTTATCCATTGTACCACCTCACAGGCCGTATTTTGTTGTTGTTGTTGTTGTTTGAGACAGGGTTTTTCTGTGTAGCCTTGGCTGTCCAGGAACTTGCTCTGTAGACCAGGCTGGCCTCCAACTTAGAGAGATCCGACTGCCTCTGCCTTCCAAGTGCTGGGATTAAAGGTGTGCGGCACCACTGCCTGGCAGGCTATATTTATTAGTAGTATTAGTATCAGTGTGTGTGTGTGTGTGTGTCCACATGTGCCATGGTGCATATGTGAAAATCAGACAGCAACTTTTGGAAGCCAGTTCTCTTTTCCCATCATGTGGTTGAACTGAGGTTTTCGGACCTGGTGACAGGCATCTTTTACCTCCTGAGCCATCTCACCAGCACTAAAGGATTTTTTTTTTTAAGTTTTGAGTTTTTTTTTTTAATTTTATAGGCATGAGTTTTGTCTGTGGGTATGTGTGTGTTTCACATGTGTGAAGTGCCTATGGAGGCCAGAAGAGGGCATCAAATTCTCATTGGAACTGGAGGCCTGATGGATAGGTAGCTGCCAAGGGTGCTCTGGAAGAACAGTCAGTTCTCTTAGCTGAGGAGCTGCCTAGCCAGCACTAGATAGCGATTCCCGACAGAGAGCCATACGACTTCATTGGGGATGATGTTCTTGTAGTTCCTGGTAAACTCTCAGTTCAGCCTCCTTACCCTGGTTCAGCCCTTCCCTGTGACTCCCATCCCCCACAGACAGCCCAGACTCCCCTTCTGTGATTCTCAGGGCCACCACTCCCAGCTGGTGAAAGCTTTCTAGAGATCCAGGGATAATGAAAGGCCAGCGGCTCCTGATTGCAGGTGAATCCAGAGCAGGTGAGAAATAACGTCTGTCCCTTACCAGAACTTCACCTGCGCTCCAGGCTTGAGAGATGACTCTTGGGTATCTGTGAGAACCCCTCCCCTAATCCAAAACATCCTGGTACAAAGAGATGAAAAGTGTTAGGGATGAGTGAGGCTGGTTGGTTACAGCTTCTCTCTTTAGCTCAAGATCCAGCAAGGAATTGAAGGTCCGGGTAGGCAAGATCCATCTGCTTCAGGTGCACTGATTCTTCCCGGTCATCCTAGTTTTCTCCTCTCTTCTACCCTTGCTTGGCTTTAGACCTCTTGCCTAACTCTTCTCCCCTAAATGGATCTTTCTCTATCCCTGAGCCCTAATACACTTTGATAACTTGCTTTGGTTTCTGATTCACTGTAGGTCCTTCTTTGACTCCACCCATATCCTCTGCGTCGTGTTGACTCCATCACCCCAATCTTGTCTCTAGATTCCATCGTCTTGTCTCTGACTTCATTCCTCTGATTTATATCTGTAGCTCCACCAACTCTCTGCTGTTATCTTTAGACCCATTTCCTTTATGACTCAGGCTCCTTAAGACCTTCCATCTCTGTAAAGACCTACTCCAGGGGTTCAAAATCAACTGAGAAGAATAGGACAGGAAAACCTGGTTTAGATGAAACCTAGGAATTTAGAGGAGAGAGGGGGATTAATATTTGAGGTGCAGTCTCACTATGTAGCTGGGCTTACAAGTGTGCACTAACCGGGCTCCAACGGCAGCCTATTTGTGAATCAGTAGAGCAATATGGTGGCCAAAAGAACAGATGCAGCATTAGGCACCCAACGGCAGAACAGCAGCTTCAACAACCAGGGAAGCCTCGTCTCTTCATTTAGTGCAGAGAACTAAGGACCACGGAAAAGCGAGAGCAGGTCCTGAAGGCATGAACAGTAATCCACTAGGCTAGATTGGAGTGAGGTGAGGAAGCTGACAAGAGCCCAAATTTTAGGAACCACTCACTCCAGGGACATTGTGCAAATGTCCTGGGTCCCTCATTCTAAGGATTAACACATGCACAACCTTGAAAGCAAAGACTTCCTTAAATTTTTTTTAACCCTCCATGCTTTTCTTGTTTTACTCAAGTTCCGGTTATAAGCAAAAAGACAAAGGATCTGAAAACCAGGTCACAGGAAGAAAAATGAAAACCAGTAGTCGGTGGGTTTATTATCTATACCCTCCTTTGCCCTGGTTTTCTGTCATATTTGTTCCACGAAAAGCTTGGGAAGGCAGCTGGCTCTCTGTGCGTTTGAGGTTAGCCTGCTCTACGGAGTAAGATCCAGGACGGTCAGGACTGCTAAACAAAGAAACCCCGTCTCGAAAAATGAAACAAACCTCAAACAAAAAGCTTGGGTTAACTTCTGAGAGGCAACACAATGAACAAATAAATGGCTGAGGAACTGAATTGAATGGAAATTAAGAAGAGTAGGACCCAGAAATGCACGTCAGATAGTTCTATGTGGCTGCTAGGGGTGGGCCTTAAACTGCGTAGTAGTTAAAGTCATATGAAACTCACAAGCCTTTTAGGGAACAAAAATTTAGGTAGCTGAGAAGAAACACAACTTTCCCTGACACTGATAAATGCAAGGAACTTCTCTGGTGACTTTCAGTCAATAGGACTCAGTGCTCTGTCAAAGGCAATGTTTTTTTATCAAATCTCTAATGGACTTTAGTGATTGGGGCGTAATTCTGAATTAATCCATTGCATAATCTAACAAACATTTAAATACCTCATGTTTCACCACAGTGAGAGATATGATTCTCTGATGAGAGAGTATCATTTGTAGAGGTATAGATACAACCACTTACAATAAATAAAGTGCAGTAAGTACTGTAAGATTGGGGACTGGAGAGATGGCTCAATAGTTAAGAGCATCTGCTGCTCTTGCAGAGGACCTGGGCTTAGTTCTCAGCACCCACATAATGTAGCTCACAACTGCCTGTAACTCCAGTTCCACCTTAATCTGACGCCCTCTTCTAGAATCTTCAGGTACCTGCATACATAGGGTGCATGTACAAGATGTTCACATATATACATACAAATTTAATACGTCTTTAAAAAATGTTGAGATGAGCCAGGCGCTGGTAGTGCACACCTTTAATCCCATCACTAGGGAGGCAGAGGCAGGCAGATCTCTGTGAGTTCAAGGCCAGCCTGGTCTAGAAAAGCTAGTTCCAGGACAGGCTCCAAAGCTACAGAGAAACCCTGCCTTGAAATAAAACAGTGTTGAGATGAGCAAAGGACTGTGGGGACTGTAATGTAGATATATACAAAGGGTTCAGAATCAGTGATTTTTAAATTTGTTTTTTATCTTATTCTTGTGTGTGTATGTGTTTATACATGTGTATGGCTATTTGAGGTTAATATTTGGGCTCATTTTCCATCACTCTCCAGCACATTATTTTTGGCAGGGTCTGTCAAGCCTACAGTTTGCTGATATGGCTAGTATCACCAGCCTGATTGCTCTGGGGCATCTCCTCTCTACTTTGTGAGGATAGAATTGCAGCCCATTTGCATGAATTCATATGGATTCTGGGGACCTGAATCCCAGAACTCTTGCTTTCCAGGCAAACACTCTTAATTGCTGAGCCACCTCTCCAGCCCTTGTTTAGTTCATTTAGTTAAGTTTTTTTTTTTCTTTAAAGATTTATTTATTTATTTATACATACAGTATCCTGCCTGTAGGCCAGAAGAGGGCACCAGATCTAATTATAGGTAGTTGTAAGCCACCATGTGGTCGCTGGGAATTGAACTCAGGACCTCTGGAAGAGCAGTCAATGCTCCTAACCACTGAGCCATCTCTCCAGCCCAGTTAAGTTTTTTTTTTTTTTTTTTTTAAAGATGGTCTCATTATGTTGTACGTTGGCTCTGAATTCCTGGGCTACAGTGATTCTCCTGCCTTAGCCTCCCAAGGAGCTAGGACTCTAAGAATGTGCTACTCTGCACAGCTAAGAGGCTATGCTTGAGCCGGGCGGTGGTGGCGCGTGCCTTTAATCCCAGCACTTGGGAGGCAGAGGCAGGCGGATCTTTGTGAGTTCGAGACCAGCCTGGTCTACAAGAGCTAGTTCCAGGACAGGCTCCCAAGCTACAGAGAAACCCTGTCTCGAAAAAAAAAAAAAAAAAAGAGGTTATGCTTGAGATGTTTTGAGTAACAGTTTACCGGGCAATTGGAGGGGAAGGTATATTTCCAGACAGAAGCATAAAACAAGTGCCTTAGTCAGTTTGGGGCCGCTCCAGCAAAACAGCTCAAATGGAGAAATTATGGAGAAGTTGATTTTGCTCATGACGACAGTGGCTGAGGCTTTCAGAGAACTTATGCTAACATCCTAGCAAGGGACCCCTGATATGTCATATATGGTGAGGTGGAAAGAAAACTATCTGCATACAGAAGGGACCAGGAGCATGGGGTGGCAATGCTTGTGATAACCCACTTTCTGATCCAGTCATGAAAGACCCACTCCACCCCAAAGAGGTAGCATTGTAAGCCTTGGTGGAACACTTTTATAATCCCAGTGCTTGAAAAGTATAGGAGCATCTTCAAAGGCCTGTCTGAGCTAGTAATAAAGACTATCTCTCAAAAAGAACATACACACATTAAAAAAAAAAAAGCCAGGCCAGGTGGTGGTGGTGCACATCTTTAATCCCAACACTTGGGAGGCAGAGGCAGACAGATCTTTGTGAGCTTGAGGCTAGCCTGGTCTACAAAACTAGTTCCACAAGAGCTAGGGCTATTACACAGAGAAACCCTTCCTCAAAAAACAAACAAACATAAAAAACCAGACAAACCCCCACAAAATCTAAGAGACAGTAGTAATTCATTCATGAGGAGAGAGCCCATGCCTTAACTATCACTCACTAGGTTCCACCTTCTTGACTCTTTCCAGTCTCAACATCACCACTCTGAGAACCAGGCTTCTAGCACACAAACCTTTGAGAGAAAAAGCATGTCCAAGCCACATCACTGAAGAATGGTACCCAGGGTTGCTTGTGGGTTAGCAAAGGGCTCAGTCATAGAGTTTGTCAGGACCTGGTTTGTGAGGGTCTTCTATTCCAGGCTGAGAAGCTCGTATTTTATTCTGTATCTTTAAGATAAGCAATGGGTACTTGGGTAGGGTAGGCTGGTGTTTCTGTAGCCTAGGATTAAAGTGTGGAAAGGGCGTAGTTTGTAGGTTTGAGTTAGGTTGCATTCACAGCTATCTTTGTCTGCATGGCTTTCTTTTTTCTTTGTTCGAAGCATGGCTTCTTGGTGTAGCCTTGAATGTCCTGCAACTTGCTCTGTAGACCAGACTAACCTCGAACTAAGGGAGATCTGCCTGCCTCTGCCTCCTGAGTGCTGGGATCAAAGACATGGGCCACCGTCGCCTGGCTGCATGGCTTTCTATATGGGATCCAATACTTGTGTTTGAGACTCTATCACAACAGATATTCTATCAAGATAACATGAGAAATATGGTGATAATCTTTACGGAGATTAGTCTAATAGCACAGTATTGGCCCAAGGTCAGGAAAGATAATACATTTTTTTTACATTTTTAAAAGATGTTTATTATTTTGTGTGTATATTGTGTGGACACACATGTGCCATGAAAAACATGTGAAAGTCAAAGAACAACTTGAGGAAGTCGGCACTCTCCTTTTATGCCTGACCATGTGATCAGGCACGGTACTTTCCAAGGCCAAACTGAGTAACTGCAAGTTTTCTTACCAGAGAAAGTGCCTCAAACTAAACGCCTTCAGCTGCGTCCCATTTCAGCTGGGATAACCAGGGTTCATTTGTTCATGGCTGACAGAGTGTTACATAAACACAATTTTGGTGCCAGTCTTTTACTTTGCCTTGTCTGCCCCACAAAATTGCTGCTCCCTTTAAAAATTCTGGGGTATGTTGCAGGATGGTGGCACACGCCTTTAATCCCAGCTCTCGGGAGCCGGAGGCAGGTGGACCTCTATGAACGCGAGCACAGACTGGTGGTCTACAGAGCAAGTTCCAGGGCATACGGGGCTACACAGAAAAACTGTCTGGGAAAAAAAAATCTGGGGTAACAACTGATGATAAAAAGAAGTTTCAGTTCCAAAGCTGCGGACCTGTTCTTCCTATAACTACAGCACCGACAGCTGAATGCAGGACAGGAGGGATAGCTCAGCAGTTAAGGACACAAACTGCTCTTGCAGAGGCCAGGGTTTGGATCCCAGTACTCATGTTGGGCAGCTCACAATCACCTGTAATTCAAGCCCCTCAGGGATCCTGGGATGCTTCTGCACTCATAAGCACACATCTGCGCGTGCGCACACACACACAAGACTATTAATAAGATGCCATTGATCTAATCAGGCATTGGTGACACAAGCCTTAATTTCAGCACTCAGGAGGCCCAGGGTTACACAGAGAAACTCTGTCTTAAAAAAAACAAAACAAGCTGGGCGGTGGTGGCGCACGCTTTAATCCCAGCACTCGGGAGGCAGAGGCAGGCGGATCTTTGTGAGTTCGAGACCAGCCTGGTCTACAAGAGTTAGTTCCAGGACAGGCTCCAAAGCTACAGACAAACCCTGTCTCGAAATAAAAAAAACAAAAAACAAAAAAACCCCAAGGTTGAAGGGGGGAGGGGAGCAGAGAAAAATGTAGAGCTCAATAAATATCAATAAAGAAAAAAATTAAATAAAGAAAAAAATAAAAAATAAAAAACAAAACAAAACGTTACCATTTATCTTACTTTTGTGATTTGGCCTAATAATTTTATTTGTATTTTCTAATACGGATAGTGATATTTATAGTTAGATTGAGGTGGTTTTCTTTTGTGTTTCTTTCTTTGGGGGGTGTTGTTTCAAGACAAGGTTTTTTTTTTTTTTTCCAGGTTGGCCTTGAACTCACAGAGATCAGCCTGGCTCTGCCTCCCCAGTGTTGGGATTAAAGTCATCATGAGTCACTATTGCATGACTCTTTTGTGTTTCATAACTATTTATTTGTTTTGTTTGAGGCAGGTTTTCTCTGTGTAGCCTTGGCTGCTCCAGAACTTGATTTGTAGACCAGGCTGACTTCAAAGTCATAGAGAACTGCCTGCCTCTACATCCCAAGTGCTGGAATTAAAGGCGGGTGCTATCATGCCTACCTTAATTTTTTATCTTTAACTTTTAAGGTTTTTGTCAACTGGATTTATATATAAGCTGTTAAATATCTATGAACTGTTAAAATAGGATATAAGGTTATTGTAAATGATTTGCTGTTCTACAACCTTAGCGCATCATTTTCTGTGTAAATCTAAAACAATATGTAATACTGAGTACATATCGTTAAAAGGGAACTGGGCATGTAACTTGGTTGGCAGAATGCTTGCCTAATGTGCACAGGCCCTATGTTTGATTCCAGTATGGGGGCACATGCTTATAACCTCAGTATTCAGGAAGCAGAAGCAGTACAATCAGGAATTCAAAGTCACCTCCAACTACACAGCAAATTCAAGGTCATCCTGGGTTAGGTAAGGCTCTCAAAAACAAACAAATTGAATGTGAGTACTCAGGAAGTAGAGGCAGGAAGATCAGAAATTCAAGGTCTTCCTCAACTATATAGCAAGATGAAGGCCAGCCCAAGATCCATGAGGCCCTGTCTCAAAGCAAACAGATGGACAAACAGAGGTAGAGCTGGGTTATGGAATATTACTTTAACCAGGCAAAAGATGTGTTAATATTTGTTTATGTTGCATTTGTTTAACTATGTAAAGATGTGTTACATTTGTTTATGCTGCATTTGTTCAAAGATGTAAAGATGTGTTGCTGTTTCACCTTGACTGCCTAAAGGTGCCTGATTGGTCTAATAAAAAGCTAAACAGCCAATAGCTAGAGAGTAGAGGAATAGGCAGGGCTGATGGGTAGGGAGAATAAGTAGAAGGAGAGGAAAGAGAAAAAAGAGTGAATGAGGGAGAGAAAGAGGGAGACACCCAGGGCCAGCCAGACAGGTAGCTACCAGCCAGATAGCCAGACACAGAGTAGGACATACAGAATGAAAGAAAGAAAGGTAAAAAGCCCTGAGGCAAAAAGTAGATGAAGAGAAATTGATTAAATTTAGTAATAAGAGCTAATGGGACAAGCATAAGATAAGGCTGAGCATTCATAACTAATACTAAGTCTCTGTGTCGTGATTTGGAGGCTGGTTGGTGGCCAAAATAATGCCTGTTACAGAGCTGGGGCTCAAGAGATGGCTCAGTGTTTAAAAGTACTTGCTGCTCTTGCAGAGGATCCAAATTCAGTTCCCAGCACCCATGTTAGGCACCTTACAAGCCCCTACAGTTCCAGCTACAGGGATATCTGCTGTCTCTGGCCTCTGCAGAAACCAGTACTATATGCAAATCCCTTGAGCAGACACATACACATAATTTTTTTTAAAATCTTTATCTTTGAAAAAGAGAACTAAGAGAGTTAATACTAAGTAGCAGTGAATTCCTCTTTAGTACAGGGGTTTATGCTGAGACTTCAGGACTATGGGATAAAAATATTATAAAAGATAGTTGAGTTGGGCCTGATCACCTGTAAGAATCTTTCTAACGAGTTTTTTTATTTCACAAGCTTTGCCCTTAACCTTGGTGAACCCTCTTCCATGATGCTCCATTTCTCAGACCTCTTACAATCACTAGCTTTTCAGATTTTCTTTTCTCTGCCCATCTGTATCCCCAGTGCCCCAGGTGCTAAGGAGCTGTGCAGAGTTCGTGCAAGAGTATGGAGTGGTGGATGGGATCTACCGCCTCTCAGGGGTCTCCTCTAACATCCAGAAGCTCCGGTGAGTCAGACAGAGTGGGCCAGGCAGTCATGGTAAAAGCTGCTGGGGAGAGCTGGAGGGGGGTAAGGGAAAGTGGGGGAAGGAAGCACAGATATTAGGTGCTATTCCAGGGAGAGGCTCTTAAGTCTGATCAGGCAAGGTGGGGACCCCAAGCTCACTCCCCCAGCACACATACTCTCCCCATTCCCACATATGCAGTCTGCTTTGAAAACACACATACATACATGCACGCAATACTATAAAAGTCACCATTTAAAAATGTTTGCACCAGTTATGTTTAGTATAATCACGACACTGCAATCATTACCATTAATTCCAGAACATGTCACCATCCTCTCTACATTTCCCCTTCACCTAACTTGACTTTCTGTGTGTGTGGATCTGTCTCTTCTGGACATCTCATAAAAAGCAACAATACAATGCATGTTTTCGTAAGTCTGTCTCTTCACTTTGAGTCCTTTCAAGGTCTTGCATGCTGTGGCATGTACTAGTATTTTATTACTTTCTGTAGATGAATACAATTCTCCAGCATGGCTACACAACATTTTTTTTATACCCTTTTATTGGCTGATGGCTCTTCAGGTTGTTTCCACCTTTGGTTTTTATGAATAATTCTTTTTTAAAAAAATGGGTTTGTCACATCTTTTGTGACAAAGCATTTTGTACAGTTATTTTTTTAAAATATTTATTTATTAATTATGTACACAGAGGGTACCAGATCTTATAACAGATGGCTTCTTATGTGGTTGCTGGGAATTGAACTCAGGACCTCTAGAAGAATAGCCAGTGCTCTTAACCTCTGAGTCATCGCTCCAGCCCTATTAGGAATAATTCTACTACAGACATATGCAAGTTTTCATGGGTGTATCTCAGTTATTATGAATGTATACCTGAGTGGAATGGCTGGGCCATATGGCAACTTCATGTTGAACTTTTCAAAGCAACTGCCAAACTGTTTAAATAACAGCTGTATCACTTACATGTCTGCCAGCCATATATGAAGGCAGCGCTGGCAACATTTATCATTGTCTTTCTGATTGTAGTCATCCTAGTGGGTGTGTATGATATGTCATTGTGATTTATGTGCGTATTTCCCCAGCTACAGATGAAGTTGAACACCTTTTGTGTCCTTCTTTTGGGAAACACCTATTCAAATCTTATGCTTCTGCTTAATTTTTTTAAATCAGTGAGTTGTAATAAACTATATGTTCCGTATATTAAAGTATTTTTTGAGACAGGGTTACACTGGGTAGCCCTAGCTGTCCTGGAACTCAGTCTGTATATCAGGCAGGCTTCAAATGCACAGAGATCCGCCTGCCTCTGCCTTCCGAGTGCTGGGATTAAAGTGCACCATCATGGCCTGCCTGAGTACTAGGTTTTAATCAGATGTATGATGAGCAGTATTTTCCCCTCCCCATCTGTGATTTGTGGGTTGTTCTCTTCCTCTTCTTCTTTGTGGTAGTGGGGATTTTGAACCAAGGATTCTTTTTATTGATAGTGTCCTTTGACACATAAACGTTCCTTTTCTTCTATTGTGGATGGTATATGCACGTATATATTCGTGTGGTTATATGCATTTGTGTGGAGGCCAGAGGTCAATGTTGCCTGTTTTCCTCAGTTACCTTCTTTTAAAAATTAACTTATTTTTATTAAAATATCTTTATTTTATGTGTATGGGTGTTCTGCCTGCTTGTATGCGTGTGTACAACGTGTGTGCCTGGTGCCCAGAGAGGCCAGGATGAGGCCCAGAATTGGAGTTACAAATGTCTGTGAGGCACCATATGGGTGCTAGGAATGGAACCTTGGTCCTTTGGAAGAACAGATAGTGCTCTTAACCACTGAGCATCTTTCTAGTCCTCTCTACATTTTTGTTATTATTAATGTTGTTGTTGTTTGAGTCAGGGTATCTTGCTGAACTCGAAGCTTTCAGATTTGGCTAGACATTCTAGCAAGCTCCTGGGATTCCCCAGTACTGATCTTAAAAGTCTTTGCTGCCTTGCCTGGCTTTTCCTATGAGTACTGGGGATCCAAACTCAGATGTTTAAGCTTATGGGGCAAGTACTTTATCAATTGAGGTGTTTCCCTGGCCCCTTGTCTTGCTCTCTCTCTCTCTCTTTTTTTTCAGTCTTACTCTGTAACTTAGACTAGCCTAGAATTTATTACATAGCATAGGCTAATCTCAAATTCACGGAAATCTTCCTGCCTCAGGAGAATTTGTGTCATCAATTTATCTATCTTCTTTTGGTTGTTGGCATTTGGGTGCCGTATCTGAGCACCTGATAGATACTCAAATCAAGATCATGAAGACAACATGTTTTGTGTAAGTGTTACACCCAGGCTAGGCAAAGTGGCATACGTTTTGAATGCCAGCATTCAGGAGGCAGAGGCAGATGGATCTTTGTGAGTCAGAGGTCAACTTGGTCTATATATATTGAGTTCCAGGCCACCCAAGACCTATATAACAAGACCCTTTCTCAAAAAAAGAAAAGGAAAAAGGAGAAACACATTTAGGGCCATTGTCTGTGTCTACTGAGTCCCGACATGCGTCTTTGCTGCTAGTCATTTATCCCTAGTTAGTCATGCGCAGATCCACTTTCCTGTCTCTACTCATCTTTACATTCATGTCTACATATCCACATATGCAATTCCTAATATTTCCTGCCATACATAGAAAATATATGTAAATACTCCAGTGAACATATATAATGTGTATACATGTGAATATGCGTACATTCCAGCCTTCTCCCTCCAAGTCTCACCCATGTTGGACCATGACCCTGCCTGCAGCTGACCTCTGTGGGTCCTACTTCTCCCTACATATCCCCCGTCTGACCTTTGCCACGCCTGACCACTCTGCACCTCCCCAGGCAGGAGTTCGAGGCAGAGCGGAAGCCAGACCTTCGGCGGGATGTTTACCTCCAGGACATTCACTGCGTTTCCTCCCTGTGCAAGGCCTATTTCAGAGAGCTACCAGATCCCCTCCTCACTTACCGGCTCTATGACAAATTTGCCGTGAGTTGAGAGGCAGAGGGGTGGGAGACAGGGTTCAAGGGCCACCGCGTCAGTTTCGACACCCCAGGTGTGTCACGTGCTAGGCACGGTCCTGGGAGCCTAACAGTTAAGCACTACTAAGGAGAAGAGCCCTTCTTCCCAGACCTCATCAACCCCCTGCCACCTCTGCCAGCCTCTGTCCCTCTTGTCTTCATTCTCTCCCTATGGTGTGTTTCCCCTAAGGCCTGCAGACCTCACAGAGCACAGGGTAAGACTTGGGAGGTAAAGGGCAGGCTGTCAGAGCTGGGAGGCCTTGGAAAGCACCTAGACCAGAATTTCCCTACACTTAAGAGAACAAAAATGCTGTTTACATAACAAAAAATATTTTCAGAAATGTCCCTCCAGTTACAACTATAACTGTATCTGAAGTTATAGTTCTCCTCCTTAATGGAGAAAACACATGGCAAAAATGGTGTCCTGATTTGAGTAATACTTTTGTTTGTTTGTTTGTTTTGTTTTTCAAGACAGGGCCTCTCTGTGTAGCTTTGGAGCCTGTCCTGGAACTTGCTCTGTAGACCAGGCTGGCCTTGAACTCACAGAGATCCTCCCAAGTGCTGGGATTTAAGGCATGTGCCACTATCGCCCAGTTTAATGTAATACTTTTAAAGTAAAGTTCTAGCTACTTGGGAAGTTGAGGCAGAATCTAGAGCCTAGAGTTTGAGCCTAGATTGGGCAACATAGCAAAATCCCACCTACTTGCCAAGAGCTTGCATTTTATTGAGTGCAACAACATTGAGTCTCAGAACCACAGCCTGCTCAGTCCATCCAGACCAGCCTGGGTGGATCACCTTCCCAGACACCTTTCAAAGGTCTAGCTCCAGAGCTGTACCAAGGTGGACACTGAGGCAGGGGAATGGCCGTGAGTTACTCAAGGTCACAAGACGAAGTATAAATAAGATTCAGCAATCAGCTGGGTGGTGGTGGCTCCTGCCTTTAATCCCAGTACTCGGGAGGCAGGCGAATCATTGTGAGTTCGAGGACAGCCTAGTCTACAAGAGCTAGTTCCAGGACAGGCTCCAAAGCTACAAAGAAATCCTGTCTCAGAAAAAAAAAAATGCTGGGCTGGAGAGATGGCTCAGTGGTTAAGAGCACTACCTGCTCTTCTAAAAGGTCCTAAGTTCAATTCCCAGCAACCACATGTTGACTCACAACCATCAGTAATGGAGATCTGGTGCCCTCTTCTGGCCTGCAGGCATCATGCATACAGAACATTGTATATACAATAAATAAATCTTTAAAAAAAAATGCAGTAGTCATTTGTGCGCCCAAAGGTCCTAAGCTTTCTTTCTGTGGTTCTGGGGATTGAACCAGTGCTCTTGTACATGACAGGAAAGCACTCTACCACTGGGTTACATCCCAACCCTCGTTTCCTGCCTCTTGTCTCTGCCTCTAAAGTGCTGGGGTCATAGGCATGTGCTACCATGCTCAGCCTGAGGTGTTTTCACTGCTTTATGGTGCCTTGAAGATCTAGGTGGGGCCATTGTGGAACATAGCAATAGATCATTCCTGAGAGTTTAATTTGGACCTCTGAGAAGCAAGCAGGTCATCTGTGAGTCAGTCTCCTTCTTATATCCTTGTCCCCAATTAGGAGGCAGTGGCAGTGCAGCTGGAGCCAGAACGCTTGGTCAAGATCCTTGATGTGCTTCAGGAACTCCCTGCCCCAAACTACAGGTGTGTGGGGTTCCACCCTCTGTACTCCAGAGACACCCCCACCCCGGCCCTCCCTATGGCCCCAGCCTTGCTTGTCTCTCCCAGCTTTCAGGTCAGCCCACCCCTGCCTTGATATTCTTTTAGGTGATTCTTTTCTTGATTCCTGCAGGACGCTGGAGTTCCTTATGAGGCACTTGGTCCACATGGCCTCATTTAGTGCCCAAACCAACATGCATGCCCGAAATCTGGCGATTGTGTGGGCCCCCAACCTGCTGAGGTGGGTGTTCATGTGAGCAGTGAGTAGCTGTTGGGAAACTTGGTGTAGCAAGATATACTTGAGTAGATGTGGTTGTGCGGGTGCACTGGAGAGGGTTTGGGGGTCTTTCAGAAACCCAGAAAGACAGGAAAGTTCAGCAGTGGCTAAGTAGTATAAAGTCCACCAACTTGGGCCTTCACTGAGACCAAGTGAAATTCTTGAGAGCAAGACTTAAACGCTGTGCTGTGGAGTCTGGGGACTAGAATATTGGCCTTTGCCAAACATTTACTGAAACATCCAGGAACTGGCCTGTATCTCACTCATTGTGGCACAAAGCATTATTAATTATAACAATTAAAACAATTCTCAGTCTTCCTTTTGTAGTACAGTGCAAGGAATATGACAGGACATTACAGATTGCTTTCTTGGGGGAAGTGGTATTTGAATTTGAATCATACCTGTGGCTTAAGATGTAGTCGTGAAGGTAAAGACCAGGGGCAGAGGGTATAGAGTATTTCAGAGGTTGGGCTTTTTTTGGATTTTCGAGACAGGGTTTCTCTGTAGCTTTGGAGCCTGTCCTGGAACTAGCTCTTGTAGACCAGGCTGGTCTCGAACTCACAGAGATCCGCCTGCCTCTGCCTCCCGAGTGCTGGGATTAAAGGCGTGCACCACCCCCGCCCGGCAAGGTTGGGCATTTTGTAACATGACTTTAACACTAGCACTTGGGAGATGGAGGCAGGTGGATTTTTTTGAGTTCAAGGCCAGTCTGGTGTACACTGAGAGTTCTAAGTCAGTTACAGCCACAGCTACGTACTGAGACCTTGTCTGTCATTTGTGTGTGTGTGTGTGTGTGTGTGTGTGTGTTTTCAGGAAGACTTTAGATAGGAAAGTGTTTTGAGTCTTGGGAGGGACTAATTCCTCATCTTTACAGGTCTAAGGACATAGAGGCCTCAGGCTTCAATGGGACTGCAGCGTTCATGGAGGTGCGTGTGCAGTCCATTGTCGTGGAGTTCATCCTCACCCATGTGGACCAGCTCTTTGGGGGTGCTTCCCTCTCTGGTTAGTGTCCTTTCTGCCCGTTACCCATCACCACTCTCTGCTGGGAAGAGCTTTAGTTGTTTTATGGTTTTGACTAAGATCAACTCTAGAGAGCCTCACAAGTCACTTCATTCAGACGTCTCATTTTATGGGTAGGAAGACTGTGTCTCTCATAGAGGGGAGCACATGATGAGCACATGCAGAGAACACTGGAGAAATGTTAGTATGGCCAGGGCGTGGCCAGGCCTCTTCTGTTGGCATTCTAGCACACAGATTAGCCTCTGCAACACCACCTTGGAGGACAAGGCTAATGTCTTGGGATCTCCTGACCCTTTTGGTTCTTGAGAATACTCTTCTGAAATGGATAGAGAGGATCTATCTCCAAGAGCCTCTGAATATATCCTTAGCTTGGTAGTTTGTTGAGGGGGATGGACTGGGGACTTGAGGTTCCTTTCTTGGTTCTGTTACTGGCTGGCCAATTCTTTTTGTTCTTCTAGCTGGTGCAGATTTGGAGAGTGGATGGCAACCACTTCCAGGTGCTCGGGCATCAGGCAGCTCTGAGGACCTCATGCCCAGGCCTCCTCCCTACCACTTGCCTAGCATCTTACAGGCTGGCGATGGACCACCACAGATCCGGCCCTACCATACTATCATTGAGATTGCAGAACACAAGTAAGGCCTCCTTCCTGGGACGTCTTCCCTTGCTCTGAGTCACCCACACTCCATTCCTAATTATATCTCCATTCTCTGCAGGAGAAAGGGATCTTTGAAGGTCAGGAAATGGCGATCTATCTTCAATTTGGGTCGCTCTGGCAATGAGACAAAGCGTAAACTTCCACTGAGGGCTGAGGACAGGGGTAGGTCTGGGATGATGAGGGAATGGGGCTCTGATGGGGGCGTGTGAGGTCTTGGTGCTATGCACATTCATCTTTTTCAGAAGAAAAAGCCAACAAGGGGACACTGCGGCCTGCTAAGAGCATGGACTCTCTGAGTGCTGCAGCGGGCGCCATTGATGGTGAGGACAGGTGTTAGTGGCTTAGTTAGTGGTTAGTGTATGTGCTGTGACGATAACGGCACAGGCTTGTGTGTCTATAAATGTGGCCAAGTGTGTCCAGGAATTAAAAAGAATCAAGAATAATTATATGTCAGTCTTGGAGACAGATGACAAGTTTTACAATAGATGAGCCTATTGTCTAAGCTCTGGGTATATTCATGAGTATTTGTACATGGAGACTCTTTGTGTGTGTGTGTGTGACTGTATCTACAGAGAGGGAAGAGGATTCATCAGGTTTGTGTGACCTTTAACCTGCTGGCTGGGCAGATAATTTGCAGTAGAGGCCAAAAGGAAGCTGGTTCTGGTACATTCCAATTATCTAAAACCTAAGAAAACAGAGCCGCTGAGTCTTACCTGAGCTGTCGAGACCCTTTGGAGCTAAGGCTGCTGAATACCTGACCCTCTCTCTCTTCCACAGAGCCAGAGGGACTGGTGGGGCCCAGCAGTCCTCAGTCAAGCTCACTGAAGTCTGAGAGCTTGGAGAATAATTCTATGGATGCAGCAGAGGGTGAACAGGAACCTGAGGCAGAGGCACAGGGCAGTGCGAGTTCTGAGCCGGGAACTCCACGAGCCGGGCGGTCAGCTATTCGGGCCTCGGGTAGCAGTCGTGCAGAGCGTTGTGCCGGGGTCCACATCTCAGACCCCTACAACGTCAACCTCCCGCTACACATAACCTCCATCCTCAGTGTACCTCCAAACATCATCTCTAACGTCTCCTTGGTCAGGCTTACCCGTGGCCTTGAGTGTCCTGCCCTACAGCCCAGGCCAAATCCCGCGTCAGGTCCAGGTCCTGGCCCCGGCCCCCCAGGTGAGAACTTGGAGATTTTCCAGGGCTGGAAAGGAATCTAGAACTTTAGATTGAAGGAACAGTGCTGAGGACGTAGCCTTGGAAGGTCAGAGGCTTCAGCCTGTAGGCTTTGAACACAGTCTTACGATGCCTGTCTAGATTTGAGGTTTGGGGATCCAGTAACATTATTAGATTATATGAAGTGCGTGGAGAAGGGATCTCTGTCAGGCTTCAAATCGATTTACCCCCAAGAATAGGGGCCTGTGCCAAACACATAAGGGATTTAGTAAGGTACAAGTAGGGGTAAGAACAAAAGGTGCTGTTATGAGTCACTGTAAGCCGGGCAGTGGTGGCGCATGCCTTTAATCTCAGCACTCGGGAGGCAGAGGCAGGTGGATCTTTGTGAGTTCGAGACCAGCCTGGTCTACAAGAGCTAGTTCCAGCGCAGGCTCCAAAGCTACGGAGAAACCCTGTCTCGAAAAAAAAAAAAAAGAGTCACTGCAAAACTAGGTGGTGGTGGCACACACCTTTAATCCCAGGGAGGCAGAGGCAGGAGGATCTCTGAGTTTGAGTTCAGTCTGGTCTAGCGAGTGAGTTACAGTAGAGCCAGGTCTATAAAGAGAAACTCTGTTTTGAAAAACAAAACCAAAAGAGTCACTGTAAAATTAATTATTAAGAGCTAAATATCACTTATCAATACATGCTGAGGGCTGTATTAGACACTTCACAGGTATTAGCTCATTTCATTTTTCATAACATGAAGATATAAGTGTTGTTATTCTTACAACAGTAGAAACTGAAAGTTATCTTCAACCATTTACTACTGATTAGGTAGCAAGAGCTAGGATGTGCTTCATTCTCAGATTCCTATGCCCAAAGTGTCACTGATGAGAAAGCCTGAGGTTGTATAAGACTGAGGTAAATAGGACAGTTAAGTGGACGGAGCTTCAGATTTTGTCTGCACTTCTAATTAGCTGTATGACCTTGGACAAGCTGCTTTGAACTTGTTTCATTAATGCCAATTGAGGATGAAGAGTTGGGGACGTAGTTCTGTTGGTACAGTGTTTGTCTGTACAAAGCACTGGATTTGATCCCCAGCACCACATAATTCTGGTATGGGAAGTTTATGTAATCCAACACTTCGGAGGTGGAGATGGAAGAATGGAAGTTTGAGGTCATCCCTGGCTCCATAGTTTGAGATCAGCCTGGGATACAGGGGACCTGTGTCAAACAAAGGGTGTGGTACAACATCCTCCATAATATGTATTATTGGAGGGTATTTTGTGTGTAGGGGACTTGCATGTGCAGGTGTGTACATGAATAGGAACCAGGGGACCACCTTGGATGTTGTTCTTAGATGATGTCCACATTTTTTTTCTGTGACCTGGAACTTCCCAAGTAGGCTAGAGTGGTCAGCTCCATGGACTGACCTGTCCCTCTTTCCTAGCTCTGGGATCAGAAGAGCACACCAACTTTCCCAGTGTTATTTTACTTGATTCCCCAGAAATTCTGCGGATCAAACTCAGGTCCTCGGGGCTGGAGAGATGGCTCAGCGGTTAAGAGCACTGGCTGCTCTTCCAGAGGTCCTGAGTTCAATTCCCAGCAACCAAATGGTGATTCACAACCATCTGTAATGAGATGTGCAGGCACACATGCAGACAGAACACTATACATAATAAATAAATAAATTAAAAAAACACAGGTCCTCATATTTGCATACACTCACTATGAACCAAACCATCTATTCAGCCCCTATACATAACATTTTATTTTGTAGGGAAAATATGAAGATTAATTATGAAAATATAAAACAGGCAGTGGTGGTGCATGCCTTTAATCCCGGCACTCAGTAAGCAGAGGCAGGAGGATCTCTGTGAGTTCGAGGCTAGCCTGGTCTACAAGAGCTAGCTCCAGGACAGGCTCCAAAGTTACAGAGAAACCCTGTCACAAAAAATAAACAACAACAACACACACACACATCAATGCTTAGAGCTTGTGGTGCATGTCTTTTTAATCCCAGCACTCGGGAGGCAGAGGCAGGTGGATCTCTGTGAGTTCGAGGCTAGCCTGGTCTACAAGAGCTAGCTCCAGGACAGGCTCCAAAGTTACAGAGAAACCCTGTCACAAAAAATAAACAACAACAACACACACACACATCAATGCTTAGAGCTTGTGGTGCATGTCTTTTTAATCCCAGCACTCGGGAGGCAGAGGCAGGTGGATCTCTGTGAGTTCGAGGCTAGCCTGGTCTACAAGAGCTAGCTCCAGGACAGGCTCCAAAGTTACAGAGAAACCCTGTCACAAAAAATAAACAACAACAACACACACACACATCAATGCTTAGAGCTTGTGGTGCATGTCTTTTTAATCCCAGCATTTAGAAGGCATAGATATCTTGATCTCTGTGAGTTGAGGCCAACCTGGTTTACTAAGTCCAGGCCAAGTAGTGCTATGTAGTGACACCTTGCCTCAAAAACAAAGAAATACACAAACAACCCACAATGCTTGGCACTTGAGTGAGAATAAAGAGAGCTATCAGTAGTGAGTCATTCTGGTCTGAGGATGAGCCATGATGACTAGTATATACCAGGAGTGCTGGGCCCCTAGAGTATCAATGTGAGGAATACCCATACCTAAAAGCGTTGGGGCTGACCTTGACTTTTGGATTTCTAAAACTACTTTTCTTCCAACAGATGAGAAGTCAGAGGCAAGATCAATCCCAGGTCCCCTGGCTGACTCAAACCCAGCAGACATGACTCCTGCCCTGGAGGACTCCTTGTCCCAGGAAGTGCAGGATTCCTTCTCCTTCCTAGAGGACTTGAGCAGCTCAGAGCCTGAGTGGGTGGGGGTGGAGGATAGGGAGGTGGCCAAGGCAGAAGCCGCAGGAGCAGCAGGAGCAGCAGGAGCAGCACCTTTCTCCCTTGGGGAGGATGACCCTGGGATGGGCTACCTGGAGGAGCTCCTGGGAGTTGGGCCTCAGGTAAGGGGGAGCTGTGCTGGGTATTTGGGTAATGTGTAGTCTAGAGAGTGGGTAGGGCTACCTGGTCCTTAGACACAATGCTATGCCTACAGGTGGAAGAGTTCTCTGTAGAGCCACCCCTGGATGATCTGTCTCTGGACGATGCACAGTATGTCCTGGCTCCTAGCTGCTGCTCCCCCGATTCTGCTGGTCCCGCACCTGATGTGGAAGAAGAAAATGGGGAAGAAGTCTTCCTGAGTGCCTATGATGATTTGAGCCCCCTTCTGGGCCCTAGATCCACGAACTGGGAGGGTGTAGGGAGTCTGGAGGAAGAGGCAGCAAGATGTGGGAAGCAACCTCCCACACAGGATGAAGAGAAAGAGGCGTGCCAGGAAGTTGAAGAGAACAAGGAAGCTGGGCCTGGAAGCACATCGGCTAACAGGGAAGATGCTGAGGCACCTCCAGAGGCTGAGACTGAAGCTGGGGAAGCTGATGAGGAAGGAAGGGAAGGGGAAAGAAGCCAAAAGGTGATGGGTAGTTCTGAAAAGGGGAATAGTGAAGAAATAGAGACCATGGAAGGAAATTCCAAAGGTCAAGAGGTTGAAAGTATAGAGACCAAAGATATGGAGAAAACAAGAGAAGAGGATAAAGACAAGCAGGAAAGAGAGAGTGGGAGAAAAGAAGGAGCTGAGAAAGGAGAGGACACCCCCGTAGAAACTGGAATGGATCCAGAGCATTCAGTCCAGGAATACCTGCTCCCTGGAGAGAGCTGGGAAGTGGTACTCAAGCAAGAGACTGAGAAAGGCAATAAGGATGACAAGGATGAGATCAAAGGACTGAGGGAGAATACTGACCACCAGTCAAGAGAAGACCAAGGGCATAGTGCAGATAGTAGAAGTCCAGTAGAAGATGATAATGGGGAGGAAGGGGAAGTCAGCAAGGAACAAAAAAGTATAGATATAGAAACTGAAGGCAAGAGAGCTGTTGGTGACCACTTAGAAGAGGGGGCCCTCTCTGAAGAGCCAGGTGTAGAGTTCCTGGAGGTTGACAGTACAGAAGAAGTCAATGAACAGTCTTCTGAGATGGAACAAGGCCCTCCACAGCCATCTGAACCAGAGGGGATGGAGGTTGAGGGACAGCTCAGTTCTGAGGCATGTGACTTGTATTCTTGTCCCTGTGGTTCAACTGGTGGTGTGGGCATGCGTCTGGCTTCCACCCTAGTTCAGGTCCAACAGGTCCGCTCTGTTCCTGTAGTGCCCCCCAAACCACAGTTTGCCAAGATGCCCAGTGCAATGTGTAGTAAGATCCATGTAGCACCCGCAAGCCCATGTCCAAGACCTGGTAGGCTTGATGGGACTCCTGGAGAAAGAGCTTGGGGGTCTCGTGCTTCTTGGAGGAATGGGGGTAGTCTTTCCTTTGATGCTGCTGTGGCCCTGGCCCGGGAACGCCAGAGAACCGAAGCGCAGGGAATTCGGCGGACCCAGACTTGTACTGGGGGTGGGGATTATAGCCTCAACTCCAGAACCTCTCCCTGTAGCATGATTCCTGCCCATTCTTCCCGGCCCCTTAGCTGTCTGGAACTCCCACCTGAAGGCACAGAAGGCTCTGAGCCCAGGAGTCGGCTTAGTCTGCCCCCTAGAGAGCTTCACCCCCCTGTCCCTCTTATGTCCCCTCAGCGTCAGACATATGCCTTTGAAACACAGATTAACCGTGGGAAAGAAGGGCTGTGATTAGGATGGGACAAGAAGAATCAGAAATTTATCGTCAATCTCTGGCACCTGTCTTTGCACCCTTGGCAGCTGAAGTGCCCAATTCCATAGGCTTGGGTCCTCCAGCCTTGTTTTGACCATGGGAGGCACTGCCTTGGTGGGTTTACTTGAGACACAAAGCACTTATCTCTTAGCAGAGTCTTAAGAAATATAGGAAGGTCTTATTCCCATGAAGTTGTGATTATTAACCAAAACATAGGGTAGGTAAAACTTATTATTTTTCTTAAATTTAAATACATAGGGGGAAATTCCAATCAAACTCCTGCCCTCTTCTGAGGCTGAGAACGTCTCTTCATAGGAGCCCAAGGTAGATGTGGAAAATACAGGGCCAGCTACAGAACTGCTCACCCCTGTTTTGTTCCCAGATCCTTGGCTATCTCCTGACCCTTTCAGCTCCACATTAGGGGAACCACATCCAAGAAGCTCTTTAAAGTCCTCAGTGTTCACTGAAGGAAATGGATGGCATCTTCTGCCTTCGATTATTTTGCAGAAGTCCTGTACAGATCTCTCTGGTCTTTCTTTTTCCCATTAGAATAACCTCCTATTTCAGGAACGGGGTGTCTAGTCATCACTCTGGCCCTGGCACTGTTTCTCTGCACAGGCGGGAGCTAGAGGCCTCATTTAGCCATGGTGGCTGTTTGATAATAAAAATTGAATTTTTTTACACTTAAATTGTGTATGGACTTACTCTTATTAAAGTCTTGGGGGGAAAGGTATCACATTTAAATGTTGCCAAAATGTATATATCTTGTTTAGATAGTCTTCCTCAGTTGTCATGGGAACCTGGAGCTAGAAAGTAGAACTGGGTTCCCAGTGGTCCAGAAATGAGGAAGAGAAACTTGTATTTACATAATGTTCATCTAATGCCAGGAATTGGGCTAGACTTACTTTGGTGAAGTTGGTATTAGTATTTCCATTTTACAGATGAGAAAATTAAGCTGTAATTAAGTAAAAATGCATGCTTATCAAAGATCTCAGAGTAAAGAAGTGGCAGTTTCCAATGGCACATGCCTTTAAATTTAGGCACTCGGGAGGCAGAGGCTGGGGAATCTATGTGACTTCAGAGACAGCCTGGTTTACATAAAACAGTTCAGAACTACATAGTGATCCTGTCTCAAAAAAAAAAGTGTCAGTTGTGGATTTAAGATCGGGGTCTGGAATGGTTTCAGTATCTGAATTCTAGCTCTTATATGTCACTATTCAAAAACCATCATGGGTATCACCCTGAATGAGAAAAATGATAATCAAAATTGTCACATATGAGCCTCAGAAAATTTGGAAGCTATTAAGTCTTTGGGGGATTGCTGACAATAGTACAAAGGAATATACCCAGATCCACGTATGGCCAGAAATGTCCCAATGTCCACTTGGAAACCCCTCAAAATGATGCCCTCATCCAAGATGGCGTCCCAAATTGCCCTTGTTAAAGATGGCGTCCAAAAACGCCGTTTCTCCCCCCCCCCCACACTTCCTTCTAGCGGAACTAAAAAGGCTCCGCCTAGCACCAAGATGGAAGTACAGTTTAGACTTTTTTTTTCTGGTTCTTCAAAACAGCTGAAACTCTAGCGACGTCCGCAAGGATACTGCTCCTCTTCGGGGCCCGTAAAAACTCGCATCCCCACGCCGGCTTTAGAACGGGGCAGTCCTGGGAACCCAGCGGTCGGCTGGGCGGGTCGAGGAGACACTTCCGCCCCTCACCAATATGGCCGCAGGCTGCGATTGCGCATGAGCAGCTGTCTATGGCGAGACCTAGATCCAAACAGGGAGAACGCTGCCGGGGGAAATCGGCGACTAAAGCGGCCTGGGTCGGTGAGTGCCTAGAAGCCAGCCGGCTTCTGGAGACGAGGTGGAGCGGCCAGGCGGGCAGCTTTGGTTTTGTTTCATTGTGTCAGGCCAGGCAATGCCTGGGCACGCAGCCTTTGTTTTGGGGGAGGGGGCCGTGGCCAGCTCTTTATCTCCTGCCCTGCTTTGTGGGCCGAGCTCGCTCCCAGCTCCCGAGTGCACACGTCCCACCCTCCCTCGGTGTCCCGCCTCGAACCGCAGCTGCCAGCCGCAGGCCTGGAGAGGTCCCCGGCGTCCTTTCCCGTCTCCTCTGCGGAGCAGCCGGGGCGCGGGGCGAGCAAGGCTGGGCCGGCGGGGTCAGCGCGCGGGCTTCGGGGCTCGCGCCTGGCGGGTGCTCGGCTCCCCAAGCGCCTCCTCCTACTAGTTGGTGGGCCTGCACGGTGACGCCTCGTTCTCCTGCCAGGTTCTGACGCCTGAATTCTTTCGGAACTTGATCTTTTTTGTTTGTTTGTTTTGCCTTTGCGTCCGTACTTGGCGAGGGCGTTTGCTGGGCCCTCCTTTTGAGCGTGCAAACCACAACACCCTATGCTGATTTCCATGTTATATATTCTTAATGCTCAGGAAACACTTCCGGATGTACAACCAAGGTTTGAGTAAGTAGCCCAACGCCGTTTCTGGGTGGCCTCAGAAGTTGCTCTGTCTGACAGTTGTGGGTTATACAGTTACCTCCTGGGCCTTGCCTTCTCCCTTGCCTCCTCCTGCGAGCCATGCAACTAGCTTCGAAGATGCCCTTTCTCCTGGCGTTTGAGGATGGAGACCTAGTGGTCCCTAAACACTGGCGCTGCCTCCCTTTGCAGCCTTACTTTGGACAACGGGCAGTTTCACTTTCAGTTCCTCTTTGTTGTTGTTATTGTTACCATTTTCTTTGCACGCGGGCTTTCCAAGGTGATTATCCGCTAAACTAAGATTTTCTTTGGATTAGAAAGGTTTGGAAAATCTTATGGGTAGAGAGTTTACAAAAATCTTGCCCTTTCTTGCTGAGATTATTTTTATTGCGTTGTACTGTGCAGCTGTTTCTGGAGGCATCTGTCTGCTCAGTTCTTTGTTTTTCGGGTTCTCTGGCCGGGTGTCAAGAGTCCTAAGGCAGAAACATTGTAGATGGATTCCTCCCCCATTGTCTTTTCTCCTTCAGAACCCTGAGCCTGGATTTCCCCCCTTCCTCCTGAGGCTTAGTTGATTTGGAGTTGTCATGGCAACATTTTTAGCAACTGTGTTTCTCTACAGGAAGTCTTGATGAATAAAATAAAGAAGCCTTGACTATGTTGCACTTGGGCCTTAGAACTTGTAACAGATGCTGTAAATCTGGACTCCCCCAAACCAAGAGCCCTGACAGTAGAATGGTGCCCAAGAGCCAAATCTTGTGGTTCCTGATGGTTTTCCAGTGGCAAAAAGAAGTTCCGGTTTTCCCTTTCTAAACTTGAAGACTGGAATTTCTTCTTGTTATTTTATTTTGAGACATCTCACTTTGATGATCCTCACGTTTTGAGGATCTCACTATACAGAGCTCTGGCTCTATTGGAACTCAAAGAGATCCACCTGCCTCTGCCTCCTGAGTGCTGGGACTAAAGGCGTGCACCAAAATGTGGGGTGTGGACTAGAATTTCTTTAGTTTTTCCAAGACAGGGTTTCTCAGTGTAGTCCTGGAATTCATCCTGTAAACCAGGCTGGCCTTTAACTCAGAGATCTGTCTGCCTCTGCCTCCCGAGTGCCAGAATTAAAGATGTGTGCCATCACCCCCTGGCATCAGGGAACAGAGTGGGTGTTATTTGATAGTAGTGGTCTAAATATGGCCCTGCTATTCCTATGAAACTGCTGTCATGGCAGAATATAATAGCTTTAGTAACAATCCATAATTGCTTCAATAATGCACCTTGAAACACATTATTTCTCAGCCTTCCAGTATAATTATCTCCTTCCCCTCTCAGAGTTTGAATGTCTAAGGAGGAACAGCCAGGCGATGGTGGAGCATGTGTTTAATCCCAGTACTCAGGGAGGCAGAGTCAGGCAGGATTTCTATGTTGAAGGTCAGCCTGGTCTACAGAGTGAGTTCCAGGACATCCAGAGCTACACAGAGAAGTCCACTTTAAACAAAACCAAAAGAGAGAGCAAAGAACATTATTTTAAAAGTTGCTTTAAAAAAAGTTATGGTGTGTGTGTTTACATACAGGCCTGTGGTCTGTGCACCTGTGGAGGTCAGAGCACAGCCTTCAGGAGTTAATCTTATCTTTCTTGGTTTTTCAAGATGAGGTTTCTCTGTAAAGATTGTAGTAGGCTTTGACCACCAGCCCCCAGTCATGACACAGAAATTTAATATAAGTTATGAATGTTTGGCCTTATCTTATGCTTGTTTTTACTTTCTTTTTAATTCTGTCTTTTATATCATATATTTTGATCCTATTTATTTCCCCATCCCTTTGAATCCACCCTCTGCCCTGCGCTCCTCCACAAATAAAACAATATTTCAGAGGAAAAGGGGGAAAAAATTAAAGACCTCCTCGTGAAAGCTTCAGTGTAACGCAGTGTGTCACAGGGTAAACCCCTTTCCCATATATCATCTCTTCACTTGCAAGTGTTCGTTGTAGAGAGTCATTAGTCTGGTTCCCAGCCTCTGGTTTCTGCTACACTCTTGATGCTGGGCTCCCACTGGAACTTCTCTTGGTTATCCTGCTGTTGCTCTGTGTTGTGGAGATCCTGCAGTTTTGGGTCTGAGGGTTAGGTCCCTTCACATGCTCCATCAGATCATAGAGGAGGTGGATGTTGGGGCTTATGTTTGTTTCTTGTTAGTTCTTACAACTTACAGTAACCTGTTTCTCTTCATCTGTGTTTTGCCTTGGGGCTTTTTACCTTTATTTTGTGTATCTTATTTTCCTTTTTCCTCTGTTTGACTGGTTGGCAGTGCCTGACTTCTGACCCTGGGTGTGTCCCTCTCTTTCTCCATTGTTCTCTCTTCTCCGAGCCTAGATTCCTCCTCCTACTTATTCTATCTGCCTGCCAGCCCTGCCTGTCCCTCTACTGCCTAGCTATTGGCCAGTCAGCTTTTTTGTTAGATCAGTCAGGTTCCTTAGGCAGGCAAGATGAAACAGCAACACATCTTTACATAATTAAACAAATGCAGCATCAGCATAAGTAAATGTAACACATCTTTGCCTAGTTAAAGTAATATTCCACATCAATAGATGTCCTGGATCTCACCCTGTAGCCCAGGCTGGCCTCGAACTCACAGCAATCCTGCCTCATTCTACCTCCCCAGTGCTGGGATTAAAGGTGTGGACGTCTACTGCCCAGCCTGCTAAGCCATTTTAACAGCCTGATTTTTTCTGTTTGGTTCAGAGGACAACTTTAGGGTGCCGGTCCTTGCCTTTCTACCTTGTTGGAGATAGAGTCTCTTCACTGCTGCATTTGCCACCCAGCTTCCAGGGATTCCCTTACCTCTCCTGTTCATCTGTCCATCGAGGCGTGCTGTGACTTACAGGTGCTCACGATGGCGTCCCTGCTCTCACTGCTGCGCCCCTTTCTTGTGTAGGTTTAGGCTTCCATTCCAAGTGCTTTTGTCCCTGAGCCATCTTCCAGTTTATGGGGTTTTTTGTTTTGTTTTGTTTGTTTTTGTTTTTAAGACAAGTTCTTGTAGCCCAACCTGGCCTAAGACTTGCTTTGCAACCTAGGATAGCCTTAAATTCCTAATTCTTTTGCCTTAACCTCCTAAGATTGGGGCATGGGCAAGCACACCTGGTTCTTTTCCTCTCCAAGGTCTCATTCTGTAGCCAAAGCTAGCCTCAAACTTGCACCAGTCCTATCTCATTCTCTTGAGTGTTAGGATTCTCGGAGTGAGCCACCGTGTCTCATGAATAGTTGCTTTTCAATCACTGCAGGCCAGCCCTTGCCGTCAGAATTAGGGAAACTGACTGTCCTTTGCAGATAATTAGTTTATTTTCCTGGCTGTGTCTTCTTGGAGCCTAGGTTCCAGACCTTGGAAAGCTGTCCAGTTGCCTGGCCTCACTGTTAACTATAATTTCCACCAGGATTTAGCACTCAGACCTTTCAGTCAGGAGATACGAAGATTTCCAAAAGGAGACCAGCTCTTCGGATGAGCCCCCTCACAGAGAGATGAAGGGGTAAGTGGAAAAGGGGTTTCTGGGATGAGAGAAGGATGGCCATGGAGAATGCAAAGTGGCTAAGAGTTTAGATTCAGGCAGAAATGGATTTGGGTCCCCCAGCTCCATCACTTACCAGCTCTGTGATTTGGTTTCCGTAACTGTCAAACAATAGCACTATTGATTTCGTATGTTATTAGTATCACATATTGGGGGCCAGCCTTGTCTACAGAACAAGTTCTAGGACAACCAAGGCTACACTGAGAAATCCTGTTTTGAAAAATCAAAAGTGCTTATAGCCTGATTCTATGTACATAGCAAACACTTAGTTCACTAGTTTTTTTTTTTTATTTCATTTTGTTTTTGAGACAGAATATATTTCTACATAGCCCTAACTGTCCTGGAACTCAATGTGTAGACCAGGTTGGCCTCAAAAATCACAGAGATCTGCCTGCCTCTGCCTCCTGAGTGCCGAGATTAAAGGCGTGCGCCACTGTGACTGGCAGCGATTATCTGTTGTTTCCTGGCAGTAAAATACTGTCGATATCTAACCTTACCTCACATCTGTTGTGAATGCTGGTGAGTTTGGTTACTGAGTCAGTGAGCTTCTCACCTCACATCTGTTGTGAATGCTGGTGAGTTTGGGAGCCACGTTAAGTCAGTGAGCCTCTCACGTCTTCCCTCTGCTTTTGTCTCACTACAAATAGGCAGCAGAAAACAGCCGAAACCGAAGAGGGGACGGTGCAGATTCAGGAAGGTGAATGCTAAAATCGAGACCAAGCACTCATCGTAGCCTCCCCCTCTTCAACTGACTGGCCATCTTCTGTGCACCATGGGTCTTTTAAATGACATGCAAGTAGAACAGGGAGAAAGGCAGTTAACTCATAAATCTTTCTTTGCCTCTTTTTTTAAAAATTGATTTTATTGAGCTATTCATTTTTCTCTGCTCCCTTCCCTTCCTTTCCACTCTTCTTCAACCCTCTTCCATGGTCCCCATGCTCCCAATTTACTCAGGGGATCTTGTCTTTTTCTACTTCCCTCTTTGCCTCTTTTAATTTAGGTGCAGTGGCTACTGGAGAGGACCCAACTAGTGTAGCTATCGCCAGCATCCAGTCAGCTGCCACTTTCCCCGATCCCAACGTCAAGTACGTCTTCCGAACTGAGAATGGGGGCCAGGTAAGGGAGGGGGCCAGGTGGCTGCAGATGTTACCTGGGCTTGGGCTCACGGGAGGTGCCTGGACACATTTGGGGAGAAGGAGATAAAACTATACTATTGGGGTGAAATATTAATAGGAGGCTAAGAGTAGAGATTGGTGTGGGGCTGGATGTGTGAAAGCCTCAAAATGAGGAAAGAAGGGACATATAGCTGGATCTGCTTTTGAAAGGTCCTGGAACTCAATCCAAGGGGCACTCTCTATTTATTTATTTATTTATTTATTTTTTGTTTTTTTGAGACAGGGTTTCTCTGTAGCTTTGGAGCCTGTCCTGGAACTAGCTCTTGTAGATCAGGCTGACCCCGAACTCACAGAGATCTGAGTGCTGGGATTAAAGGCGTGCGCCACCACTGCCCGGCCCAAGAGGCACTTTCTGAGAGGGCCTAAGATTCTGGATACTTAATCTTGTTTTCTCTTCCCACCCCTCACCCATCTTCATTGCTTCTAGGTGATGTACAGGGTGATCCAGGTGTCTGAGGGGCAGCTGGATGGCCAGACAGAAGGCGCTGGTGCCATCAGTGGCTACCCTGCCACTCAGTCTATGACCCAGGTATGAGAGGACTAGAGAGCTCTTAGCAATAAGAGAAACTACAGAGCCAAGACGAAGGAGGAGTGAGATTAGGAACAGTGGGATGCATCTTGGGTGGCTTTGACCCAAAGGACTAGGTTCAGATGTATTCAAGCTTCTGAATACAAATTTCCAAAATGATTGCTGTCTGTTTTCATTTAAAGTGGGGGGGGTTGATTATAAATGGTTAATGGTCACAGTTAATCTGTTTTAAGAAAGGGGGAATATAATATAGAAATGAATACATTACATTGGTATGGACTTAGGTTTATTGATACAAATTTAAGGTCAATTTTTGTTATATGTATATTTCAACTTGTATTAAAATTACGAATTAATCGTCATTTATAATAGTCAAACTTGTCATTTAAGTGTTGTCATTGAGACATGTCCCTGTCATCTACAAAGATCATGCCCATGAACAATGCAGTTGGGCTGGGCTTTGCAGTCAGCAGCAGTTCTGAGCACTTTTTGCCTTAAAGAGAACCTGAGTTCAGTGCCTAATATCTGCATGGTGGATCACAGTCATCTGGTTTTAGGGTATCAGATATCCTCCTGCCTCCTCAGGCAGAGGGCACACACATAGTACACATACATACAGGCAAAATACTCCTACATATAAAAATAAATCTTAAAAAAAGACCCACACAATTGAATTAAACGATTCATAAGTAAGTTTAGTTTTGTGTTGGGTTGCATCCATAGCTATCTTTGGCCACATGTGTTTTTCCTTCCTTCTGGTAAGGGATAGAAACTTCAGGGTGATAGGGTGGGAATGTGTCCCTGACTAACTGGACTTTGCTCTCACTTCCCTTCTCAGGCAGTGATCCAAGGCGCTTTCACCAGTGAAGATGCAGTTGACACGGAGGGAACAGCTGCTGAAACACACTATACTTACTTTCCCAGCACTGCAGTGGGAGATGGGTCAGGGGGTACCACATCTGGGAGTACCACTGCTGTCGTTACCACCCAAGGCTCAGAGGCACTGCTGGGACAGGCAACCCCTCCCAGTACAGGTGAGAATGACAGCTAGAGGGGCTACTGTGGGGGATGTGGCTGGGGGCTCTGGGCCCCACTTGACTTAGTGATTCTAAGATCAGGTTGCTGGGCAGTGGTTGCACACGCCTTTAATCCGGGCACTCGGGGCAGAGGCAGACTGTTGGAGAGTTCAAGGCCAGCCTGGTCTACAGAATGAGTTCTAGGACAACCAGAGCTTCACAGAAAAACCATGTGTGAACCTCTCCCCCTACAAAATCAGAGCATATAGCGAGTCTGAGCTGCTTTACCAGCAGATGGTAGTATGTTCTCAGAAGGGTCCTAAGGTCTTGTTGAGGCTCCTAGCCCTAGGTCCTGACAAAAACCTAACTCACGCCTTCACAGGTCAGTTCTTTGTGATGATGTCACCACAAGAAGTATTGCAGGGAGGGAGCCAGCGTTCAATTGCCCCCAGGACCCACCCTTATTCCCCGTGAGTGACCTTATTTCTCCTTAGTCGTTTTGAGTGATTTTAATGCCTGCTAAAGGTTGTGTAATTCTTCTCCCTAAACAGTCTTTTTTGTTTGTTTATCTTTAACTTGGTCTGGTCACCCTGGTCTCTATCGTCAGGAAGTCAGAGGCTCCCAGGACAACTCGGGATGAGAAACGCAGGGCTCAGCATAATGAAGGTAGGGAGTACCCAGGTGTGAAGCTAGGAGCCACCTGAGCAGATCTCGGAACTGCGGTGATGTGTGAGGGGGGCGGGGCTGCTCATCTTTCACGGAGTCACTGTGTCCTCCACTTTGCCCCACAGTGGAGCGCCGCCGCCGGGACAAGATCAACAACTGGATTGTGCAGCTGTCCAAAATCATCCCAGACTGCTCTATGGAGAGCACCAAGTCTGGCCAGGTCATGGAAAGGCCCTGGTAGCAGGGAGGAGGCTAGAGTTCTGTCTCCTGGAATTATTTTCAGAAACAGTGGCGAGTAGCGTTCATGGCACTCCGCTTTCCCGTACTCTCTGACGACTGTCACCACTCTCCGGGACATAGGCTGGAAGTATGAGTGTGCTCTTGGACAGTAAGCGGGGTGTGTTAAGCCTTTGTCCTCATTTTGTCGACTTTGCCTTGCAGAGTAAAGGTGGAATCCTGTCCAAAGCCTGTGATTATATCCAGGAGCTGCGGCAGAACAACCATCGGTTGTCGGAAGAACTGCAGGGGTTAGATCAGCTGCAGCTAGACAATGATGTGCTTCGGCAACAGGTCAGACAGATGCCAGGGCAGGCCCCTTGGCAGCCCTGTAGCCACTGACCCTAGAAAACACTTCATATTGTCCTCCTCAGCACTGGCTGAGTGACTGAATTGGTGGCTTAGCAGTATCAGGTTTTTTTTCCTGTCCATTCCCCTTACTGCCGCCTTTCTGTGCAGGTGGAAGATCTTAAAAACAAGAACCTGTTACTACGAGCTCAGTTACGGCACCATGGATTAGAGGTCGTCATCAAAAATGACAGCAACTAACTGTGGGGATGCAGGGGCTTTGGGCCCTAGAACTGCAGAGAGCCCGGGAGCAACAGGCTGATCCCATGCCCCTTTCCTTCACTGCCTACTTCAGGCGTGTAGGGGGAGTCTGGCAAGCGTGTCTTTGAACTGAGGCCTGTGGTGTGGCAGTCTGCAGTGAGTGGTGTGAAACACGAAGTGGACCTGTCCTGACAGCCTCACCTGCTCCCACTGTGTAGTCCCTGGGCCCTTGTGCTCCTTTGCACATTGCATGTGCTGTATCCATGGACACTGGACACACTAAATCTGGGCTTGCCTTGTGCTTGCTTAGAGTGCCCAGCAGAGAGTCCATGGACACTCTGTGGGTTTAGCACTTCTACTGGCTCTTCCTTTCCCTGGAGCAGGAGCTGAGATATGCACCTGATTACTCTGGGGAGCAGGCTTATTCGGAGATGGGGGAAGGATGCTAGGTGGCTGTTATCCCATGAGTAGTCGAGGGGCCAGTGAGCAGCTGGGGCCTCTGCAGAAGTCTCTGAAGCCAGGGAGAAAGATAGGCAGGGGCTCACCGAGAGCCTTCCCCTTCTGGGGGTGGTTCTTTTTATTTCTTTTCTTTTTCTTTCTTTTTTTTTTTTTTTTAAAGATAAAATTGTTTAGAGCCACAGTTGTCTGTTTTCCTTCTTTTGTGGGGCTCTGGGGGAAGGGAAAGTGTATATTACCCTTTGACCAGTAAGGGCTGGGTCAAGCTTTGGGTGGGGTGTTAGTATTCATATACTCATTACCCAGAGTCCTGGTAGCTGTGCCAAACCTGGATGTCATTTCCGGCCTACACTGGGCAGTTTTTAAAGGTTTCAACTGTGGACTGGTATTAGAGTTGTCACCAACAGGTGCTTCTAGGGCCCTGTGGGTACCAACCAGGTGCCGCATTTTGCTTCTATTTCCGGTCTCCCTGGTTGGACTCAGGGAGGAATGCGAGTTGCATTCCTGTGTCTCTGTCACACAGTTGCTGCTGCTGGCACAATGACTGGAGGTACCTGAGAAGGATATGGGGGTACCTGGGATGTGGGAGTGGGGCTGTGTATGCTGGTCCCCGAGAGGAGCATAGGGGTGTGACCACAGTTCCACTGGGTTGGGAAGCTCCCAGGGAGAGGGCACAGGCCGCAGGTGTCTTGTGGTCCCCCAGCCCTCAATTCTTTCCTGTCATCTTTCTCAGTGCCTACAGTCTCATTATCTGAACTACGGTCACTGCTAGCCTCAGGCAGGGCCCGGCTCTTCGATGTTCGATCTCGGGAGGAGGCAGAAGCTGGTACCATCCCTGGGGCACTCAACATCCCTGGTATAGGATTTCTTTCTTTTTTTTTTTTTTGGTTTTTTTTAGACAGGGTTTCTCTGTGGCTTTGGAGCCTGCGCTGGAACTAGCTCTTGTAGACCAGGCTGGTCTCGAACTCACAAAGCTCCACCTGCCTCTGCCTCCTGAGTGCTGGGATTAAAGGCGTGCGCCACCACCGCCCGGCCTGGTATAGGATTTCTTGTGTTGGCAGAGTGACAGTCCATGTTGGTCTTAGCTAAAGGGGCCTCACTCAGGGTAGGAATGATGCTGGTAGAGACAGAGATGGCCTTATATTTGCTCAAGCCAGCCCTCGGGTTCCTTAGAGAAAATCTGAATGGAGAATCCTGGCAGTGGAACTAGCTTGCCCAGTTTGAGGGGACAGCAGGCAGCCAGAGGGGTAGATTGGCCCCTATATACTTGGCTTGCCTGAAGCTGGATTCCCTAATCCATCTGATCCTCTACCGCCTCTTAGGACCCAGAAAGTGGCTGCATTGTTGGCCTAACTTCCTGCACTGGTAGGTTCTTCCTTGTCTTTGAGGGTGGGGTGGGGGGTGGCCACCATATGTGGACAGTCTCTGCAGACCAGCCAGGAGTCAGCTCTTTTTTTTTTTAAAATATTTATTTATTATGTATATAATATTCTGTCTGTGTGTATGCCCGCATGCATCAGGCCCCATTAGATGGTTGTGAGCCACCATGTGGTTGCTGGGAATTGAACTCAGGACCTCTGGAAGAACAGGCAATGCTCTTAACCTCTGAGCCATCTCTCCAGCCCCAGGACTCAGCTCTTTAGGCCCATATTGTGAACCCCAATGTGCCACTGGCTCTCCATTTTGTCCTCTCTCAGTGTCTGAATTGGAAAGCGCCTTGACCATGGACCCAGCTGCTTTCCAAGCTTTGTACAGTGCTGAGAAGCCAAAGCTTGAAGACAAGAATCTCGTTTTCTTCTGTCAGATGGGCAAGCGAGGCTCCCAGGCCACACAGCTGGCACAAGGTCTTGGATACACAGGGTATGACAAGGCATGAGGCTTGCTGACTGGGGACTGACTGGGGACGGCCTACTGGACCTATTCCTCTCTCAACACTCTTTTTCTTCACAGGGCTCGACACTATGCTGGGGCCTATAAGGAATGGCTGGAGAAAGAGGGCTAGGTAGAAGGCTTAGGGGTTGTGACCCTTCTCATGACCACCATGCTGGGTTGGACAAGCCCTTAGAGTGTTTTGCACATGAAAAACTCAAATAAAGAACATTTAATCAAGTATTACAAGCATTTAATCTCTTAGGTGGACAAAAAAATGGTTCCAACATTAATCTAGTTCTGAGAGTTTATCGCAGGATCCTTGTTTGTTCATCTGTTCTCGCCACCCAATCCAAGCAGTTTGTTAAATAGCTGAAGTGGACCGAGGGCAGCAGTGTCCAGCCCAGAATGCATATCAAGTAATCACCTAATAGCTTTAGAGTTTTGAAGCTAGGTGTGTTAAGTCCCAGCTACTTGGGAGGCTGAATCTAGTTCAGGTCAGTCTAGGTAACAAGCAAGACTGTTCTGGCCCAGGTGGTGGCACATGCCTTTAATCTCAGCACTCAGGAAGCAAAGGTAAGCAGATCTCTAAGAGGCCAGCCTGGTCTACATAGTGAGTTCCAGGGATCTGATGCCCTCTTCTGACCTCCTTGGGCACCAGGATTTGCAAAAAGCACACATACATACATGTAAGCAAGATATTTGTGCACATAAATCTCTCTCTTTTTTTTTTTTTTTTGGTTTTTCGAGACAGGGTTTCTCTGTAGCTTTGGAGCCTGTCCTGGAACTAGCTCTTTTTTTTTTTAAAGATTTATTTATTTATTATGTATACAATATGCCTTCCATGTATGCTTGCATGCCAAAAGAGGGCACCAAATCTCATTATAGATGGCTATGAGCCACCATGTGGTTGCTGGGAATTGAACTCAGGACCTCTGGAAGAGCAAGCAATGCTCTTAACCTCTGAGCCATCTCTCCAGCCCCCTGGAACTAGCTCTTATAGACCAGGCTGGCTTTTTTAAAAAGAGATTTATAGCCAGGTGGTGGTGGTGCACGCCTTTACTCCCAGCACTTGGGAGGCAGAGGCAAGTGGATCTCTATGAGTTTGAGGCCAGCCTGGAACTAAAAGCAACTTTCTAGCTGTGTGGGATAGAATGTGTATAATCCCAGAAGCAGGAGGATTATAGATTTAAGGCCAGCCTGGGTTTCATAGTAAAAAACTTAAAAGCTTGGACACTTGTGATTTTAGGGGCTCCTCGGATGCTTCCAATATGCAGCTACAAACAACAGACTGCTGTCTACATGGGTAGGACATGTGCCTTTTGTACAAAATTAGCAGAATTGTTGTAACAGCTACATGTCTTTCAGAACCTAAAATGGCACTATCTAGTCCTTTATAGAAAATGCTTGCCTATTACTGTTCGAGATTTACAGCTCCTCAGCCCCAATTCCACCTCAGATTCTAGAACTGGGCTAAGGTAATGAAGTTCGTAACATATATATAAAACTCTGAATTCAGTAGGGTGGTTCACGCCTTTAAATCCAGCACTTGGGAGACAGAGATAGGTGGATCTCTGAGTTAGAGGCCAGCCTGGTCTACAGAGCGAGTTCCAAGACAGCCAGGGCTACACAGAGAAACCCCGTCTCAAAACACAACCAAAAGAAAACCTAAAGCACACAAACTCTCTGAATTCAATACTCATTCCCAGTATCACCACAAAAAACAAAATAGCAACAAAGAAGCACTGGGGATGGGTAGGAGATGTGCCTGTATCAAGCTATTTGGGACTTTGAGGCAAGAGGATCACAAGTTTAAGGCTAAGTCACCTTGGGAAGATAAAAAAATAAGTACATTTGGGCCAGGACTGGTGGTGAATGTCTGTAAGGTAGGAGACTAAGAGGCAGGAGTATCACATTCAAGGTCTGTCTAGGTTACAGACTAAAGTTCAAAGCAAGCCTGGTCAATTTAGTGAGAAACTCAAAAATTTAAAAAGGACTGTATATAAAGCTCAATGGGAGAGCACTTGCCTCCTTACCACCAGTAAATGAAAAAAATCAATGAATGTATATGTTAAAAAGAACCTACCAGTCAGAAATGGTGACATATACCTTTAGTTCCAGCCTTTGGGAAACAGGCAGATCTGAGTGCAAGGCCAGCCTGGTCTACAGAGCTGAGTTCCAGAACAGTCAGGACTATGTACAGAGCCCTTGTCTCAACCCAAATAAACCATCAACAAGGAGCTTAACAGCAACTTGCAAATGCTTACTGAAACAGATCTATAACTTCCCCGTCGTGTGGTAGATCGTTTGGATATTCTTTTGAGATACTGAATTTTCTTTTTGTGTTTGGGAGATGGTTTCTCTGTACCTTTGGAGCCTGTCCTGGAACTAGCTCTTATAGACCAGGCTGGTCTCGAACTCATAGAGATCTGCCTGCCTCTGCCTCTCAAGTGCTGGAGATATTAAAATATTTTTGTGGAGGCTGGGGAGATGGCTCAGAGGTTAAGAGCACTGGCTGTTCTTCCAGAGGACCTGGGTTCAATTCCCAGCCCCCAAATGGCAGCTTACAATTTTCTGTAACTCTGGTTCCAGGGGATTTGGCACCCTCACACACCTACATGTAGGTAAAAACCAATGCACATGAAAATTTTTTAAAGATTAACTTAAAAAATATTTTTTTTGTGTGTGAATATGTTAATTGCCTTAACTGCTTTCCACCTTTAGTTTTTGAGACAGTCTCTTACTGAACTTGAAACTCAAGTTGGTCAGGCATGTTGGGTAGGTGATGGAGCTTCAGAATTCACCTGTCTTTGCCCCCCAAGGGCTAGAGTTACAGGCATATGCCATCACCTCTGGCTTTTTACATGGATTCTGGGATTTGAATTCAGGTCCTGAGGATTTTGCAATAAGCCCTTTCCCCAGTTCTAATGGAAAAATAGTTCAGCAGGTGTGGTGGTACACACCTGTTAGCCCTGCTCTGGGGCAGATGGAGAGGCAATGCTAGCAGGATTTCTTTAGGTTCTGGTCTGGGCTACTGTGAGTTCTCTGCAGCCACAGCAACATACCAAGACCCTGTCTCAAAAGAAAAAAAAAAGCTGCTGGTTGTGCACACCGTTAATTTCAGCAGTGGGAGGCAGAGGAAGTTGAATCTGTGAGTGCGAGGCCAGCTTGGTCTGCGTGGTGAATTCTAGGTCAGCCAGGGCTACATGGTGAGACACTACCAAAAACAAATCAGAAGATGGGCAAAACCTACATATGGGCTGGTGAGATGGGTCAACAACTAAAGGCTCTTGCTGGCAAGCTTTATGACCCATAAGGTAGAAAGACAGACCGGCTCTGCAGATTGTCCTCTGATCTCACATGTGTAGCATGTGCCCATACACGAAACCGTAAAATAAATATTCATTTTTATATACCACATGAAGTATTCCTTGGGGCTGGTGAAATCAGACATTTCCTGTTTTCTTTTTTTTTTTCCTTCCTTTTCCTCTGCTCTCCCACCCACCTGGATTCTCCACTTAATTCGCTGGCCCAGCCTACTTTCTCCTGGGCTACTTGAGTTTAGCTTTTGCACGTGCTCACCAGGTTCTCCATTCCTCAGTGGCCTGGCTCCCAGCCCAAGTCTGGAGATAAGAGTGGTATTCACCTTTGGGTCAGGTAAATGGCAAGTGTCAATTTTCCCACCAAACTCAGTCTCTAATTTTGCAATAGACTGGGAAATCTCTCCTGGTTGTAACTTTTCTTGTCAGGAGTGTACAACACACCCCTCCCATTACCTTTATTATGGTTCATGGTATTTCTTTCTTTCTTT
>JAQHUG010000342.1:110236-140147 GCA_028555095.1 Dicrostonyx torquatus | reverse complement strand
TCTCCTGAGTAAATTGGGACATGAGGACCATGGGACAGGGTTGAAGGGGAGGGGAGGGGCAGGGAGGGGAGCAGAGAAAAATGTAGAGCTCAATAAAATCAATTAAAAAAAAAAAAAAGACGTATCTGGTTTCCTTAAGTGTGTGTATCATAGGCAGGCATCTCTCTCTCTCTCTCTCATACACACACACAGACACACACAGACAAAACAAAATGGGATAATAACAATAGTAATTGTGTCAGGGTGTTTTGAGATGGGGGGGTCTGTTGAGACAGGGTTCCTCTGTAGCCCTGGCCGCTGTCTGAGGGTAAAAGAAATCATTTCTCTTATGAAAATAGTGGAGATGACTGACTTAATTGTTAATATTTTGTGATTATTTTTAGCCATTTCCTATTCCCTTGTTTTCCACATTCTCCTGTGTGTGTCCTTCTGCCTTTCTGCTTTTTGCCCCGTCTCCAGGACATCTGTATACCGGTGTTCTTGTGCCCTCTTCTCGCTCACATAGCCTTCCCTGCAGCTCACATTTCTTCCTTGCCTGTTACCTCAGTTCACCTTTAACGTTTATTTGAACATTGTTCACTTTCTGATACAGTATACCACTAGTAACGGATACTTTTCCCCTCTCTTCTCTCTTGTTTTTCTCTCCTCTTTTTCTCCTTTTGTAGTGCTGGACATTAAATCCAGAACCTCGCACAGCTAGGCAAGGGCTCTACCACTGGGCTGCACTCCCAGCTCCATGCCTTCTAGTTTCTGGCTGTGTGTTTGCCTCTCCTATTTATTTGGCTGTGTTTCTTCTTGTAGTTTATCTGATTTACCCCTTTCCCTTCTTCCCATCAGTTGTTTTGAGACAGGGTTGCACTCTGTAGTCCATGTTGGCTTCAACTCACAGTTTCTGCCCAGGCTTCCCAAGTACTGATACTACAAAGGTGACCGCTCCTTCCTACCTCCTCTTTCTTCTAGGCTATGATACTTCAGATATACAGAACATGGGCAGGAGAAATGATGGAGACTGCCAAGTGGGGTCATTCTTAGAGATTTTAAAGTGTATATGCTTGGACTATTTTTATTATATATAAAATTTCTTTTTAAATTATTTGTATAGATTGAAGCATGCTTATTTTTTTCTTTTCTTTTTTTTTAAATACCTGGAGGGACAGCCGTGAGTGCTGGGAACCGAACTCTTCTTATATTTTGGGTTGTGAGGCTAGCCCTTAACGGCTGAGCCATCCCTCCAGGCCTTGAAGCATGCTTTTAATCGTAGCACTCAGAAGCCCCAGGAGACTGACCTTTTTGAATTCGAGGCAAGCGTTTTTTTGCCTATTCTGTCTACATGGCAAGCAAGTTCACGTCAGCCATGGCAAGACTCAAAAAGGCTGTGGGTATCACTTTATATATCAATCTTACATTTTGGAGATAGTTCTGTTTTTTGTTTTTTTGTTTTTTTTTGTTTTTTTTGGTTTTTCGAGACAGGGTTTCTCTGTGGCTTTGGAGCCTGCACTGGAACTAGCTCTTGTAGACCAGGCTGGGCTCAAACTCACAAAGATCCGCCTGCCTCTGCCTCCCGAGTGCCACCACCGCCCGGCGATATTTCTGTTTTTATTTCAGTTCAGATTGGTGTAAATTTGCTTTGGATGGCACCGTGCTTTGTTTTGTTTTTCTTAAGGGTAGGAGTTTATATAACCCAGACTTGACTGTAACTACATGGCTGAAAACGGGTGACCTCGAACTCTGATGCTCCTACCTCTACGCCTAAGTGCTGGGATTACAGGCATGTGCCAACATGCCTGTTTTTGTTTTTATGTCTGCCACTTCATTTCTTGTTTTCATTTGCAGAAGGAAGGGAAGTAAGTTTTAAGGGTTATCTTTCTCTCCAAAACATGAGTCCTACAGAGGTTATACTTTTTTTTTCCTCGAGAACAAAGGGCCTACAAGATAGCTTAGTAGGTAAAGATGCTTGCAACTATGCCTGTCAATTTAAGTTTGGTTTCGGGGATCACATAGTGGAAGGAGAGAAGAATCCCCACTAGTGTTCTGCTGAGTCCACGCGAGCACACACAAGTAAGTATATGTGGGGAGGGGTGCAGGATATGGTATTACAGTAGTTGATTCAATTTTGTGTACTAGGACCATATTATGTGAGTTACAAATTTAGCTTTGCCACCCACTAGTTTTGTGACCTTGAACAAATTAATTTCAGTGCCCTGCTTACTCATTAAAGATGAGAGCTATAATTGTATCTGTCTCATAGCATTAGTCTAAGAGTAAATGAATTACAAATCACTAAAGGCCTTGGAGTATCTGGCACATAGTGGATATTCAAAAAACGTTAGTGGTAGTTACTGTGTTAGCCAGTGGCTTTCTTGATTGTGTTCAGATATGATGAATTCACTGTGTAGAACAAGCTGGTTCTTTGTGTAGTGTCCTCATGCCTTCTTTTATCTGTGTGGTCAGATGTGGGCGCATAGATAAACCAGGGGACCATTGTGTTAGTTTGCTAGGGCCACTGTAACAGACGCCACAGGCTGGGTAGCTTGTCACAACTTTTCTCACAGTTCTGGATGCTGGAAGTCTGAGATGGATTACTGCCTAGGTTAGTTCCCTGTGAGACCTCTCTCCTTGGCTGGTGGATGGCTCTCCCCCTTGCTGTCTGTCCACATGCCACACATTCCAGGTGTGCCTCTGTGTGTGTGCCTTTATTGTAAGGAGACCAGCTGGATTGATGGAAACATTCAGTAGTAACCTCGTCTTAACCCCATTGCCTCTTTAAAGGTCCTGTCTCCGAGTACATGCTGAAGTATTGGGAGTTGGGGCATGAGTATGAGAATTTGGGGGAATCAGCACAGTCCATAACAACATAAACCGTTTTGGGGCTGACCTTAAAAGCAATGGCCTGGCCGGCAGTGTCCTTCTCTGCTGACTTGAGTTTGTGTAAACTTTTGTTGCTGCTGCTGCTCTTGTGGTCATAAGAATAATGGTGGTGTCGGGAATGGTTTCACCTCTTCTATTTTTTTTCCCCCCAAATAGAACCGACGCTCTTTGGGAGTAGGAAAGCAAAAGCTCTCCTTTGCAGTTTGTTCTGTTGTTTTGTTGTCTTTGAGACTGGGCCCTTGAAGTGCAGGCTGGTTTCAGAGTTACCAAGTAGCTGAGGCTGGCCTTGAACTCCTTGCTTATCCTTATCTGTTCACCAGTACATCCCAAGTCCTGGGGTTCCAAGTGTCTTCCAGTGTGACTGGCTTTTGGTTGATAGAGAACCACAAACGAATGAGAGTGACCACGTGTTTTACTGGTACCGGCTTTACCTGAATGACCGAGTGGCTGTGTCTGACTCTGTTCTGAGTTCTTGGTGAATTTTCCAGCCTTCTCCTAACTCTCATCCTTCCCATCTCTTTCCATTGACTTGAGACAGCTGGTCACAGGAGTTTCTCCCACTTCTTGCTGTTTTAGACCCTGCATTAGAGGTTTTTCTGGCTTTTTAAAAAAAATATTTATTATGTATACCCCACCATGTGGTTGCTGGGAATTGAACTCGACCTTTGGAAGAGCAGGTAATGCTCTTAACCTCTGAGCATCTCTCCAGCCCTTCTGGCTCTTTTTCTACTTATGGCTCTTTGTCCTTCCCCCGGAGGTCTTCAGGTACCAGTGTGCACAGCTCAGACGCAGAAACCAGCCTCTTGCCACTGTGTATGCAACACCTGCAGACTCACTGCATCCCAGGTGCAGAAATCAGCCCCATTTACAAAACAGTAAGCAGGAATTATGGGTAGAGAGAGTAAACATTGTAGACAGTTGAATTTAAAATCACTTTGTTAGCCTGGAGTGGTGGAGCAGGCAGGTAATCTCAAGCATCCACTCCTAATCCCAGCACTCACTCAAAGGCAGGGGCAAGACAGTTTCCATAAATTAAAAGCCAGCCTGTTCTAGACAGCCAATTCAAGGACAGTCTGGGCTACATAGTGAAATCCTATCTCAAAAAAACCAAAATATCAGAATTAAGCCAAAACCCCTTTGTTTTTAAAGCACAGAACTAAAAGGATTGGAGAGATGGCTCGGGGATTAAAAGTACTTGTTCTTCTAGAGGACTGGGGTTCAGGTCCCAGTACCCTCATGATAGTTCTCATTACCATCCAGAACATCGGTTGCAGGAGATCTAGCGCCCTCTTCTGACTTCTGTCTAAATTTTAGGACTTGAGAGAGGGTTTGGCAGTTAAGAGCTGAATTTGGTTCCTAGTACCAGCATTGGGAGGATCACAACCACCTGTAACTCCAGCTCCAGGGGGATCTGCTGCCCTCTCCTGGCCTCTGTGGACACCCACACACACGTGCACACACACACACATACACACACACATANGACCTTTGGAAGAGCAGGTAATGCTCTTAACCTCTGAGCATCTCTCCAGCCCTTCTGGCTCTTTTTCTACTTACGGCTCTTTGTCCTTCCCCCGGAGGTCTTCAGGTACCAGTGTGCACAGCTCAGACGCAGAAACCAGCCTCTTGCCACTGTGTATGCAACACCTGCAGACTCACTGCATCCCAGGTGCAGAAATCAGCCCCATTTACAAAACAGTAAGCAGGAATTATGGGTAGAGAGAGTAAACATTGTAGACAGTTGAATTTAAAATCACTTTGTTAGCCTGGAGTGGTGGAGCAGGCAGGTAATCTCAAGCATCCACTCCTAATCCCAGCACTCACTCAAAGGCAGGGGCAAGACAGTTTCCATAAATTAAAAGCCAGCCTGTTCTAGACAGCCAATTCAAGGACAGTCTGGGCTACATAGTGAAATCCTATCTCAAAAAAACCAAAATATCAGAATTAAGCCAAAACCCCTTTGTTTTTAAAGCACAGAACTAAAAGGATTGGAGAGATGGCTCGGGGATTAAAAGTACTTGTTCTTCTAGAGGACTGGGGTTCAGGTCCCAGTACCCTCATGATAGTTCTCATTACCATCCAGAACATCGGTTGCAGGAGATCTAGCGCCCTCTTCTGACTTCTGTCTAAATTTTAGGACTTGAGAGAGGGTTTGGCAGTTAAGAGCTGAATTTGGTTCCTAGTACCAGCATTGGGAGGATCACAACCACCTGTAACTCCAGCTCCAGGGGGATCTGCTGCCCTCTCCTGGCCTCTGTGGACACCCACACACACGTGCACACACACACACATACACACACACATAAAATCTTACAAACAAACAAAAAAAAAAACAAACCAAGGCTAGGTTTTAGGAGCTGGAAGTGTAGTTCAGTTGGTAGAGTGCTTGCCTAACATGCATGAAGCCTTGGCTTCAGTCCCCAGTGATGCAGAAAACCGTGGATGATGAAGTACTCTTGGAACCCCAGCATTCGGAAGGTGAAGGCAGAAGGAGCAGAAATTGGCTAGCCTGGGTTACATAAGACTAGACTTATTTGGGACTACATATTGTCCCAAATAAAACAAAAATACTAATTTTAGTTTTCTCCCCCCAAAACTAAAGCTTAAAAATGAATTATTATAGTATTAAAATATTACAAAGATTGGATTTTGAAGGAAGTTTGTTTTTCTTCGTTTGGCCATACTGCCATCTCTCCTGCCTATTTAAAAACTGGACTTTGAAGATAAACCTCGACAAGTAGGTATGAAAGTCTGTTATGACCTAGTTTGTTTGTGTTGTGTGTCACTCAGCAAATACCTGATACGTAGTATCAGGCACTATGCTAGTGGTTGAGTAGTACTTAGAATAACAAATGAGACTTGGTTTCTGTTCTCTGGGCATTTGCTGGAGAGGCATGGGAGTGTTTTTGTATAATAGCATGTAATTCGGTAAACACTTTAATGGTGTTTTTGCAGGGGCTAATTAATGAAAGCCCTGGAAAGGGCTTTAAGAGAACTGGGGTGAGGTGGGTCATTTCCCGGAAAAAGAAAATCACAGAAGAGATGGGTGCCAACCAGACAAGAGTGGAAAGGGAGTTTTCCATAGCACAAGCGGCTTGAGCAAAGGCAGAGATTGGGAAACAGCTGGGAAGTGGTTTTGTGTTACCAGATCCGTCAGTTGCAACAGGAGAGTGGGTGAAAAATGGGGAGCTTATCTCAGCTCAGATAGTGCTGGAATTTTCTTAGCAGAAAATTTGCATTTCACCACGCAGGCAGCTTGGAATCATCCAAAACAGGTTGCAGGATCTGATAGGATCTGCCTTTGAGTGAGTAACTGTAGCGCTGCCTTGCATTTGGGCTATATTTGCTTTGAAACTCTGTTACCACTCACTACTATTAGTTTCCTCCCAGGTTTTGATTTGGTTTTTGGTTTTTCGAGACAGGGTTTCTCTGTGTATCTTTGGTTGCCTGGAACTCACTCTGTAGACCAGTCTGTTCTTGAACTCCCAAAGGCCCGCCTGCCTTTGCCTCCCGATTTTTTGTTTGCTTGTTTGTTTAGTTATTTTCTTTTTCTTTCTTTTTTTATTTTTTTTGAGACAGGGTCTCTCAGACAGACGGATGTGGAGTAGGGCATATAAAATGAAAGATAGCTAAAAAGCCTGAGGCAAATGTAAATGAAGAGAAACAGGTTAAGTTACAGGAGCTAGTGGGACTAACATAAGACAAGGAAGCGTTCATAATTGATAATATGTTTCCTTGTCTTGATTTGGGACCTGGTTGGCAGTCCAAGAAAGCCTGCTAAAACTGTCTCCGCAGATTGCTGCAGCGTTTGTGTGCTTGCAACACTGCCTGGTCCAGTCTAAGTGCTCAGTAACTGGGGTGTTCGTACACTGTGAAGATACATTGCTGTGACTGGTTTAATAAAGAGCTGAACGGCTAATAGCTAGGCGGGAAGAATAGGTGTGGAATCCGGACAGAGAGAGGGGAAGTAGGAGATGAATCTAGGTGCCTGAGAAACAGCAGGAGGCACCTAAGATGCAGAATGGGAGGTACATAACAGAACGTAGATTAATAGAAATGGGTTAAACTATCAGAGCTAGTTAAAAACAAGCCTAAGCTAAGGTCAAGCTTTCATAATTAATAACAGGTCTCCATGTCATTATTTGGGAGCTGGCTGGCAGGACAAAGAAAGAGTCATTACAATGGATTTTCAGTTTACAGACTCACAACTTGAGGAGGCCAAAAGGCTAATCTTTAACTTTGTGGCTTTGTGTTGTGAGTTTCAGTAAAGGAGGTGTATGTGGTAACACACACCTGTAATCCCAGTAGTAGAGAAACTGAGGCAGGAAGTGTTTGAGTTCAAGCCAGCCTGCGCTACATAGTGAAACCATGTCTCTTTCACACACAAAAACCCAAAACAACCAAAACAAAAAGTAAGTGAAACTGAGCTGGAGAGATGCTCAGAGGTTAAGAGCACCGACTGCTCTTCCAGAGGACCTGGTTTTGATTCCCAGCATTCACATGGCAGTTCATAAACTATTTCTAATGCTAGTTCTAGAGAATCTGATTCCTCTTTCTGATATGTATGGGCGCAGCACACACATGGTGCACAGATGTTCATGCAGATAAAACACTCATCTATATAAAAGAAGAATAAAATCACCAGAAAATAAACCTTTTTTGGGTTTGTTTTGAGGAGGTTTTTTTTTTTTTTAACTTATATATTTGTTTGTTTGTTCTTTTCTAGACGGGGTTTCTCTGGATCCTGTCTTGGAACTCACTCTGTAGATCAGTCTAGCATTGAACTCACAGAGATCTGCCTGCCTCTGCCTCCCAAGTGCTGGGGTTAAAGGCGGGTACCACCACTGCCTGGCCCTAGAAATAGATTTTTTTTATGTAAATGAAACTTGAGAATGGAATTTCCCTGTTTGATTTACTATGTGCATTAGTAAAAATTTGTAGGAGGGTCAGAGGTTAAATTAAAAAAAAAGAGATAGAGCTGTGGTGAGGCCAGGGAAAGAGTAGAGGTGAGGATGGCCGGAGATTGATTCATCCTGTTTGTTGTAGATGGGATCCATGAGGCGGGTCCCTAATTCTGCCACCCTATCCACGAAAGTTAGAAGGGGATGCCCTCCCGAGGCAGCTACAGTGACAAGGGGGACGATTTGGTGGGTTGGGGTATAAGCCTTCCTCATGTAGTATTTACTGCTTAATTTAAATGTCCCGTTGGGCTACAGTGGCCTGCCTGGGCACACAGTCAAGTAGGGAACAGAGCTGGGATTTACACACAGTTGCACATAGATTGTCTGCAAAGGAATGAGAGGGAACGTGGGCCCAATTGGTTGCCATGTCTTTGGCGGATGAATAGGGAGAGCATGGTGCAGAGGCTGAATTTGAATCATGGGGGACATAGGTAGGCACTGTGGACGTTAATTATTAGTTAATTAGTCTTTTTTTTTTTTTTTTTGGTTTTTTTGAGACAGGGTTTCTCTGTGGCTTTGAAGCCTGCGCTGGAACTAGCTCTTGTAGACCAGGCTGGTCTCGAACTCACAAAGATCCGCCTGCCTCTGCCTCCCGAGTGCTGGGATTAAAGGCGTGCGCCACCACCGCCCGGCCATTAGTCTTTATTTTTAAATTGAAAATTTTCATTTCGTGTGTTTGTGTGTGTCTCTGTGTGTGTGTGCATACACATAAGTGTGGAGGGAGGTAAGAGGAAGTGGTTTTCTACTTTTGCCATGTGGACCGGGGAAGCAATCTCAGGATGTCAGGCTTGGTGACAAGTGACTGTACCCACTTGAGCCATCATCTCACCTCCCCACAGTAGACTTCTGAGTCTTGGTGCAGGTGCGTCCTAGCCAACAGGCATTTGTAGTGAAGGCGGTTGATAGACATTGAGATGTGGGTTCCTGTTTTTTTACAGAACATGAAGTAGGTCATGTCCATTATGAGTCTCAAGAGGGGACTGTGCCTGGAGCCCAGAGTTTTTATGTGTGTCTGTGACATAATCCCTGGTTGTATTTTTGATCTCAGTTTCAAAGGGCTCAGAAAACAGTTTTAGGGACTGGGGAGATGACCCAGTGGGTAAACCTGGCCAGAGTTCAATGGCCAGAGCCCATGTAAAAAGTCAGATTTGGCCAGCTAGCCTGGACAGCACAGCATGGTGGCAGAGAGGAGAGACATGGTCTGCAAGGTGGAAGAGAGAAGTGATTTCTAAGTTTATTGACTGCCACATTCTTGCTTCAGCATGAGCACACACACTCCTAATTAATCAAAAAGTTGATTAATTAAAAACTTTGACATCAGAAGTGACTACGGAATAACAATCATACACGTTGTGCTTATGTCTGTGTGCATGCACCTGCACATATGAATTTCAGATTGTTTTTCAGTTTAATTAGATGCCTGCTCATGATTTGGGTGGTGTCATAGGTTGGGTTCTTGGGAAGCTGACTCTGAGATACCAATTATCATACAAGACACTTTAGTAGGGAGTGTCCTTGAGATTCACACAGGTGGAGAGGATGCTGGATTGGGTCCACCTACTCCTCAGGGAACTTCAGAGAGTTGGGAAGTACCCTCCTGTCATTGTCAAATAATGACTTCTGGCTGCCCTTACCCCTGGTAGAAAGCAGGTCCTGGGGCAGGGCGGTGTTCTGTAGCTATGAGCCTGTGGGCTGCCTTTTGGCAGCACTGCTGGTCACTAGGGCAGTGAGTTCTTCATTCCTAGTGAGGTATCTGGTTCAAACATCACAGTGTGTGCATCACAGAAGGCAAATTGCAAAGCTTCGGAGCCTTTTGTAGAACAAGGTTCCTAGCATTCAGGCAGCGATGATTTGTGAGCCACCAGACCTGGCCTGGAACTCATTGTATAGACCAGGTATCAGGCAGGTCTTGAACTTGCATTAGTTTTCTTGTCTTTGCCTCTTCTTTTTATTTTTTGTTTGTTTGGTTTTTGGTTTTGTTTTTTATTTATTTATTTTGGTTTTTCAAGATGGGGTTTCTCTGTGTAGCTTTGGTGCCTGTCCTGGAAATCACTTTGTAGACCAGGCTGGCTTCAAACTCATGGAGATCTGCTTGCCTCTGCCTCCTGAGTGCTGGGATTAAAGCCATGCCCCACCATCTCCCGGCTGTCTTTGCCTCTCAAATGATGGGATTATAGATACATTCAATTTTTTAAGATTTATTATTTGTGTGTATGCACATGGGTGGGGATGTCAAAGAACAACTGGAGTTGGTTCTCTCCTTTCACCTTGGCATGGGTTCTGGGGACCAAATTCTCGTGGCGATGCTTGCGTCATAAAGTGGGAAGAGACTTTAACCACCGAGCTTTTAATCGTATCCCTCTCCAGGAAGATTTTCCAGTTTAATGAGGGCTGTTTGATTGAGCTGTAGATCTGTTGTTACACTTGAGTATGAATTCAACGTTAAAACTATAATGAGCTAGGTGGTGGTGGCACATACCTTTAATCCCAGCACTAGGGAGGCAGAGGCAGGTGGATCTTTGTGAAGTGAAGGCCAGTACAGCCAGAATTGTTATACAAAAACCCTTCTCAAAAAAAAAATAAAATAAAAAATAAAGTCCATAATGAAAAATATGTGAAATGATAGTATTAGAAATAACTTATAGATCAGTGTATCTTGACTTTTTAAGAGTAGCATCTGAGGGGCTGGAGAGATGGCTTGGAGGCTGAGAGCACTTGCTGCTGTTGTAGAGGGACCCAGGTTCAATTCCCAGCAACCTACTTGGCAGGTCACAGCTGTCTAACTGTAGCTCCAGGGGATCTGAGACCTTCTTCTGACTTCTGGCGCAGCGCATACATGCAGGCAAAGCACTTATGTATCTGCGATGTCAGTTTATTAGGGAGTGCTCTCAGGATCCACACTTGTGGAAGGGAGAAGGGTACGAGGTCTGGCAGAGGGAGGGTTGCCTAAACAGGAATCTTTCAGGGATTCCCCAGATCTGGAGTTGGGAATCCCAGCATTTGGGACGTAAGGAATTAAGATGCTCAAGGCCAGCCTGGTTTACAGTGGGGTCCTTTCTCAAAAACAACAAAAACAAAACCCAACCAAAAATAATATCTGGACTAATTGTGTCTGATTGAAATCAATGCATATAAAGATACTCCGTAGGTCTAGCTGAGGGTGTGGCTTGGTAGCTGTAACGTGCAAGGCCCTGTCTTTGATCCCCAGTACTGTAGAAACAAAATACTCTTTAAACAGTGATGCCAGAGAGTGGGAAGAACAGCAGGACTCTGGGGACCGTCTAGTTCAAACTCTTACGCTTCAGATAAGGAATGAGACCTCAGAGACCAAGACTATATTCATTTCTGGATACATAAGTAAAGGAAGGTGTACTTGAGGGTGATAGCTGTGATCGCACTGTACACGTCTTTCTGCCTTTATCTAAGGACTCTGACTTAGAGCTATAAATAAGCACATTCTTTGTAAATTTGGACTTTTGAAAGCACAGAGGAGGGTGTGTGCATGGGTGTGTGTACACAGTCCTCTGTCACTAGCTTGAGGACTTTACTGTGAACCCTGATGGTTCCCCTACTCCCGTTACTCTTTCATTAGTGGACTCGTATCTCTACCCCAGCCCACACTACCTTTCCTTTCTCCATTTGGCAAGTGTGTCATTCCAATGAGGTGACCTGAGCTCAATTCTAGACCTCGCCGGGCATCCCAGCCAGCTGTGTGTTTTCCTGCTCCTGGCTTTGCTTGTGGTCTCTGTTGCTCGTGTAAACTACGGGTACTAACTCTTGTCCTGTGCTGTGTCGTGCTTTTTTCAAGGTTCAAACAGTGTAACATCTCCGAACCCTTTTGGAAAGGGCTAATGTTCTACAAATGTCAAGTGGTGGTTTTATCCGCATTACCCACCCTTCCTTCCCCTGCCTGACTTGCCTGCAGCTTTCTTTTTTTTTTTCTTTTTTTTAAATTTTTATTGTTGAAAGAAAAATTTACATTTACTCCCCTTGTAGCCTGCAGCTTTCTTTCAGGGTTGTTTTGACAAGTGACGACAGCATTTGGTGGAGCTTTCTCTGAACCATGAAATGTCATTCTGCAAGCTCCCTTTCGACCAGTAGGAATGTAATTAGAGTATTGGGAGCCATAGAGGAAGCTAAAAATAAAGAGAAGTTGTGTTTGAAAGAAATGTTTTATGGGGGCTGGAGAGATGGCTCAGAGGTTAAGAGCACTGCCTGCTCTTCCAAAGGTCCTGAGTTCAATTCCCAGCAACCACATGGTGGTTCACAACCATCTGTAAAGGGGTCTGGTGCCCTCTTCTGGCCTGCTGGCATACACACAAACAATATTTTATACATAATAAATAAATAAATATTAAAAATAATGTTTTATGTCCATTGATAAAAGTAGTACTGGCTTGCCTGCTGTTGTAGCAGAATACATTAAATGTGTTTAGGATACTGGCCAGCTTGACTTTCCCTCTACCTGAAGCTCCCAGCCTCATTTCCTAGCTCTTCTTCTCTGTAGAAGCTCTGTCTCCTGATGGGGTCCCTCTCTTTTCTTCTCAGGCTCTTTGGTACAAGGCAAGGGATCAGTGTACACTTCTCAGCCCGACGTCCAAGTTGCCGAGAATAACTGTGAGTGGGGCAGAGCTATGAGGTCATCAGGATGGGGGTTGGGAGGATGTAGCTTGTGGTTTGGGGCTACTTCTTTCTCCCTCTCATTTTGGTCCTGTCTGTAGCTGTCAAGCTGTCCTGTACCTACTCTGGCTTCTCCTCTCCCCGAGTGGAATGGAAATTCGTCCAAGGTGACACTACCACACTTGTTTGCTATAACAGCCAGATCACAGGTAAATTGTCCCATTGTTAAGATTGCAGAGTCATTGGCACTGCCCAGCCTGGGTTCCTGGGGTGGGGACATACCCAGAGCTCTGAGTATTTCCCTTTAGTGGAGAATGAAGGACATACCTTGGGTCCACCTTCCTCTTTTCTTTGCTGTCCGGTTTACTCTGTCTCTTCTGCTTCTGTCTCCTGGTAGCTTCCTATGCAGGTCGTGTTACCTTCTCGTCCAGTGGCATCACATTCAATTCTGTGACCCGGAAAGACACCGGAGAGTATACTTGTATGGTCTCTGAGGACGGTGGCCAGAACTATGGGGAGGTCAACATCCACCTCACCGTGCTTGGTATGTGCCCTATAACTTCATGTACGCTTAAAACCAGTTGCTTCCCTAAACCTGATAGTAGACTAACTGCTAAGCTTTAGGCCTGAGATATAGAGAGGGTGAGTGCCCCTCCCCCCACCTCGTTTGATGGGAACTCGGGGCATACAGGTTGCATCTCTAGATGACGGGTTGAGAGTCATTCTGCTTTGTTACCTACACTTATGTAATCCGATTGCCCTTGTAATCAGAACCTTTTTCTTTTCTCCCTCTCTAGTGCCCCCATCCAAGCCAACGGTCAATATCCCCTCCTCCGTCACCATTGGGAACAGGGCAGTGTTGACCTGCTCAGAACCCGATGGTTCCCCGCCTTCTGAGTATTCCTGGTTCAGGGATGGGATAGACATGCTTACAGATGCTAAGAAAACCCGTGCCTTCGTCAATTCTTCATACACCGTTGATCCAAAGACAGGGGACCTGGTATGAAAGGGGAGAGGTGAAAGGTAGGGGGGCAGCTGTGGAACCCCTGAGAGTGGGAAGGAAGAGACATCAGGGCTAACAGCGTCAGAGAACTAATAGGATAGATGCTTGACTTATCGAGCAAGAAGCCAGTGTATTCTCTTCCCTTTAGATCTTTGATCCTGTGACAGCCTTTGATACTGGTGAATACTACTGTCAAGCCCAAAATGGCTTTGGGACAGCCACGAGGTCAGAGGCTGTACACATGGATGCTGGTGAGTAAGACCGTGACTGCTGCCTGAGGTTAGAGCTGGGGTACGGTCAGAGGCCAATTTTTCATGTGGTTATTGACAACTTTGTCAGCAGCACAGTTGTATGTCAGGGCACCGAACCTCTTATTTGTGTCTCACAGTGGAGCTGAATGTGGGGGGCATCGTGGCTGCTGTCCTGGTAACACTGATTCTCCTTGGAGTCTTGATTTTTGGCATCTGGTTTGCCTACAGCCGAGGTTACTTTGAAAGTAAGTTATACACACACACACACACACACACGCCTATTTTGTGATAGCCCAGGCTATCACAACTCACAGTGAGCCTCCTACCTCAGCGTCTAAGTGCTGCTGTACCCAGCTGGATGTTCTTTGCCTTTGCATGGTTTGTGGGCAGCATCTGAGTATGGACCCTGATACCATGCTCCATGTGCTGGTACCATCTGCCCAGGGAGCATGGATAACTTGATTTAAAAACCACATATTACTTCCCCCTAATGCCCTTCCCATACTGCATTCTGTTCTGATAATAATCATGGTCTCTCTTTCTCTCTTTTTTCTTTTTCAGGAACAAAGAAAGGGTGAGTGTGGTGCTGTCCCAGGGTTCTCTCCTTAAAGCATGAGCGTGTGCGGTTTGGAGCTGAGCTGAGTCCCAGGAGTGGGGTGGAGAGCAAGGTGGAGGCAGCTGTTTCAGAGGGAATGACAGCTGCACCTTGCACTTGGTTTTTCTGCAAAGGTTTACCTTCTGACCCCTTCCCCCCTACCCTGGTAAGGATACATTGTTACTAGGGTCTGAGTGTCTCTGATTTCTGGTTTTCCCTTAGGACTGCACCAGGTAAAAAGGTGATCTACAGTCAGCCGAGTACTCGAAGTGAGGTGAGTGTGCCTGGCCTGAGGAGGGGAGGCCTGAAGTGAAGTGTCTAGCCTGCTAGTGTGTTGGTGAGCAAAATGAGACTGTTGTTGACTGACATTTTATTTCCCTAGGGGGAGTTCAAACAGACCTCGTCATTCCTGGTGTGACCTCCTGCGGCTCATCTGTCTCTTCTCCACTTGTCTTACTCAGGTGCTACAGGTTCCAGCCCCTGCTGGCTGTAGCTGCACAGGATGCCTTCAATGTCTTCTAGGTCTCACAGGGCCCCTTGCTTTTATTTTAGCTAGGATACGGTTTTAATAATGTCGGCTGTTTCTTCCTCCTTTTTCCTGCCCACCACCACTGGGTGGCCTGAGACTAGTTACAAAGACTCATTCCCTGTTCTTATGTGGATTTGGACAAGAGTCCTAGATTAGGCAGCAAAAATGACTGGACTGACAGGAATTTGAAACCAGTACCTGGCAATAATGGCCTTTGAATAAGAACTTTAAGCCTAATTCCCCAGTTTTTTCTTCTCTTGACGAGGATGGGTGCCAGCTGCTCTAGAGTAGGGACTGAAGCATTTGGTGGTGACCTCAACTCTTTGGTCTCTGGAGCCTTCTGTCCCCAGACAATGTGCCACTGGGATTCTTCTCTCCTGGATACAAGCAAATTGCCACCACGTCCGTATGGGGTGGGAGAACTCAGCAATCTCCCAAGAGGCTTGGAGTAAGAGAGATTTAAACTGTTGATCTAAAGAAAAGGCTGGGACTCGTAGCCATCAGTCACTCTTCTCTTGGCTGGAACAACTGCACGGACCCTTGTAAGATGTGAGTGAGTTGTGGAGATGTGTGCATTATAGTCTTTCCTCTTTGGTGGACTGTGTGTGTGTGTGTGTGTGTGTGTGTGTGTGTGTGTGTGTGTGTGTGTGTGTGTGAGAGAGAGAGAGAGAGAGAGAGAGAGAGAGAATATTGGTTGTTATACATAAGGGCTTCCCCAGCTCTTTGGCAAGGTTGTGTTTCTGTGTGTTTATATTAGCCAGATGTTGGAAATAAAAATTTGGTTTGTCAAACTTGTTTTTGTTTAAGTAAGGGAAGGAGATCTTTAAAGGGACTCTGGGCTTCTTTGTATAAATAGGAAAATACGTGAAAGTTCTGCTTCCCAACAGCCTGTGGCTGGCCCTCAGGACTGTTTTCTTAGCTCAAAGCAATACTTCAGGACGGAACTCAGGCCCACATCCTCCTGCTGCTAGGGTTGAGCTGGAGCTGTGCTGGCAGGAAGTGGGTGGGCTCTCCTTAGCCCTTTAGTCTAGTAGGGGAAGAAAGCACCCGCGCACTGTCCTGCCTGCTGTGCATAGTGGACCAAGGCTTCTAAGGGGGCATTCTTTGATCATCTGAAGAACTGCTTTAATGTTTGAGACAGCAGAAATGACAAGATAGCTCCGGTGGTCATTGCTTTCTTCCATGTGGGCCCCTTTCATGAAGCCTTTGGAAATTAAACACTCGCCTGAGGGTCTTCCACCAATAAAGCCTTTTCCAAAGGAAATTAAATCCAATTGAACAATAAAAGAAAAATTTGAAACAGTTCAGTAAAGATAAGACCTTTTCAAGTATGTTTCAATTTGTTGTCATGGTTGGGGGATGGGGTGGCAGGGAGGGTAAGGGTCCTTTGCCCCCTCACCCCTTGAGATAAATAATTCCCTCAGGGGCTTTTGATAAGTATGAATCAATTTACAGTCTTGGAGTTTACCTTTCCAGGTTACAACAGTCCTTGGAAATGCCATGTCTACTTTCATTTTCCAATGTCAAAATTAATTTTTGTAATAAATGTTTATTTTTCACATTGATCTTGTTTAAATCCTGAAGAGAATTGGGACTCCTGGAGTAATAGCTAATAAGCTAGTAAAGTGCTTGCCTAGCCCGCCAGAAGCCCTCTGGTGGATCCCCAGCACTGCATACAGTCAGGTGTCATTGTGCACACTTGTGATCCCAGTCTTTGAGAAGCAGGGGCAGGAGGATCACAAGTTCAAGGTCATCCTCAGCTAAAGAGCAAGTTTGAGGCCAGCCAGAGCTATTTGAGATCCTTTCTCAAGACAAAAAACAACAAACAACTGAAAACGAGAGACGGTGAAATTAAGGGGGAAAATTAATTAGGACTTAAGAAGTGACTTGAACATCTAAAAATTTCCTGGTAGCCTTGTTATTTGAAATTTGGGATGTCTGTTCATATGTCTCTTACAAACATTAGTTTTTAATTTAATGTGTATGTGCATGTGGGTATATGCAGGTGCCAAGGAGGCCAGATTAGGCCTTGGATTTCCATTGACCTTGAGGTAGAGGCAACGTGGGTGCTGGGAACTAGACAGGTCCTGTGGAAGGAGCAGCAAGTGCTCTTAGTTACTGAGCTATCTCTCCAATAGCTACATTTTTTAAATAGTTGCATTTTGGGCTGGAGAGATGGCTCAGTGTGGTTAAGAGCACTGGCTGCTCTCCCAAAGGTCCTGCGTTCAATTCCAGCAACCACATGGTGGCTCACAACTATCTGTAGTGCGATCAGGTGCCCTCCTCTGGCCTCCAAGCATACATGGAGGCAGATCACCATATACGTAAAAGTAGATACATTTTAACTCAGCTTCTTTTTCGTAGGCTTGTGCTTGAATGAGAATGACCTAGAAATTGCTGCTATATTTGGGATTTGGGTATGGGGGATGGGCCATTCCCATGGGTATTGTTTCCGTGAGCTAGGTACTTTCAGCTAGTATAAAACAGTAGACTGTTAAGGATGCATCTGTTTTGTTGTTGTTTTCTGGTGAAGGTATGATTTGGCATATATAATATTGTGTTATGATTGTCACAGTCACATTAACACTTTATCTGAGGGTAGTTGAGGAGTAGAGTCCCTGTGTAGCACCTTTGAGCCTGGTTTCAGCTTCTCCAGACAGGAGGAAGGACGAATGTGTCTTCCATAACCAGGCTGTCCTTTAGACACCTCAAACTTTGACCAACATGGCTGTTGCTGGTTTTGACAGGATCTGTAGATGAAGGCCGATGGTTGAGGAAGCGGAAGGAAATGGAATGAGGTGACAGTTTAACAGAGTGGCTAGAAGAAGAAAAGATGTAATTTTTATCTTCAGAAAGGGTATTGAAAGACTGGAGAGGTGGCTCAGGGGGTAAAGGCGCTTGCCACAAAGCCTGATGACCTGCATTTGATGCCCTAGATCCACATGGTGGCAAGAGAGGTGACTCCTGCAAGCTGTCCTCTGACTTACACATGTGTGCTTGTATGCACACAGGTATACACAAAAATAAATAAATGTAATCAACTTAGGTTTTCTGTTGCAGCAATGAAACACCATGACCAAAAGCAATGGGGAGGAAAGGGTTTGCTTGCTTGTTTATTTTCATTTTTATTTATAGCTGAGTAAAATTCCATTTTATATATGAACCATATTTTCTTCATTCGTCTGTTGGTAGATATCTAGGCTAGTTTGAGGAAAGGGTTTATTTGTCTTACATTTCCATATCACTGCATCATTGAAGGAAGTCAGGACAGGAATTCAAACGGCAGGACCTGGAGGCAGGAGCTGATGAGGAGTGGGGATTTTTTAACTTTAAATTTTTGTTCTTTGTGTCTTTTACATCATGCCTCCTGAGTCCACTCATACCCTCCCGTCCCAAATAAAATTTAAGAGGAAAAAGGAGAAAGGAACAGTCTCATCATAGAAGCTGCAGTGAGTCAGACAGTAAACCCCTTTATCCATACATTTTTATATGCAGGTGTTCATCGCAAAGACTCACTGGTCTGATTTGAGGCCCTTGACCTCTGCTTCACTATTGATCCTGGACCCTCACTGGGACTCTCCCTGGACATCCTGTTGGCTGCCCTGTGTTGTGTAGATCCTGCAGGGGACCAACCCTCCCCCCACACACACTCACACACTGTGCCCTAGCACATTACAAATGGGTTGGATGTTCGGGTGGGCCAACATACAACCCTGGTTCTGGCCTTAGTAGCTGGGTTAGCCCTCCTGCCCTTCACCAGGATGAGCTCTCCAGCATTGCCCTGGCTAGTTCACCTTTGCCGGGTTCTGCCTTCACAGCCTCTGGCTTCTCCCATACCTACCCATTCAGAGCCAGCTCTACTATGTTGCCCAGGTGGAGGGGCCACTCTCCCCAGTGCTGCAGCTGATGAGGTTCAGGGACAGCTCATCCACCTGCCTCAGGCACTGATGGGGGGGGCATCTCTCCCCCAACCCATGCTGCCACATGTCAGATGAATAATGGGGACAGCTTTCCCATGCTACAGCGTCTTCCGTGACCACAGCTTCGCGAACAGGGCCAGTTTTACTGTGCCCTCAGGAGAGTGCTGCAGCTGGTAAGGGAGAGGGGTCACCTCCTTTGCCCACCACAGGTGGCGGAGGTGGGGTGGGAAAGGTGGGGGACATCTTTGCCTCGCCCTTGCCACCACACAGCAGATGACGGGGCGTGGCCAGCTGTCGCACTCTCACAGCCTAAGGGCTGTCTCACCTGAGCCTTTGCCAACAGGGTCAGCTCTACTGTGCAGCCTAGGTGAGGAGCAGCGCCCTTTACTGTGTGCTGCAGGGGGAGGGTCAGCTTGCCTGTCACAGGTGGTGAGGGGCAAGGGGAGCATCTCTGCCCTGCCCATGCCAACACATGACAGAGAGTAGTGGGGACAGCTCTCCCACGCTCACAACTTTGGTGGCTGGCTCATCCACACCCCCACCGACAGAGCTGGCACTACTGTGCTGCCGGAAGAGGTGTAGGACCTGCTTTCCCGAGTGTGCAGCTAGTAAAGGGGTCAGCTACCTCACCAGGAGGCAGGAGGGACAAGGGAGAAGGGCATCTTTCCCTTGTACCCACACCACACTGTAGACAGCCTTGGTATCAGCTAAGAGGATGGCTCAACCTTGCCCTTATCTACAGTGCTGCCTGGGTGAGGGAGGGGTGGGTCAGGTACTCCACATGCCGCAGGCGGTGAGGGGAGTCCTGTCCCTGCCAGCCACACAGTGTGACATGGAGCTGATGTTACAGTATTACTGCTTTCTTACAGAACCCAGGATCACTAGTCCAAGGGTGACTCTACCCCCAGTAGGCTGGTCCTTCCACGATCAATCACTGATAAAATGCTCGACAGGATGATCCACACAGCCTGATCGCATGGAGACATTTTCTTAGTTGAGCTTTCCCCTCTCAGATGGCTATATTATGTCAAGTTGACATAAATGTAGCCAGCACAATGATTTATAAAAAGTTTTTTTAATTCTTAAGCTTCTCCAATATATTTATTACCCCTTCTCTGGCTTTGGCTGTAGAAATCCAGTATGAAGTGGAACTGATTATTTAGGCACAGAGTTTTTCTGTAGCTTTGAAGCCTGTTCTGGAACTCGCTTTGTAGACCAGGCTAGCCTCATGGGGATCTGCCTGCTTCTGCCTCCCGAGCGTTGGGATTAAAGGCGCGCCACCACTGCCTGGCATGATTTTCTTAATGTATGTTTATTTTATGTATAAGAGCACTGAGTGTGTGCCTGGTGCCCATGAAAGCCAGAACAGGGTGTCAGATCCTCTGGAACAAGTTACAGATGGTTGTGAACCCAGAAGAGCAGTGGATGCTCTTCTGAGCCACCTCTCTAGCCTCCGCACCACCCTCAAGTGTGCCACATGCACGCGCACACACCATTTCCCTGTATAGCCCTGACAAGGCCTGGAACTTTCCACCTAGACCAATCTGGCCTTGAACTTGTGTTGTTCCCTGACCTCTTAACGCCTCAGTGCTGGGACTACGGACGTCCACCACTATACCTAGTAGAACTTTTTTCAAACATGAATTACTAAATGTTATTACTTACCCATTTCACAGGCACAGAAAAGCCAAGAACTTGCCCAAGTTCACACCCCTTTGTATCTCTATCCCTGAGTGGAGACATGAGTAGCTAGAAGGGGTTTTTTTTTTTTTTTGGTAAAGATAAAAAACATACCCATTGTCCCTTCCCCTAAGAGTTAATATAAATAGGTCTGTAAGTCAGGAGGCTAGGAAGGACTTTAAAAAAAAAGGACTGGAGATATAGCTCAGCTGGAAAAGCATTTGTCTGACAAGTTCTGAGTCCTAGATTCAATCCCTGATACCTTAAGAATGAAAGAGAACAGCCAGTTTTGGCCCATCTCTGTACGGAGGCAGGAGGATTTGGAGTTCAAGGTCTTTTCCAGCTGCAGTGACTTGAGATCAGCCTAGGCTACATTAGCCCATGTCTAAAATAATAACAATAATAATAATAGTTTCAGGACAGGATCCAAAACTACAGAGAAACCCTGTCTTGAAAAACAAAAAAGAAAAAGAAACATATAATAATAATAATAAAGTCTGCCTAAGAAATAAAGGTTGGTGAAATGGTCTCCTCACCCTGTAAGTGTTTTCTCCAGGGTGGTCCTTTTGGCCATTGATCATTCACTGATAAGAGTTTGTAAACATTGTATCTTTTCTGTTCTGTCTCTTGTGAATTCATTCACTGGAAAATGGAAGCCAGAGTGAAATCCTATAACAGGGTATCTTCTTGTTCTGCTTTTGTGTGATGTATGTTCATGCAGTGTACGCATGCATGAATGAGTGCACGCACGAATGCGGAGGCCAGAGATCAATGTGGCTTCCTCGGTAGCTCTCCACCTCTCTCACTGAACCCAGAGCTCACCAATTTGGCTAGACTGGCTGGCCAATGAGCTCCAGGGATCCACCTAGTTCTGCCAGCATGCACTGGAGTTACAGATGTGTGCCACCCAGCCTAGCTTTTACATGGGTTCTGGAGGATCGGAATTCAAGTCCTCACACTGATGTGAGAGGCACTTTACTAAGAGCCAGCTCAGCAACCCTCTTTGTCCTTTTCTTTTGTTTTTGTTTTTTTTTAATCAATTTTACTCTAGCCCAGGTCCAATGTTCTCCCATGGCCTATGGGGTGGGCATGGGCACCAGCATCCATCAAACATGAATATACCACACACACACATGCATATACTCCTCCCTACCAACCATGACAAAAGTGGCCAGATAGATTATCCAAAACACTAATACAATATATGTATGTTTCCCAAGGCAGGGTTTCTTTGTGTAGCCCTGACTGTCCTGGAACTCACGCTATAGACAGTGCTGGCCTTGAACTCACAGAGATCCACCTGCCTCTGTCTCCCAAGTGTTGGGATTAAAGGTGTGTATCACCATTACTGACAAAATAAATCTTTTTAAAAAATCTAAAATTATCGGCTGGTCTGAAGGTAGTGAGCTATCTCAGTTGGTTGTTCAGTCAGGTACAGATTGAACCCTGTTCTACACTTCCCCCTCTCACTACTGCATTTGACTAGTCCAAAAAAGAAAAAAAGAAAAAATCTAAAATTATCAAATCTTCCTAAATCCTCACGGTTAAGAACTTGACTTTTGAGTTTATTCCTTACTTCTGTTCTTGGCCAAGAAGTCTCCTTCACTGCTCAGTTAGCATTTAGTCTTATTGATTCCATGACTCCCAAGAGAAAAAAGGGGCCACAGTTTGGGGCAAATATTGGTAGCAACTTTTTCTTGCTCAGCCCTTTGGGATACTTTTTTTGTTTTCATGAAATAAAGTGTTGTCATTCTAGATTTGAAAAATATAAGATCCGGGCGGTGGTGGCGCACGCCTTTAATCCCAGCACTCGGGAGGCAGAGGCGGGCGGATCTTTGTGAGTTCGAGACCAGCCTGGTCTACAAGAGCTAGCTCCAGCGCAGGGCTCCAAAGCCACAGAGAAACCCTGTCTCGAAAAACAAAAAAAAAAAAAAATAAGATCAATTAAGATTTTAAGACTTAATTGTTATCATTTTGCCCTTTGGCATATTCAATAAATATGAAAAAAGTTGAGGTGGGAGGGAAAAGAACCTGGCTAGCAGTGGCAGCAGGTGCTGAGAACCCCAGCCCCCAGCAGAAGACTGGAATCAAGTCCCAGGTGGTCCCTAGGCTGTCCTCTTTCATATTATGTTAGTTTTAATTGGCATATACTAATTATATATTATAATGAGTTCTTGATACTTCCATATGTGTACAGAATGTGTAGTGGTCATCTGCCCTTTCTCTCTGGTCTCATTCCCATTGATCTGTTTCCTCTTCCCAAATAGTCCCCTCTTGTATCTCTCTCTCTCCCTCTCCCTGACTGTGTGTGTGATCAGTTTAATCAGGGCAACTTTCAGTGTCTCCTGATGTTTTAAGGAGACACTGGGCAAAAGTATAAAGAGCATGTAAAACTGAAATAGAGTTTGTAAAAGGATAAACCCAATGGCTGCTGTACTAAAGGTCAGTTCACTTATTTTTCTTTGCCAGGTGTGTGTGTGTGTGTGTGTGTGTACTTTCCCTTGTTAAAAAATGGTCTTGCTGCCTTTAATTCCAGCACTCATGAGAGAGGCACATAGATATCTGAATTAGAGGCTAGCCTGGTCTACAGAGCAAGTTCCAGGACAGCCAGGGCTGTACAGAGAAACCCTGTCTTCAAAAACAAAAACAAAACAACAGAAAAAGAGACTCGCTCTCTTGCTATGTATCCCAGCTGGGATTACTGATGTGGACCACCACACCTTACAAGAACATCTCTTGTTTGAAGAGCCCCGTAATGTGGAAATAAGGACCCTAGGCACTTTGGGCTAAGATTCAGTATAAAAACGAGGATCATCGCCAGGCGGTGGTGGTGCGTGCCTTTAATCCCATCACTCAGGAGGCAGAGGCAGGTGGATCTTTGTGAGTTTGAGGCCAGCCTGGTCTACGAGAGCTAGTTCCAGCACAGGCTCCAAAGCCACAGAGAAACCCTGTCTCAAAAAACCAAATAAATAAATAAATAATGAAGCATGTCAAGGAGGCAGGAGGCACTGGTTAGCCTGCCTTTAATTCACAGTCTGTTAGTCAGCAAGTATTTCCTTCCTTGCCAACAATGTGTGGAATGTACTTGGTTCCTTATCTTAAGAGGAAAAAACTCATGCAGGATGTCTGCATGGTATTTGCAAGGATTTGTATCTTACGTAAGAAAATCAAATTAAACCATCAAAAGAGATTTTTGCTTTTGTTTATTTATTTATTTTTGAGGCAGGGTCTCTCACTGTGTACTTCTTACTGTCCTGGAACTCACGCTGTAGATCAGGCTGACTTTGAACTCACAGAGATCCACCTGCCCATGCCTCCCGAGTGCTGGGATTAAAGGTGTGCATTATAAATAGAATTTTGTTTTTTGAGCCAGTGTCTCTCACTTGCCCGGGACTGCTGGGATAGTAGGCATTCCCCACCACACCCAGCTAACTATTAAAAATACCATCCTTATGACTAACAAAACCTTCCAGACCTCAGACCACTCCAATAACCTATAAGGCGCTGCTCGTTTCTGTCTGCAGCCTGAATCTTTTGCAATCAGTTTCATCCCTCCTTTCCCTTGATTCCTCCCTTCCCAGGAGAGCTTCATGTGAATGCTTAACTCTGTTTCAGTTTTTATTTCTGTAGCAGTTGGCATAAAAGTTTCTGTAAATCTGATGTTATTGTTCGTTTGCTCGTTTGGATAGGATCGCGTGCTTCCCAGGCTAACTCCCAACTCTCTATGTCACCTAGGCGGGCTTCTTTCTACCTGCTGTTCCTCCTTACTCCACCTTCTGAGTGCTGGGATTACAAGAGTGTGCCACCACACCGGGTTTACGCAGCGTTGGAGATCCAAGCGAGGGCTTCAGGCATGCTTGGCAAGTACTGAGTCACATCCCTACCCCAGATAGGACTTCTTATCCTTCATCGTTTCCAGTGCCTAGTTATTTGCAATTTCTTCAGATTTGGAATGCGGCACACACTCCAACCTGAGAGGATAGTTCAGTTTTAATGCGGGGAATCATTGTTTTGTCTTTTGTTTAGCGAAGAAGGGGTAAGAAATGAAGTACTTAAAGTGAAAGTCTAGTGAAAAGGCCCGATAGCTGTGAAGGAGCGCTTTCCTGCACAAATATGCGGCCACCAGGTGGCGCCAGACCGCCCTAGCGGGGCACTTTCAAACTGTGATGTTTGAAATCCTGCGGTTTCAGGATTTGCTGGGAATAAGTTTGCATGAAGAATTAAAAATAGCCTGGCCTATCTGATTGGCAGGGACTCAGGATCTTGACAGAAGACTCAATTGGCATGGTTATGAGAAACAGGCAACCACATAGAGTTTTGGAAGGAATACAAAAATGTGTAACTGTGGTAGAGAACAGTTTGGCAATATCTTAGCGAATCTACATGTGCATTCAGCCTGAAACCTGGCATCCCATGCCATTTACCCTGAAGCGATGTCTCTAACAATACGAATATACGTATTCACAAAAGTATTTGATTTCATCAGAATTGCACATGCTAGAAACCATTTTAAAATGTTCAAGACACAGAATATTGGTTTACTAAACCACAACGAATGAAATACAGCAACTGTAAAAAAATGACAGGGGAAAAAAATCTCTACAAACAAATTAGAATTGTTTCCCCCTCCCCCCACCTCCTTTCTTTTATCTTACTTTTTTCTTGAGAGTGTCTTATTCAGTAGTCCAGGTGTTCCTTCAAGACTTCTCAGAGATAGACTCCATAGGATGCCGTGTCCTGAGGGGAGCCAGCCTTCAGGAACCAGCTGACCACAAGCAGGGTGATTCACTCCTGCCTCAACCAACAGAGGCTTCGAGACCTGCTGGAAACAGGAGACTCTTTGCTACTGCCCCTTCTCTCAGTGACCCGCAGACTTGCTCTGCCATGTACTGCTGTTGGCTGGCAGGCTGGCATAAGAACCGTCTGAGAACTTTCCAGTGGCACATTGGCAGTCTTTCTGTTGGCACCTCTCAGTAAGACACCCCAAAGCTTGCTTGAGGACACAGAACTGGAATATTTCCAATCTCTTTTGGTTGGCATCTGTTACCGCCGAGGGTTGCAGAGTTCTTACTTTCCAACTCAAATGACTTCAACATATAAAATGGAAAAACGGATTCGTTCACAGTTTGCTACTAAGTTATTAGCAAGAATACTTGAAAGTCTTTTAAGATGGAGCCTTCCTCATAATCAACAGTTTACAAAGCCAGTAGCTGAAACTCTAAGAATCTGATTACTACTCATAAGAATGGAATCTGAGCGGGCTGGAGTGTTTAAGAGCACTGGCTGCTCCTCCTGAGGTCCCCAGTTCAATTCCCAGCAACCACATGGTGGCTCACAATGATCTATAGTGAGATCTGGTGCCCTCTTCTGGCCTGCAGACTACATGCAGTCAGAACACTGAATATATAATAAACAAACAAATAAAGGACTGGGATGTGAGTTTAGCTATGGCTACGCACAGAGACAGGACATTCTAAGCTGTCCAAAAGATCATAAGATTACTTGTAGCTGGAAGTTTTCTGATAATTTTACCTCTGTCCCCTCCCTTCACAGTCAACCCCAGACTGGATGTGGTAGTGCATGTTAGAGCGAGGAACCCTGAGGCAGGAGGATTACTTCAGTCTCATCATCTACACAAGTTTGAGGCCAGCCCAAGTCACATGATACTCTTTCTCAAAAAAGGGAAAGTTAGCTCATAGTGCCTGTGTGTTAATGACTTCTTCCACCTTGGGAACTGTTGTGTCCTGAGGCCTTGGTCAAAACTTGACGAAGAATGCCTGGGTAGAAATGGAAAACTCAGCAGTGAAGAAAGAGCAGACGAAATTTTTTAAATTTCCCCGTTGATATATATATATATATATATATATATATATAGCGGTAGATAAAATTTCTCCCTGCCTATAAGTCTGTGCACCATGGGCTTGCAGTGCCCAAAAAGAGAACATCAGATACCCTAAGACTAGAGTTACAGACAGTTGTGAGCCAAGTTCCCTGGAAAAGCAGCCAGTGCTCTTTGATAGGGAAAACAAAACATTCCTCATACCCAGAGCAATTAGAATCTGTAAAAGGAACAGACAAAGCCAGATAATGCTCACGTATAGACTGAGCTGTGCTCTCTCCCCCACCTCCTCCCAGAGCGAGAGTGAAGATAATAATGCTGTTTTGGGGGGTGGGGTTCTGTTGCATAGTCCTGGTTCCAGGAGTCAGGAGTTTTGCGGGACAGCTTTTGCTTTTCTGAGTGTAGGAATCTGGAGTTTTTGATTGTGGGAATCTGGAGAAATAGCTTCAGATTCTTTGGGGTTTTTTGTTTTTGTTTTTCAGATTCTTTGTATTAAGGGGCCCCACTTCAAGAAGATCAGAGTTCAAGGCCAGTCCTGACTTTTTAAAATAGAAATCCTACACATAGAAAATCCCAAATCAAAGCCGGGCGGTGTTGGCGCACGCCTTTAATCCTAGCACTCGGGAGGCAGAGTCAGGTGGATCTCTGTGAGTTCGAGACCAGCCTGGTCTACAAGAGCTAGTTCCAGGACAGGCTCCAAAGCTACAGAGAAACCCTGTCTCAAAAAAACAAACAACAACAACAAAAAGACATTCCTTTATTTGCATATGAGGTGGAGGCAAAAGGATCAGGGATTCAAGGCCAACCTTGGCAACATGAGACCATAAATTTAAAAAAAAAAAAAAGCCATACAAAAAAGTTGTATCAGGGGCGGGAGAGATGGCTCAGCGGTTAAGAGCATTGACTGCTCTTCCAGAGGACCCAGGTTCAATTCCCAGCACCCACATGGCACCTCACAACTGTCTGAAGATCCAGTTCTGGGGGGGATCTGACACCTTCACACCAATGCACATAAAATAAAGTTAAATAAGCCATAAAAATATTAAAAAAAAAAGTTGTATCAGAGAACTGGAGAACTGGTTCAGTGTTTAAGACCACTTGTTAATCTTGCAAGGGACGCCGGTTTGATTAGAGAATAGAGAATAGCTTGTTTCTCCCAGTCATAGTGCTGAGATAAGCGGAATGATGACGAGGCGGTAGCTAACTAAATCTGTGGTTGCAGCGTTGAAGCCCTTAACATGGTGAGGGGTGGAGGGTCGTCGTAATAGCGGCAGACACTGGGATTCAGGGGGTACCTGCTGTGATTTCTAAACTCTTCCCTTCCGAAATAAGGAGCTGGACAGAGACTCCTAGTTAACAGCCACAGAAGGGGTTTATTAGGAAAGAAACTGAGTCAGCCGGGATTGACTCAGCTGATTTGGCTGGGTTGGCCTTTGTCTCCTTCCTCTATCACTTCCTATTTGTTCCTCTTGAAGCCCGAGGACGACCTTCTCCACAGAGGTGGAAGAGTATCCGACTGGCTGTATTATCTTTCTAGACTCTCCAAACAAGTTCTCAAAAGAAATCCCTTCCAAGGCTGGAGAGATGGTTCAGTGTTTAAAAGCACTGTCTGCTCTTCCAGAGGTACTAAGTTCAATTCCCAGCAACTGTGTGGTGGCTCAAAACCTTTTGTAATGAGATCTGGTGCCCTCTTCTGGCCTGCAGGCATACATACAGGCAGAACAGAACACTATACATAAGAGAGGAGAGAGAGAGAGAGAGAGAGAGAGAGAGAGAGAGAGAGAGAGAGAGAGAGAGAGAGAGAGAGGAGAAAGTGAGCCCCGTTAAGGATCAGGGCTTCGGGGACCTTGTTTGTAAAGTTTTCTAGGTCATCTGCATACGGCGGGCTTTCTGGCATGTGATCCATCTGCGTGGGAAAGTAGTGTTGTGCTGAGCTTTCAGTTTTCCCTTGGGCTGGTTTCTTTCATAAGCTAATTCTTAGCCATGGAATTAGCCTTCCAGACTTGTTCCCTATGACCAACCTGAGGTTCTAACCAGCGCTCCTAACTGCTTCTCACCTGAAGTAAATGGTCTTAGAAGATGCTAGGGTACCCAGGAGATAGGTAACTGGGAGTTGGGCTCCCTTCATGGGTGCAGCTTCTATGGGTGGCTCTTATGCTAGGGCTAGGACTTTTTAATGACATGGCTGCTTTTGTGTCATTAATGTTCCTCTATGGAGCCCTAACAAACTCGTTGGCTCACCAAACTGTACTCAGATGGAATCCTTTTTTTGTTCTGTCAGTTCTCTATCAGGGGTGGATAGTGAATGTTTCTTTAGAATCTCTCCAGTTAACAGTCATGACATAGGATTGGTCATGCTTAGACTATGATACTTGTTAAAGGGAATTGGTCCATGTGACTAGGGCATCTGGGTGTGTGAACTGATCCTATCTAGGTAAAAAATGAGCACTCATCTATCTATCTATCTATCTATCTATCTATCTATCTATCTATCTATCTATCTATCTATTTTGAGTCAGTATGTTACACTGTAGCCCAGACTGGACTGGAACTCAAGTTGGAGCTTAGGCTGGCCTCAGAGTCCTGGCAATCCTGCCTTAACCTCTTTGCTGAGAACAGGGATTTTCAGGCGTGAGATACCTTGCCTGGTTTATCTATCAGGTGTAGGAGATACTGGTGATGGAGTTCGGTGCCTCGCTGGTGGGAGCTACTGTAAGCGCCGTTCTCTTTGAACTAGAATGTTTGTTCCTGAGACAGTGTTTGGGTTCTTGAAAAGACAGCTCGTAGTGCTAGATTTTAATCAGAAAAGGAGTAGAGAAAGAAAGTTGGTGTGTCTGTTTGTTGAAGATCAAAAGTCCTGGAAAACAAATGTACTGAGCCATAGCCCCATTCTCAAGTAATCGCTCTGGGACCTATCTTTATTAGCAGGCTTTGATTGGAATAAACAGTCTATTTTCCTGGCAGCATTGAAGCTTCACAGGGAGGCATTATAAGGCATTGTCTAGGGCCAGCCCAGGGACATGCCGGAACTCGCTAAAAGCCATGCAAGAGTCTGGTCAACTAGTCTTTTGTGTGTGCATGTGTAAGTGAAGGTTAACCTCTGGTGGTGTTCCTCAGGAACTGTCCACCTTGTTTGAGGCAGGGTCTCTCTCACTGGGACCCGGAGGGGGCACCGATGAGGCTGCATGGCCAGTGAGCCCATCACGACTCCAGTGCTGGGATTATAAACACACGCAATCACGTGCAATTTTTTACCCGAATGCTGAGGATTGGTCACCAGTCTCCAAGCCCTTCACATATTGAGCTCTCCCCTGAAAAGCCTGTCACCTACCATTCCTTGACAGTAAAGCAATTTCACCTCAGTGACTTAGAGCATGTGAGTAACTTGCCTCACCACAGCTGAAAATGTGCAGTGTTTTTAGACGCCTTGGGAAGAATTTTCTTTTCTTCCTTCCTCTTTTGTGTGTGTTGTTTTGAGAAAGGGTTTCACACAGCCCAGGCTCATCTCAAACTCACTGTGTAGCAGAGGATGTCCTAAACATCTGATCCCCCTGCCTCCACCTCTCAGGTGGGTCTGTAGCCCTACTTCAAACCACTTCTGGTTTTGTGTGGTGCTGGGGATCAAACCCAGGGCTTTGCACATTC
>JAQHUG010000342.1:44051-54224 GCA_028555095.1 Dicrostonyx torquatus | reverse complement strand
ATTGCTGGATCCTGAGGTAGGTTGATTCCCAATTTTCTGAGAAACTGCCACACTGATTTCCAAAGTGGTTGCACAAGTTTGCATTCCCACCAACAATGGAGGAGTGTTCCCCTTACTCCACATCTTCTCCAGCATAGGTTATCATTGGTGTTTTTGATTTTAGCCATTCTGACAGGTGTAAGATTGTATCTCAAAGTTGTTTTTAAAAAATTAATTGGATGGCTTGCATTTTCAGAGGTTTCCCACGGTGTAGCAAGGTGATATGTAGGCAGATGTGGTGCTAGAGAAAGAGCTGAGTGTTCTACATCTTGACCTGCAGGCAATAGGAAGTGGTCTGAATCACTGGGCATGAGTTGAGCATATACAAGACCTCAAAGCCCACCTCCACACCGACACACTTCCTCCAACAAGGTCATGTCTACTCCAACAAAGCCACGTTTTCTAATTGTGCCACTTCCTATAAGCTTATGGGGGCCAATTACATTGAAAATACCACAGTGCTGATTTATGAGTTCTTTGTAGGAAGAGCGTTTTTTCCCCCTTGGTTTCTTCGTTGGTATTCTGGTCTTTGTGGTCTGTATTTCTGGCAGCTGGTGTGAACTCTGTTCAAGCAGGGAGTTTTTTGTCAGAGTTGGGGAACTGGACTTCTGGCAGCTAGTATGGCCTTTGGTCCAGTAGGGGTCGCTATTCTTCTGACTGGTGTGGCCTGCACCTGAGCACCAGTGTGTCAGTATCTTGGGCCGTTTGTATTTCAACTGAGGCTGCGTGTGGGGGTTCTGAGGGTAGGAGAGTCATACTCATTCTTCTGACTGGCATGGTCTGTCTTGAGCAGTGGTATCTGCCCAAGGTAGGTGTGGGGGCATTGCAGTGCGGGCAGAAAGTGGGATGGGAAGGGATGTTAGCAGGATGGGATCTGAACCAAGGGCATGAGCACAAGGGCAGGTGAACCTCCTACCTTTTCCTCTGAGTGATGCCACCTCCAGCCATCCTTTCTTAAGTAGTTTCTCAAACATCCTGAGGGATACCAGACAGGAAGGAGGCATGTTACCTCACAATTTCCTTGCTTTGTTTTTAAAGATTAATATGTAAGTATGTAAAAGAATTATGTATATATGTGTTTCTGTGTGGTAATATGTACCGTATTATGTGCAGGTGCCTGCTGAGTCCAGATGAGGTCATTGGATTCCCTAGAACTGAGGTTGTAGGAGGAGGTTGTGAGCTGCCTGAAGTGAGTGCTGGTAACTATACTTGGGTCTTTTGAAAAAAACAATGTTCTTGTAACTGCTGAGCCATCTCTCTATTCCCTTTCCATCCTCTTCTTACTCCTCTTTTTCCTCACCTCTCCCTTTTTTTCTGACGGTGTCTTATGCATATGAAACTGACCTTAATTTCTTGCAGAAAACATAGGTTTGGTTCCCAGCACCCTTATAGCAGTTAGAGCCACGTGACTGGTATGAATCCAATTTTAGTGTGAAATGCTAAAAGATATGCTTAGGTCTAAAGATAGTTATTAATAGAAATCACAAACTGTGTGTACTGCTGTGGGCCCTGTTTGGTCAACAGCTGCAGGGGCACAGGGATAACAAGGTAACAGGAGGCACCCAGGAAAGCCCATATCCTGTCTGAATTTCCGCACAGTGTGCAGTGGTAGGAGGACTGGAAGCTGCTCTGAGGTGAGTAATGACATAATACAAAGAACCATGGCCCATCTGTAGCAAGAAAAGCCACCACTTTGCTAGAATTCTATATCCAAATGAACTTCTGGCTCCATGCACAGGCCGTGGCTGGCTGAGGGAGGGCCTAGTCAGGGGCACTCTGAGTTGGCTGCGGGTAGTAGAGCTGGGGGGTTCTAAAACCAAATATTGGGTGCCAGATGAAGGAATAAGGCAGAAAACAATCCCACACCAGTTTGGAATTATGATTAATAAAAAGGTTATTTATTTAAGGGGAAAACTTACAGACCACTGTTCCAGACAACAGCCCTCTGAGTGAACAGGAACAGAGTCTAGTAGCCGGAAGCGGGAGCTGGAAGCAAGAGAGCGAGACCAGGGCTACTTCTGCTTTTTAAAGCAAAAGAGACTACATCCAAGTGGGCTGGTATCTTAAAGGCTATTGGCTGAAGGAGCAGAAGGAGCTTCTGCAGTACCCTTGCACACACACACCACACAAAATCATGAAGACACCAAGCCTGCAATGAACATGGTTTATTCTCCTTTCCTGTGTCAAAGCATTCTAGTTACTAGGTAAGTTTTTCCCAGGACATGTGAATTCACAGACTGGAGAAGTCTGGGTCCCACACCACAAAGTTCTCAACGGTAGAACAGAAGGACGGCTGCTTCAGTTATCTCCCGGCTATTGCTGTACCCAGTGTGAGTTCCGTATCCATTCCAATCAAATGAAGAGAAGTCACCACACTGCACGGGGTTACCTTCTGGGAAGAATCCTCCCCCACCAATGCAGTGCTGGAAAACAAGGAGGAGGAAGTAGCAATGAGAGTTCAGATGGTGATATGGTTTGGATATAAAGTGCCCTCCCAAAGGTGTTATGCCCTGAAGACCTCTTCTCCAGTGTAAGTAACATTCAGAGGCAGGACTTTGGGGAAGGCTTGAATATGACAACCCTGCCTTCATCAATTGACTACTCATTGATGGATTCACAATTTTGAACTGACTGGGGATAGGAGTTGGGGGGTATCTGGTTAGAGGAAAGAGATCACTGAAGGTGTGAGTGGCATGTTTTGAAGGGTATTTTGCCCTGACCTTTCCTGGTCTTTCTTGGCTCCTTGCTGCTGTGCAGTAAGTCATATTGCTCTGATATGTCTTTCCTGCATGATATTCCTGTACCACTCTGGATTTAAAAGCAATAGAGTCAAATGACAATGGTTAAAATCTCAGAAACCATCAAGTTAACAAAGCCCTTTATCTTAGTCAGAGCTATTATTGCTGTGATGAAACATCATGAACAAAGTAAGTGCTCTCTCTTGCGCTGGCTGGTGCTTGGCGGTCGGAAACTCAAGTGGCAGAGAGGTGGCCTGGGAAAAGAGGCAAGTCCTGCCTTACTCTGTTTCTGTGAGTTTGTCCTTCTCATTGCACCCAAATGTGAACTGAAACCCATGGCCTTTGGCTAGCTGGCGGCATTCTTGTTCTGCGGAACCCAGAGTCTGCAGGCACCCTCAAGCCGCCACCTGGACGTGGCGTTGTTCGGCTTCCATTAAGTACCAGGGATCACAGATGCCATCGGTTAGGCTGCATGCCCTTCCTCAGCTGGAGCCGATCCCATTGCTTACAGTGCCATAGGCACGTGCATTCCACACTTTAGCTGCCCCAGGCCTCCCTGAAGGCCACTCTGTTCGTGGTGAACCGAGTGGCTGCTGTACAGCTCTTTGATTCTGGTCTAGCCTGCTCTGCGTGTGAGGAGCGTCTCCAATCTCATCCCAAAGACACTAGGTCTGGCCAGGGAATAGTCGCGGCTGTCACCGTGCCACCTGCCCCCACGTCCAGGCACACTTGTGTTCCACAGCCTCAGACCATCCTGCCCTGTATGAGCAGCCCCTGCGGCGAGCCAATCCCTTGGGCAAGTAGGCCTTTGTGCCGGTTCTTGCTGACTCTCCACGTGCTGGGCTTTTAACGCCTGGTTTTTATTTGTTTTTGTCTTTTGAAACAGGGTTTCTGTGTGTATCTTTGGCTGTCCTGAAACTCACTCTGTAGACCATGCTGGCCTTGAACTTGCAGAGATTCGCCTGCCTCTGCTTCCCTAGTGCTGGGATTAATGGTATGAGTCATCATGCTCAGAGAACACTGGGTTTTAAATTATGTGCTCTGAGTTTCATGTGTGCAATCAATCAATCCCTCCCTGGCCCAGGTGGCTCTGCAGGGTAGTCACTTCCTGCTATTGAGCCTATATGCTTGTAAGGAGCACTCTCTCTGTTTGCTCTGCATGCCTGCCATCTTCCCTTGGCGTGTCCTCCCCCACCCCCTAATCAGGTTCTTACCAAATCTAACTAATTTCGTTATTATTATTCCTGTCAGCTCTGCTAGGTCCTGCTCCAGGACCAGCCTTAGTGCCAGACTGCAACACCTCTTGGCCAACATCCTTATTACACCATAAAATCTCAGCAGCCAACTAAATCAGCCACTCGAACACTGGCTCCACCTGCTGATTAAATTATTAAACCTGCGACAATTTTCTGAGGATTTTAAGGGAGGTAAATTATTTGATATATTCATGTCTGTTACATTGTCTCCAGGAAAGCATCCGAAAGCATTTGGAGGAAAGGATTTTGTAAAACAATGAGGTTCTATAGGCACCCAGATAATAAGAATACTAGAAAATGCCTATAAAGATACCTTTGCATCAAAGTCTGTGGAGAACTAAGGGATCAGTTTAAGACAATCGTAGGAGTGTTGTAGGAATGCGTCCTCTCACCACTACTCTTTAATATGTTTCTGGAATTAATCATAGCAACAGTCCTAGAGGATGAGGAGATAGGCGTGCAGATAGGTGGTGTGCGAATCAATAACTTGTGTTTCACCGATGATACAGCACTACTTGCGGAAAGTCCAAATGAGCTGCAGGCCATGGTAGATAGAGAGGTGGAAGTAAGGGAAAACCTTGGTATGAAAGTAAACATTGAGAAGACTGAGATACAACTCATGGGAAGGGCGCACAAGGATTTTAACACTGTAATAACGAATCAGAGCCTCAAGCCAACAGTCAACTCGGTGTATCTGGGAGGAAACCGCAGTTCAAAGGAGGGAACTATTTCAAATATCAAGAGGCAGACAAGGACAGCAAGGGCTGCATTCTAGGCACTAGGAAAGGTTTGGTCAGCAAAAGACATAATGACAACAATTTTCCTTTTAGGATTAACTCAGAGACCTTTTTCACAAAAGTTTTTAACTTTTTACGCAGCTTATGTGCTAAAAAGATCCATTCTAAGATAATATCTTCCCTCTTCATTAAAATTCTTGTAGGGAAATGTGTAGAGGGTAATATGACCAGAATGCAGTTGAGATTTGGATCCACGTGATCCACACGTGCCTCCTTCTGTGTCTCTTCAATCAAAGCAATTCTCTCTCAGCTTCATCTGATAATTTCCTGGAATTATTTAAGTCCTTGGCACCATCTAAGGTTTTGGTTAAATTATTCAGATCATTAAAATCTATTGCAATAGTGTGCCATCGATGGGAAATATCTCTTAGCAATCTTTGGAAATCTTCAAGTCTGAAATCAATCTCTTCTAATTTGTACTGTTTTGCAAACCTATTTTATAGCCTAAATAATTAATAGAATCTCCTCTTTGCATTTTTTCAGAAACAATCTGTAATCCCAAAGAAGGCATTTTTTTTTTACTTCTTCAAACTTTTTTTTCCTAAAGTATCTACATTTGAATCAGATAGCAAAATGCCATCTATGTAATGGTAAACTATAGATTCAGGAAGTTGCTTATATCATTTCCAATGGCTGGCTTACAAAATTTTGCACAGGGTGGGGCTATTTTAACATTCACCATGGGAGAAGATTTCATTGATATCTTTTAATTAAAAATAGGCACTGTGAAGGCAAATTTTTCTCTGTCTTTCTATTGTAAAGGTATATTGAAACAATCTTTTACAATATAAGAAGCCATCCTTTAGGCAATAGAGAAGGTAAAGGAATTCTAGATTGTAGAGAGCCCATTGGCTGAATCACCTTACTAACAGCTCTTAGACTTGATACCATTCTCTGTTTTCCAGATTTCTTTTTAATAACAATTACAGGAGAATTCCAAGGGTTGGTTTATTCTTCAATATGCTGAGCATCTAGTTGGTCTTGTACCAGCTGTTCTAAAGCCTGCAGTTTCTCTATTGTTAAGGCCATTGTGCAACCAATACAGGCTTGTTTGTCAACCATTTTAACGTGACTCCCTAGTACTTGGATTAAAGATGTGAGCCACCACTACCTGGATCTGTTTTTGTATTAATCTTATGTAGCCCAAGGTTGCCCTGAACTCATAGAGATCTATCTGCCTGTCTCCCAAATCCTGGAATTAACGGTATGTACCATCATTGCCTGACCTCTAGTGGCTTAGTTTTGCTCTCCGATTTTCAGGCAAGCTTTATTTATTAAAACATAAATAAAAAACCAATGTAGTTTTGCATTAGGTTTAGAACCTTCTTATTTAGGCAAAAGGGGAAACTGCTGTGGGAATTCATTCTGTCAATAGTGTTGGGGTACCTGCCTTAGGGCGTGGCCTTGTATGCTACATGCCACTAACAAACTTGAGAGAAAAGCATGCTCACTCTCTTCCTCTGGTTGTTGCTTGGCATAGTAGGAGACACAAGTGGTGGAGAGGTGGCATGGGACCAGAGGTGGCTTCAGCCTTACTCTGAGTCTGTGCGTTTGTCCTCATTGTACCCCTTTATAAATCTGTTTTTATAATTTTTGACTCTGCATTTCACATATGTGCAGGCAAAACACTCATATATACCAAATTAAATACATCTGAAATAAGACAAAATAAAATTCCACCCAACCAAGCTAGTAACATGGGGGCTAGAGTGATGACCACAAGATTAAGGCATCTTACTCTTCTATCGGAGAAACAGAGTTCAGATCCCATCCTCCGTATCAGATCCCAGCATCCAATCAAAAAACTTTAACTCAAATTCCCATGGATCCAATGTCTCCTTTTGACTTCTGTGATCACTTGAATACATGTGATCATATACAAATGAAGTCAAAAAATGTTTCAAAAATCCAGAGTCATATGTCTATATATATCTAAGTAATTCTGTTGGCCTACTATTTGATATTCATCTACTCAAATAAAAACCATGAAATTATTCAAAATGTCTCCATTTTTATTTCTAAATTCAACTATTAATAAATTAAAAATCTTTGGAACTCAATAGTGCCTCCCCTCCCCCAGATTTCTATCACAGTTCATCAGGCTTCATTGGTACCATGGAAACCATTTTAATACTTATTTCCTTATGCTTAGCCTTTTCTTCATTAAAATCTGTAACCTCTAGGCTACCACTGTCATCTTTGAAAAACGGAATTCTCACGTTAATCTTATGTGCCTGTTAAAACATTGCAGTGGTGTTCATCACATATAGTTAAAAATTCACTGGAGTGATGCAAAAGTTATTTCCCAATCAAGTCCATGTTAACATTTCTAAGAGGAGCTCTTCATGTATCCACCACATCTTACATTCCAAAATTGAAAACAGCTCGCTACTCCCTCAGCTCCACAAGCTCTCCTCCATTTCATCATTCCCCATCACAGTCCCAAGGTCCACCTTGACAAGAAGCTGCCTCATCTTGACCAGGTGAACTACAAGCTAATGACTGAGGAATAAATGGACTCTGAGATCTTCAGGATCACCTACCAGGAGCTGATGACCCTTTTCTCAAACTGTTACATTAGAGAGGGCTGTGTCACAAAAGAACATGCTATTTTTGATACAGGGTCTTACTACGTAGCTCTGGTTGACCCAGAACTCACTATGCATCTGTTTCACTCTAAAAGCTAAAACCTGGGTGGAGAGCAACTCTCTAACAATCTCAGCCCCAAAAGACTTGCACACAACTTCCTGAATACAAGTGTCACCCTCATTTCAGGTAACTGTTTTATCCTAAAAGCTAAGCAAACAGCAATAGTGCATTAGAAGTTTGTAATGTTGACTATGGTTTTCAACAACACAGTATTTCTATATCTATATCTATATAGAAGTTCTGATCCCTGAGACCAAGCAAGGTACAGGGGAAGGTCACACTCTCACACATGTACACACACTAACATGGCTGTCTCCCATACTCAATATACACAGATGCACACAGGCAACCTCAGTCTTATTTATGAGCCTCTTTGGTTACTACATAGACTCACATGTTCAGTGTTACATCCAGTGACCTTTACCCCAGGACACAAGGCGTTGGCTGCTCCCTCATTATTAAACACTCTGAATTGGATGTATCCTGCAGTGAATTCCACTGAAAACAAGAGACAGAAAACAGCATTCAAGGAAAATGCTAGAAATAGCTGTCAGCCTATAGTTTGGTATTGACACATTTGGGATATACAGTTTGAAATATCAAACTCATTGGGGGAGCTTCACCTTGTAACATGAGGGGCCTGCTCGTTGGAGTTTCTGTCCCGCCCAGTACTCCGCTGCTGGCAAGCCCCAAAGAAAATCACACAGAGAGTCTACATTAGGTTATAAACTGATTGGCCCATTATCTCAGTCTTCTTACTAGCTCTTGTAACTTATATTAACCCATTGTTCTTATCTATGTTAGCCATATGGCCAGTACCTTTTCTCAGCGAGCAGCTTACATCCTGTTTTTTAGATGGACTGTGCAGGAATGCCAGGGAAGCTTTCTGCTTCCCAGAGTTCTCCTGTTCTCACCTCTACTTCCTGTCTGGTTTTCCTGCCTATACTCCCTGCCTGGCCAATCAGCGTTTATTTAAAACATGATTGACAGAATACAGACAATTCTCCCGCACCACACCTATTCCCATCCAAACACTCCAAGAGCCAATCCTTGAGAAAAGGTGCCCATCTGTCAGAGCATGGATGGAGAAATTTCTGATACAGCTAGGTCTCTACTGAATAGCTCCAAGGTCTTGTCACAGCAGTTAGCAAGTGCATCTATTCTGTCCCTGCCCATTTTACTTTAGTAACTTTTCTTTAAAGCCTTATGTTCCAAGAATAAACAAGAAATTCTTGGAATTATGCAGCACAAACATAGCACTTATAAAGGATACATTCCACATTTGAATTTATATTATGGAGTGGGAGGTCCTTTTGTCTATGTATTGCTTTTATTGGCTAATGAATAAAGAACTGGGTTGACCTATAGCATGGGAGGAGGAAGGCGGAGTCAGAGAGAGGCCATGGAGTCAAACATGCAAAAACTTTGCCGGTAAGCCACTGCCATGTGGCAATACACAGATTAATAGAAATGGGTTAAATTCATATGTAAGAGTTACCTAGTAAGAAGCTAGAGCAAATGGGCCATGCAGTGATTTAATTAATACAGTTTCTGTGTGATTATTTCACGTCTAAGCTAGCCTGGTGGCAGGGAACCAACAAGCAACCCTTCTTAACTACTGTACTAAACAACATGGCAGCCATCCCCCACAACCTAAATAAAGTTATTTTTTTCCTTGCTGTTCAACCTTGTGCACATGGACCTGGTCTGTTTCTAAGAAACTTTTGACTGATAATGGGGTTTCTATGAGTAGATTCTGGAACCATGTATCCCCAGTGCAAACACAGATGCTCCTGTTTATGCCCTGTGCTCTGAGGCAAGTTCCTGGACTCAGTGCTCCAGTCTCCTAATCTGTAGAGTGGGTTAGTGATAGTTGGGAGTCCAAGGGCAATCAACTGAATGGAGTGAAGCAATCACAAACTCTCATAGAAGAGAAGCAGGCTGTGGTGGATGGTAAACGACTGCTACTCATCATAACCGAGTTTATCACGTGTCCTGCAGAGGGTTCAGTAGCATTAGAGACTCACTCTGGCCAAGTGGGGAGTAATAAGAGGCTGTCTCATGTGCATCACCAAAGTCATAGATCACTGGTATTGCTGGACCATTGTTAATCCGACACTTCCCTCCTCCATATCTCACTGGGTACTTCTACAGGGAACAAAAAAGTTGCTGGTTAAGGATGGCAGCATTGGCAATTTCAGGAACACTGCCCTGCACAGAGAAGCACAGCATGTGTCCAGCAAATGAGATTGTTTCCAAACCAGTCAGATAAGAAAGAATATGTTCCTTTGGCTGTGTTTCTGTGACATCTTAGACCCCCCTCTCTCCTCTCCTCCCCTTTCCTCTCCTCCCTTCCCTTCTCCTCTCCTCTCCTCCCCTTTCCTTTCCTCTCCTCCTCTCTTCTCTCCTCTTCTCCACTCTCCTCTCCTTTCCTGTCCTTTCCTCTCACCTTCCATACCCTTCCCTCCTCTCCTCCTCCCTCCTGTCCTCCTCTCTCCTCTCCTCTCCTCTTCTCCTTTCCTCTCCTCTCATTTCCTATCCTCTCCTCTCACCTTCCATACCCCTCTCTCCTCTTCTCCTCCCTCCTCTCCTCTTCCCTCCTCTCCTCCTCCCTCCTCTCCTCCTCCCTTCTCTCCTCCTCCCTCCTGTCCTCCTCCCTCCTCTCCTCCTCTCTCCTCTCCTCCCCTCTCCTCT
>JAQHUG010000341.1:1992178-2030339 GCA_028555095.1 Dicrostonyx torquatus | reverse complement strand
GTATTGTAAGTCTAGTACAGAGACTAACGTATAGTGAATGTGCAGTATTGTAAGTCTAGTACAGAGACTAACGCATAGTAAATCTGTAGTATTTGCTTAGTAAACGGTCAGACATCTTAGATAGGGATTAGCCTGATGAGACTTTGCTTAAAGCTCAGAATTAGCAAGTAACTTGTAACCTAATGACTGAGGCTCCATTAGGTCAAGGGTTGTTCATATAAACAAGGAGTTAGCTGGGTTGTAGTGCAATTAATAAAAACCCAGAGACAGATATTGGGGTTCAACCTGAAGGTCAGAAAAGGAAAACAGCCAGCCACCAGCTCTTACCTCTACCTCAGTCTGAAAATGGCAGTCCTGCCTCCAGAGATCCTCAGACTGAGACTGTGTCTGAGAGCTGTCTCCTCCCATTTTATATTCTGCTATATAGTGCTGGGATTAAAGACATGCACCACTACCACCTGGTTTCTATGGCAAACTAGTGTGGCTACTGGGATTAAAGCTGTGTGTCACCAGTGCCTGGTCTGTAAGGCTGATCAGTGCAGCTGTTTTACTCTCTGATTGTCAGGCAAGCTTTGTTTATTAAAATACAAATGAAATATCACTACACTGGGTGGTAGTGATGTACACCTTTAACCTCAGCTCTTGGGAGGTAGAGGTAGGTTGATCTCTGCCGGTTCGAGGCCAACCTGGTCTGCAGAGTGAGTTCCGGGACAACCAGGGCTACACAGAGAAACCTTGTCTTGAAAAACTAATAAATAAGTAAATAAATAAACAAGGAGTTAAAAGAACAAGTTCAGACCAAAAAGGTGGCTTAGTTGGTAAAGTGCCTGCCAAAAAAACACAAGGACCTGAGTTCTGATCCCTAGCACCAATGTAAAAAAAAAAAAAAAAAAAAAAAAAGGCTGGCATAGTGTGGTACATCTGTAACCCCCAGTGCTGTGAAGGGCACAGGTACATGTGGATCATTGGTCAGTCTTGTTGAGTCACTGGACTCCAGGTTCAGGGAGAGGCTTTGGGTTCAGTGAGGGGCTGGCAAAATGATTCAGTGGCTGAAGGTGCCTGCTGTCATGTCAACTCTAACAACCTGAATTCAATCCCAGGGACTCCATGGTAGAAGGAGAAACCCAACTCCACTAAGTTTTCCTCTGATTCTGTAAGCACACCAGGGAACAATGTCTCCCCCCTCCCAACACACACACACATACATGCACACATCATAACCCTCCACACACACACATTTTTACTTTTATGTGTATGGCTGTATGTATGTGCACTGTGTGTTGCAGTGTCCCCAAGAAAGCTAGAGGAGGCTATCAGATCCTCTGGAACTGAAGTTAGATAGTTGTCAGTCACTACATGGGTGCTGGAAACTGAACTCAGGTCCGCTGCAGGAGCTACAAGTACTGAGTCATTCATTCATCCCCTGGAAATGTGGTTTCGAAACCACGTTTTCGTTTTTAAGATGAAGATAGAGAGCAATAGAAGAAAACAACTGATACTGACCTCTGACCTGAAAATACGCATGTAAGTACACACTCCTGCATGAATAATACAGCACACATTAAGAAATAGATCAAGAGGCTGGAGAGAGAGGGCTCAGCAGTTAAGAAGAGCACTGACTGCTCTTCCAAAGGTCCTGAGTTCAATTCCCAGCAACCACATGGTGGCTCACAACCATCTCTAGTGGGATCTGAGGCCCTCTTCTGGCTTAAAGGCATGCATGCAGATGGAACACTCACGTACACAAAATAAATAAATCTTGAAAAAAGAAAGAGAACAAGTTCCTTACAGAATCATAGTCTCTTAGAATTGCCATAAATGATCTTTCCTGGCACTCCCGGCTACCCAGGAGCTGTTATGATTTTGACTCTGAGATACCCCAACAGGTTTGTGTTTTAGATGCTTCATTTCTAGCAGATAGGAAGTATTTTGGGAGGTTCTGGAAATGTGGATGTTGTGGGTCTTGGTTATGGGGTCCCTGGCAGCAGGTCCCCAGGGTCAAGACCACGTGGTCGGGTCTCCAGTGGCGGCAGTGGCGGCTGCGGGTGCATGAGAGAAACACGGATGCACCATGTAGAGTTAAACATTTATTAGGTGGATTATGGAGGGGAAGAAGCAGAAGAGGGGAGAGAGAGAGAGAAAGAGAAAGAAGAAGGGTGGGGGGAGAGCAGAAGAAGCCCACCTGGTTCTTCTGAGGGGGGGGGCAGAGAGAGAATCTGTGAACTGCAGGCAGGCTAGCAGGCAGACAAGGAGTGGGCGTGGCTTGCCCTTAAAGGGACAAAATCCATTACAGTGGAAATGTGGGGACTAGCTGTAGAAAGTAGCACCAGGTAGGTCTTTGACAGGAACATATCACATCCTTGGTAACAACCTGTTGTTGTCTGCTTCCTGTCTGATGGGATGTGAACCGGTGACTTCAGGCCCCGACTCCCACGACCATGATATTCTGCTCAAGCACAGGAGCAGGCAAGCCATTGTGGACTGAAGCCTCAGAAATTATTTCCCTCCCTTGTTCCTGTCAAGTATCTGGTCACAGTGACCTTCAAGTAACTAACACAAGCCCCAAACAGGGGAATGTGCCCCAGAAGTTCTAATTCAGCCTGGGTAAAAGAAGGAGAGCTCGTCTCTAAAGTGAAGTAGATAATAGACAAACAAATAAAGAAGTGCTCCTTGAGCCTGTCCTAATGAGTAACTGAAACACATCTTCTCATAATTTGTTCCCTGGTACGATGCGAAAGCAGGGGAATCTTTCTGCTTAGTAAGACTTAAGGGACAGAAGAGCACAGCTTTTCCCAACCCTGGTTGTTCCCTCCTCAGCTTTTCTGCGAGACACTTTGTCGTTGCTGTCTCCCTCCTTTGCATTCCCCACAGTCCCCCTGGCATATGCTCAGGGATAGTTGTGAACCTCAGGAGGGGCCGGCTTCAGACAGCACAGGGGCCCCAAGAGTTCCCTTTCCTTCCTTAGAACGTTTTAGAAGTCCCACGGCGCTGCGCTGCTGCCCTCATTGAACTTGTGATCAGCTCAAGCTCCCAAGGTCTCTCTGATAATAATTGCGCTCAGCTGAGCATTTGTTGATCAGGCAGACTGCTTTGCTAATGTCTCAGTTTCTGCCTTCTGATGACCCAAATCCAACATCTTCAAACTCTTTCAGACCCCAAACGCCTGCATGTAAACGGTGAATCTTAAGTGAAATGCTCTTCCTTGTGAGCTTTTCAAAAGAAAATTTCCTCCTCCAGCTTATGTCTTCTGAGCTGGACAAAAATTTAAATAAGGACTGTTTCTAGAAGCTGCTGGAGCTTTCCAGTTTAAGATAGCATGCCTATGTTGAGAGGCTTGTATGCCAGGCATTAAGGTTTATATGCATTAGCTCATTCCTTCAATAGAGGTAGTATTGTGAGCCATGGTTTATGAACAACAAATCTGAGGCTCAAGAGTTTGCACTGTTATTAAGGGGCCAAGCAAAGATTTGAATCTAGCTCTGAATAACCCAAGGGCCATGTTCTTCCCTTCTCACCGAAGGCTCTTAACCTTGGCTGCACATTAGAATCGCCTGGAGAGCTGTTAAAATCTCCCATCAGTGAGGCTCCACCCCAGGCCAGTGAGAACAGAGTCCCTGGGGGTAAAGCCTGGGGACTAGTAGGTTTTAAAAGCTCCCCAGGTGGTTCTAATATGCGGCAGTAAAACCCCTGTTTTGTCCCCTGCCATTTTCTAGGTGCATTAGTTTGGCGCAAATACGAAGACAACTATTAGGTTTTCTGTATTTTTAGCACTGGTTGCTTTCAGAAGCAACACTAAAGTTATTTAAAGCACTAACATCCAACAAATGGTGATGGAGCAGCTTCCACATGCTGCTACCTGCTCTGATGGGGGAGGGCAGCCATCTCCACTTCATTCCAATTACCACCCCAGGGAAGCTTCCTGGAACCACGTTCTTTCCTCTGCTTAGCTCCAGTTAGAAGGAGAGGTCGGAACTCAACACTGGGTGAACAGATAACAAGAGGACTGGAAATATCCAGACCCATATGCCTTTGAGTCATTACCAGCAAAGGCCTTGAGATTTTGTTCATTCTGAGCACGCTGCTTAAGACAGTCTGAGAATTTACCTGAAAAACTGAGATTCCACGCAGGTTATTCCTTCCTGTAGTCTTCCAGCTGGTCCTTATATGGAAAAGCTGCATATTAGAGATTTGAAAAATTAGGAAAAGACAGGACACAACTGAGAAAATAATTTGTGTCTTAGCAGGAGGTGCAAATCCCTAAAGAGCCTGATGGGGGGAAAAAATCCGTAACTTCGAGTCAATGGGAAGTTGTAAAAACCTAGTACTGCGAGAACAAAGCGCCCCAAGCATATGGAAAAGCTTATCAGAGGCTGGGCTGCGGAGCCAGTGCCAGCGTGAGAACAGCACAGGCTCTGGACAGGGACACCTAGACTCATTCAAGGAGAAGTCAGGAAGTGTCAGGGATGGCGAAAGAGCTGAAAGATGCTACTAAAGAAAATCCCACAAAGACGGAAAAGTTAGGCTACATGGTTTCTTCCTGTTCTTAATAAGCTTTCTGGTTTTCCTAGAGGCAGGAGGCAAGGTGTGTGTGTGGGGACATTCTGCTTATTGCCCGTGACTCCCTGTCCTTCCTCCAAGGCTGCGCGTAGTCATTCGTCTGTAAGCCCTAGATGTATGCTTCCCCTCTCAGAAGCAGTGGATATGTATAGCACTTAGTAGCCATATATTGCCAGGCAATGGTGGAGCACGCCTTTAAACCCAGCACTCGGGAGGCAGAAGCAGGCGGATCTTTGTGAGTTCGAGACCAGCCTGGTCTACAAGAGCAAGTTCCAGGACTGGCTCCAAAGCCACAGAGAAACCCTATCTCGAAAAACAAAAAACAAACAAAAGCTATATATCTGTCTATCAAAAAGACTCAGCTTTCTCCAAGCCTCAACATGACTAATCATTAAGCCAATATGGGCTTACCAGGGCCATTCCAACACATCAATTACATACATGTTCCCTTAGTCCATTGGAGAAGAATAAGAGACCACGTGGCTTCCTTCCTTCTTCTTGTCTTTGTTGGGCCCTGAGTGAGTCCGGTGATTTAGCCCCCATAGACCTACAGCCTCCACATTTGGCATGGGCAGCCAACATCTAAGAGAATCTTGGAAGAGAAACGTAACGTCTGAACATACTCAAAATGTCTCTCACGTGGAGCACATCTCACGCTTCGTCCAGCACTGGAGCCACGCGACATTTCCATGAAAAGAGAGTCTCGAAATAGCAAGCAAGAAACAGAGCCAAGGTGCCTGATGCAGCTCTGCCCTGTACCACAGTTCAGCCCCACTCCCCTGCAGAAGGAAACCGATTTTTCCATGACCTCACTTCTCAACCAGACTACCGACATCGCACCCCATATTAAACCTGAGGAAACAAGAACGTAGAGAGAACTTAGTTTCACCGATCAGCGAGCTCTGTTGACTGGCATGCTCAATGGAACTGGATGGATCACTAAAATCCACGTTCCCTTGGGTGAATCAGGAAGGTGAGAGGCAGAATGGAAGGGGCCCCAGGACCTGCTAGATCAAGGAAGGAGGTATCAGCCAGGAAGAACAAGGCTCAGGCAAATGCAATGTTTTTTCAGCTTATAGTTTTCATTTATCCTAAATGATTTAAATGAGTTTCAGAGGGGGAAAAGCCTTCTACTGGATTGAGTCCATCACTAAATATTTGGGACACACGTTGAAAGGTTAGAAGCAACTCCTGCAAAGAAATGATTGCTGGAATGAGCGAATTGGCTACCACAGGAGGACTGGGATGGAGGCCAACAATGACCCGAGAGCAAATCAAGAGCCGCGAAATGATCCATGAAGTTTCTTGGAATTTCCAAGCACTCCTGGAAAGAGAGAAGCTCGTCAACTTCACTGAAGAATCTCCAAACAAACAGTCCAACTGTCTCCTTGTTTCCCAGCCTCGGAACCGCGCTGGAAAATGTGACATCGAGTTACAACATGACTATTTCGAGTCCCATGTCTGTGGCTTTCTAATGTGGCTTGGAGTGTTTCAGGCCCAGTTTGCTCTACCCTTCCCATTTTTAGGAGTACCCCGCATTTGTTGTTTGAAGAAGATAGCCGTCCCCAGTCCTCTGTGGACCCACAGTCTTACACAGTCTTCTACGGATGGGTTTGAGCATCTTCACTTTAAAACCAAAACGAGAGCTGGGCATTGTGGCTAAAGCCTTTAATCCAAGTACTCCATTTGAGAGGTGGCAGAGGCAGGTAAATCTCTGAGTTCGAGGCTAACCTGGTCTACAGAGTGAGTTCCAGGACATCCAGGGCTACACAGAAAAATCCTTGTCTAAAAGCACAAAACAAAATTTAATTAATTAAAACAACACAGGGGGCTGGAGATTGCTGAGTATTTAAGAGTTTATAGTGTTGTTGTCACGAAGCCAAGTTTGATTCCCAGCTCCTCCAACGACCAGTAACTCCAGCTCCAGAGGAATCCAGTGATTCTGGCCTCTTCTGGCATATATACCCACAAATAGACATGTGCACATACCCTTAAAAAAAGAATAAGGGGCTGATGAGGTGGCTAGGCACTTACCATTCAATTCTAGCAATCCCCAGTGCCCACATAAGGCAAACAGAGAGAACCAGTTCTGGTGTAGGAGGGTTCTTCTATATTTTGTGTTACTTTCATTGGTTAATAAAGAAAGCTGCCTGGGCCTTTTGATAGGGCAGGACTTAGATAGGCAGGGAAAAGAGAACAGTATGCTGGGAAGAAGACTGGGTCAGGGAGAGAGCCGCCATGAAGCCGCCAGGGTCAGACATGCTGAATCTTCCCGGTAAGCCCACTACCTTGTGGTGACTTACAGACTATAAAGAATAGGTTGAAATAAGATGTGAGAGTTAGCCAAGAAGAGGCTAGTGATAATGGGCCAGGCAGAATTTAAATTAATATTTAATTTAATGTGGTTATTTCGGGCATAAGCTAGCTGGCGGCCTAGAGCCAGGCGGGAAGGAACAAAAGGGCCCGGGTTCCTCTCAGGTGCTGGGAACAGCAGCTGCCCCCTCTTGCAACACAGTTCTACAAAGCTGTCCAACCTTCACACTTGCCATGGTAAATACCCCCCTCATCTACACACAACAATAAGTAAGTAAAGGAAGACTTGCTACTGCTGAAATTAGATGAATAAATACACGACAACAAAATCTATCAAAATTCTAATAGTCTTTCAGAGCTAGAAAAAGAACTACCACAATTCATGTGGAATTACAAAGGAGCCTGAATAAGTAAAGCAACTCTAAAGATAAAGAACAATGCTGAAGGTATCATAATACCTGAGCTCAAATTATACTTGAAAACCACAACTCACCCCCCCCCCTCAAAAGCAGGCAAGGCATGGTGTTGTATACCTTTAGTCCCAACACTCAGAATGCTGAGGCAGGTAAGTCTTTCTGAGTTGGAGGCTAGCCAGGGCTCCACAGAGAAACCCTGTTCTTTGTCTGAAAAAATAGCAAGGAGGCTAGTAAGATGACTCATCAGGTAAAGATGTTTGCTGCCGGGCATGACCACCTTAGTTTAATGCCCAGGAAATACGGCGGATAGAGAGAATGAACTCCCACAAGCTGTCCTCTAACCTACACACACAAAATAAATGCAATTTTTTTAAATGTTTATTTATTTATTATGTATACAATATTCTTTCTGTGTGTATGCCTGAATGCCAGAAGAGGGCACCAGACCTCATTACAGATGGTTGTGAGCCACCATGTGGTTGCTGGGAATTGAACTCAGGACCTTTGGAAGAGCAGGCAATGCTCTTAACCGCTGAGCCATCTCTCCAGCCCCCATAAATGCAATTTTTAAACTGGCATGGAACTTATACAAGCAGAGACCAATGGACTAAAATTAAAAAAAATCTAGAAAGTCACACAACTAGAGCCAGCTGATTTGTGACCAAGGTGTCAAAAATAAACAAATATTTCTGAAAATGCTGGGTGTTCAAATATAGAAGAATAAAACTAGAGCAGTATCTCTCATCATGTTCAAAAAATCACTCAAAATGGGTCAAATACCTTTACTGTAATGCCTGAATATTTCAAACTACTGGAGAAAAAAATGTATATAAGGAAAACACTTGAAGATACAGGCATAGTTGGCACTGGAGTAATGGCACAGAAGTTAAGAGCATTGGCTGCTCTTGCAGAGGACCTGGGTTTGATTCCCAGTACCCACTTGGCAGCTCACAACTGTTTCTAACCCCAGTCAGTTCCAGGGGATTGGATTCTCTCCTCTGTCCTCTGTGGGTACTAGCTATATATATAACATTAAAAAAATAATTATTTTTGAAAGATACAAGCATAAGCAAGAACTTTCTGCAAAATACAAGAGGACGAAGTATATACGGGATATAACAGCGACAGCTGACAAATGAGTCGTTATGAAATTAAGAAAGTTGTGTAGAGTGAAACAAGTAATTAATGTAGCAGTGACACAGCCTATAGAACGGAAGAAAGTCCATGTGCGTCACACAAGGAGCTGGCATCGTATAAGGAACTGCAAAACCTAAGCATCAAAAATAAACCCCAAACTTTCCATAATTAAGCAGGCCGATGAGCTGTACAGCTCTCAAAAGGAAAAACACAAATAGCCAATAGATGTATGAAAATGTTCAACACATTTATGCAAAATAAATCTACACTGAGATTCTATCTCATCCCAGTCAGGATGGTCATCACCAAGGAGACAAATGACAATGGCTGCCGATGCAGGGGACTTAGAAAGGGGACTTCTATTCTCTGTCATGGGAGGGTTAAACTTATATGGCATGAGTGTGGGGCTTTCTTTTAAAACTAAACTTAGGGCCGGGTGGTGGTGGCGCACGCCTTTAATCCCAGCACTCGGGAGGCAGAGACAGGCGGATCTTTGTGAGTTCGAGACCAGCCTGGTCTACAAGAGCTAGTTCCAGGATAGGCTCCAAAGCCACAGAGAAACCCTGTCTTGAAAAACCAAAAAAAATAAATAAATAAAACCTAAACTTAGGGACTGGAGAGATGGCTCAGCAGTTCAAAGCACTGACTGCTCTTGCCAGTGACCCAGATTCAATTCCCAGCACCCATTTAGTGGCTCACAACCATTTGAGACTCCAATCCCATAGGATCTGTTCTCTCTTCTGGCCTCTGTGGGCACAGAACACACTGGAGTACAGACGTGCATACAACAAAACACTCATACACATAAAATAAGAAAACTTCAAATGGAAGACTAGAGAGTTGGCTCAGGGGTCAAAAGCACTGAGCCATGTTCAATTTCCAGCATTGGCATGGCAATTCACAAAAACCTTCTATAACTCTAGTGCTAAGGCATCTGAATCAACCGCTGAAGGTACCAAGCACTCATGTAGTATACATACATACATGTAGGCAAAACACTCATACACATAAAATAAGAAAACTTCAAATGGAAGACTAGAGAGTTGGCTCAGGGGTCAAAAGCACTGAGCCATGTTCAATTTCCAGCATTGGCATGGCAATTCACAAAAACCTTCTATAACTCTAGTGCTAAGGCATCTGAATCAACCGCTGAAGGTACCAAGCACTCATGTAGTATACATACATACATGTAGGCAAAACACTCATACACATAAAGTAATAAAATAAATAAATCTAAAAGATAAAATGGAAAACTTTAAAAACAAAATAGAACTACCCTATGATCTAGCTGTACTCTTTGGTATATGCCTAAAGGACTTGAGGGAGACACCTGGGGTGCATGTTCATTGCTGCTCTATTCCCAGTCGTTTGGAGATGGGATGAGTGTAGATTCCCACCAAGTATGAATAGCTAATGCAAACATGGTGCATGTCCACAGTGGGATTTCATTCACCTGTAAAGAAAAATGAAATCACACTTGCAGGAAAATAAATGGATTTTTAGATAAAGCAAAATAAGCTCAACTCAGACAAGGACCCTGTTTCCTCTTATATGTAGAACCTAGATTTCTTTTTTTTAAAAAAAAATATGTGTATGTATATGAAAGTAGAAGGGGGAACTACATGAAGAAGAGGAAGGAGGCGATCTAAAGAGTCATGTGTTAGTTAGCTTTGGTGGCCTTGACACAAGCTAGAGTCGGCTGGGAAGAGGAAACTTCAATTGAGGAATTGCCTCCATCAGGTGGGACGATGGCCTGGAAGGTCTAGATCACGGGCAGTCCTGATCTGTTGACTAGAGAATCCCCACACCATCTTCAACTCTGTCTCCTGCTGAAGTCTCCCCCTGGGACTCCACCTGGACACTAGCTTTCTTAATAGTGATGGGAAACAAGGATTCGAGGCCTTGGCACTTGTGAAGGTTTAGGCAACTTCAATCGAATGGAGGAGCTGCAACCATACTTGTCTCTTTTCTTCTCTTTTCCGTGTAAAAGTCCTTTCTTTTCTTTAAGAAAGATTTGATTTATTTATTTAATTTATGTGCCTGCGTGTTTTCCCAGCTTGTGTGTATGTTTAATACATGAATGCCTAGTGTCCCCAAGAGGTTGGAAGGTTGACACCTGAAACTGGAGTTATGGGTGGATATGAGCTACCATATAGGTGCTGGGAACTGAAACCATGTCCTTCACAAAACCAACAAGTGCTCATTAATCCCTTAGCCATCTCTCCAGCCTCCCCACACCCTCTCTGCCTGGAACTCACAGAGATCTGTCTGCCTCTGCCTCTGCCTCTGTGTGTTGAAGTACTGGGATTCAAATCCATACAATAGCTGGGCAGTGGTGACGCATGTTTTTATTTTCAGTACGAGGGAAGCAGAAGCAGGCCAGCCTGGTTTATAGAGCGAGTGTTCCAGGACAGCTGGGAACTTCTGGTGAGAAGTTAATAGGAGATAGAAGTGAGAACTGTGTGCTAATTCTCCAGTAAACATACCAAGGGATTCACCCAGGATCGAGACCTTTCAGGCAAAGCCAAATTGAGCAACGGAATAAGTGGGAGCTGGTACAAAAAGGGGAACAAAAATATTAGCCAACTATGGAGGGTAGATCGAAGCTCCCACTGTAAATCCCAGTAGAGGCCAGATTACATGAAAGAAACCAAGCTGAAGAAAGCCCGGCTTGGGGCCCTCTGGACTCTGCTTTCAGGGTCCCACCCATCCACTTCATAGAATAGTGTTGTACAAGGTGACTCCATACATCAGTTCCAGCTACTGTAGATGCTGAGGCAGGGGGATTGCAAGTCCAAGGCCAGCCTGGGCAAACTAGCAATTTTCTGAGAATAAAAATGTAGAAAGACTGGGGGTGTAGGTCAGTGGTAGAGCCCTGGCCTATCTATCATATGTGAACCCTGAGTTACATCTCCCGTAAACACCCCACCCCCATGATAAATGCCAGAAAGAGATCACAGATTAGTTTGGCCTGGGGAATGGCAGGACGCCAGAAGCATCTAAGGCAAGATAAAGAATAGAGCCCCAGACAGAAAGGCCTACTTCGGAACATTCCCTAGAGCAAGCGGAGGGCATTTTTCTGAGAGGCTCGTGCGGCACCTCTAATCCTGGAGGAGCAAGATGAAACAGCCTTCAGTTTCTGTCCAAATCCGTGCTTTAAATTGACTTTAAATGTTTTATGATGAGGGCTACAGGGTCTTACTTAGAGCACTTTCTAAGGATTTCTTCTCCCAAAGCAATTTGTAAATGTTGCAGGGTGTTAGAAGAATCGGCCTCAGTGAAGAAAATAAATTGTGCTGTTAAATTCCAAGTAGCAGGCAGTTAGCAACCCCTGGAAATACCTTCCAGGAAGAGAAAGTTGCTCAAATCGTCCCGCGTCCCCAAAAGAATTCCCCAATTCTTGGAATTGGAAACCTTTGGCCATCCCCAAACCCTCTAGGGAACAAAACGGTCCCCCTTTCTGCTTGGGCTGTGGTTAGATAATGACTTGGAAGGCCTTGGACACAGATGCGTGACGTCACTCTCTGCCCCCCCCCATTGGTCTTAGACACAGCGGCCAGGTAGGAAGCAACAGGGGCGATCTGCAGCACAAATACTCTCCAGCAGGTTTACTTTTCTTCTTGTCTTTAAAATAACTGTATTCCTCTCTTATTTCATTTAGTGTGTGTAAGAATGTGTGTGTGTGTGTATGTGTGTGTGGGGGGGGGTGCATGCCACAGTGCTTGGTCCTTCCTTGTGTGGAGGTCAGAGAGCAACCAGACCAAGTCAGTTCTCTCTTTCTGGGGACTGAACTCAAGTTGTCAGATTTGGTGGCAGGGTACCTTTACCCACTGAGCCATCTTGATGAGCCAAACAAGCTACTCATTTAAAAAAACAAAATCTCATTAAGTTATCATTTGCATATCATACAAGCCACTGAAGGGTCTATTTCACTGGTTCGTGTATTTCCTATGTTGTACGACTATTCTTAGGATTGTCACCACACACCCCAAATAAACCTGTAGTTGTTGGCAATCACTCAACATCTGTCAGCCTCAGGCTTATGTTTGCTAGTTGTGTTCATTTCATATCAATGAAATCAGAAAATGTGTTGGCTTTCATTTGGTTTTGTTTGTTTGCAACAGGGTCTCAGGTACCCCAGATTGGTGTCAATTCACTATGTAAATGAGGATGACCTTGAACTTCCGATTCTCAAATCTCCAACTCTGGAATTACAGGAGTGTAATGTGCCACCATGCCTGGCTTATGCCGCACGAAGGATCAAACCCAGGGCTTCCAGCATACTAGGCAAGCACTCAATCAATTACCTCTCTCTCTGGCCTATGTTGGGTATTTTGTTGTTGTTTGTTGAGCTGTGTTTTTCAAACACTTGGTAAAAATTCCTTATCAAACACAGCTTTGTAGATATTTTGTGCCATTTTCTTTTCAAATCCTTTAGAAGCCAGGCCCAGTGGCACTTCCCTGTAGCTTCAGCTACTCCAGAGGATCCCTTGAGCTCAGGAATCTGAAAGCAGCCTGAATAGCTTATCCGTGTATCATCTCAAAGTAGAAAAAGACATCCTTAAAAGTGGAAAAACCATCCTTAGCACACGGGGGGGGGGGGGCTCCAAACCGGCCTCTAGACATTTTTGACTCACAGCTATATACTTGAGTCAATCCCGGCTGAAAGCAAAATCAGTGGTTTTAATTAACATCTTTTCTTCTATCTTCCTAGGAACTCTTTCTCATAGGAAAACCTGTTATTTTTTGGGGGGGGAGAGGTTGTCTTTGCTCCATTTTATGCTGTCTTGGTGGAACTGTCCATGGAGACGTCTCATTTTTCTCCAAGTCAGAAGTGAGCAACTGAGTGAAAGGGAGTCAATCTCTCTCCAAAGAAATAAATGCCTAACAAACTACAAGTGACAAAGGGAAAGGGACAGTTAGTACTGACTCACTGGGGCAGAGCCAGCTGATAAGCCTATCTGTGGGTCCCCACATTGAAGATCCTCAGAGCCACTGAGTTTCTCTTCTCTCTGAGACCTGATGAGAAACAAAACACTAGGCTAGCTTTCCCTTCAGTTACTGCCATTTCCTTGATATATGTAGATACATATGTGATTGTTTTATATATATACATATTGATATATACTCTGTTGTTTTATATATGCACATATATGCTTGTTGTTGTTACATGTATACATATATGTGTATGTATATGTGTGTATGTATATATATATATATATGCTGTTGTTTTGCAACCTTACATATCAAATACAAGAAAACCTCAAGTGGATCAAAAGTCTGCCATATGTGCACTTGTCAGCCTTTCCGACGAGGGAGGGAGCCCAAGTTCGTAGAGTGCTCCCTAGCACGCACACCAAGCCCCGAGTTCCAGCCAGAGCAGTACATAAACCAGGCACAGCAGTGCACACCTGTGATCCCAGCATTTGGGAAGCAGAACTAGGAGTTCAAGAGTACAAGGTCACTTTTGATGGCATTGCAAGACTGAGATCAGCTCAGGGCCTGACCCTGTGTGTGTGTGTGTGTGTGTGTGTGTGTGTGTGTGTGTGTACGTGTGTGTGTTTAAATAAGCAAAAATGTAGTTTAAAACCCCTCAGGGTACTTTTTGCTTTTAGAGGAAAACTGCACAACCTTGGATTTTTGCAACAGTTTAAAAATTCAAACCAAAAGCAGAGGCAGAAAAAAAAAAAGGGACAGGCGGTGGTGGCACAGGCCTTTATTCCCAGCAATGGGGAGGCAGAGGCAGGCAGATCTCTGAGTTCAAGGTCAGTTTGGTCTACAAGAGTTCCAGAACAGCAAGGACTGTTACATAGAGAAACCCTGTCTCGGAAAACCAAAAATAAAAAAGAATGATATTCAAATATATGCCACAGGGATGGCTGAGCCTTCAAAATATTATGCTAAATGAAGTTAGGCTGATACCAAAGGCCATTATATCCATAATAGGCCAACTCATGGAAGGCAAAAATAGGTTAGAGGTTACCAGGGTCTGAAGAGAGCTATTGCTTAACAGGGACACCATTTCTGACTGAGTTAAGAAAATATTTTTGGAAATGGATACTGAGGACTGTTGTGTGTGTAACTATAAATGCAATTAATGTCATAGAATTGTATTGAAGACGGCAACATTCTCATCATAATACATGATAGGGAGGGAGGTGATGCTAATTATGAGTGTATTTTAGGAAAACAAGACTTCCATCCACCCACAGAAGGAGAGAAATGAAGACTCCTTCTTGGCTTGTCTGAAACTGCTGCTGAGCAGTCTAGAGGAGATTCAACCAAGGCGAGGCATCCCTCAGGTGTTCCCACTCCAGCCTCTGGAGCCCTTATTCTACAACATTCTTTTGACAGAGGGGAAGGAAGGTCAGTGGTTAACTTGCAGAGCACAGCTAAACTGAAATGAGAATGTGTAAGGCCAGAGCAATGGGCCTGAGAGCAAGCACAGTCCAGGGAAGTGACCATAGGGACAGTCCGAGAAAAAGTGGGCAGGAAGTACAGTGAGACAACAGCTCTGCGGAGGAGACGGTACAGACTCCATCACCTCCGGACAGGAACAGAAGCCACCGAGCTCCTGTGAGAAAGGGAGAAGCCCAGGGGTTGAACTTCAGACATAAGGCTGCATGAAATGCCACAGATAGTGATACATACCTGTAGTCCCAGGGACTTGGAAGGCTTGAGTATAGGAGAGCCTGGGCAACCCTCTCAAAACAAACGTAGGGTATGCTAGAGCTGTATGTCAGATAGTAGAGTGCTTGCCTAGCAGACATGTAGCCCTAGGTTCAATCGCCAGCATCGTATAAAACTGAGCGTGGGGCCAATGAGATGGCTCAGTGGGTAAAGCCTGATGACCTAAGTTCAATCCCAGAGACGCACAGTAATGGGGAGAACTGAAGAAGTCTGACTTCTACAAGTTGTCCTCTGACTTCCAAATATGTGTCATGGCATGTATACACACACAAATGTTTTTAAAATAAAACATACACACAAATAAATGTTTTAAAAATAAAACAGGAATAATGATATACACATCCATTCTCAGCACTCGGGAAGTTGGGGGGGGGAGAGTGGATAGAGGTGGGAGGATAAGAAGTTCAAGGTCATCCTCAAGTAGGCAGTGAACAGGCTAGCCTTTTATCTTCCTGAGACCCAGGCTTCAAAACAAAAGACAAACTTGAGTGAACCTCTGAGTCATGTGCCCTGAGACCGGATTAGATAAGCCAGCACCATTCCCCCACAGCTAGGAGGTGTTTTGTAACCTGTTTATCACAGGGTTCCGGACCATCTCAGTGCTGTGGGCCAATAAGAGTTACAGTTAAGTACAATTACTTACAAGTTTTCATTTTAATCTGTTTTTCCCTTGGAGGAACGTGCATCCTTCCATTTGGCTTATGACACCCAGTAAACCTCTCTGTTCCTGTCCCAGCTCTGCCTACTCTTATTCAGGTCCCAGCGAGTAGATGATCCCCACATCCACGTGTGGACTGGCCTCTTCACCTTCTGCGTCTGGTTCCTACGGTGCCAGGGAATACAGCAAACTCAGAAATAATATACCTGCTACTTGATCTAAACTTTCTAGACCGTCAGGTTGGAGTCTTGTGTTGGCTGAGTCTCTGCATCCTTGACCCTACTCCACACTGTGGTCGCAGCAGGGCTGGGGGTCAGGTTACTTCCCGTTTACCTTATCCTTTTCACATTTGGGAAATGGCTTCCTACACTCATGTGTTTTCAGTCTCACAGTTGCCCCCCCTGCTCCCACCATGGTTTGTTGGGATGCTGATGTAGGCCTGTTGGGATGCACCTTACCTGGGTCTTTCCTCTCCCCCGCTCTACCTCAGCATCACAGCTCAGTGTCATAGAAAGCTTCATCCCCTCACACACATCCCACAGTCCATGCTCAACAGCTGTCTGTAGCCTGGCTGTGATAACAGATCTCTTCTTATTTTTAGCAGCAATTAAAAAATCAAATTTGCCTGGTAGTGGTGGCACATGCCTTTAATCTCAGTATTTGGATCAGGGATTAAATTCGAGGTGTAGCTCTGTGAGTTTGAGGCCAACCTGGTCTACAGAGCTAGTTCCAGGAGAGCCAAGACTACACAAAGAAACCCTGTTTCAAAAAAAAACAACCAAAAAAATAAAACAATCAAATTTGAAATTCAAGCTTGTCCTTCTTAAATGAAAACGGGAATTCTTGATCATTGTTCCAAAAAGTTGAAGATTACAAAAATGATGAGAAACACCTTCAAGAATATTCCTTACTTCCAGTTACTTTTCAGGTTAGACAGACCCCAAAATATTTCCAGGATAATGTATTCAATGCATGCTGAGGACTCTGGCTGAGAAAAGGTGCCACAAAAAGTAGCTGAAAGCATCTGCAACTTAGTTTTTCAAAAATACAGCTGAGGGACTGGAAGGACGGCTCAGTGGTTAAGAGTATGCACACTTCTCTTACGGAGGACCTGAGTATGGTTTCCAGCACCCACATCAGACACCCCCTCACCAGTAATTCCAGCTCCTGGAAATCCAGAGCCCTCTTGTGGCCTCCACTGACTCTGCACTCATGTGCACTTATGCACACACAATGCACATGTGCACATATACACATCTGCATATAATTAAATGTTCAAATCTTGAAGTAAAAACTGCACATATGCACATATACACATCTACATATAATTAAAATGTTCAAATCTTTTTTTAAAAATATTTATTTATTTATTATGTATACAATATTCTGTCTGTGTGTATGTATGTCTGCAGGCCAGAAGAGGGCACCAGACCTCATTACAGATGGTTGTGAACCACCATGTGGTTGCCGGGAATTGAACTCAGGACCTTTGGAAGAACAGGCAATGCTCTTAACCTCTGAGCCATCTCTCCAGCCCCCAAAATGTTCAAATCTTGAAGTAAAAACTCTGAGACTGGTAGAGAGCAGCTCAGTGATAGAATGTGTGCTTCCCATGTTTTATTTCTGGCTCTTACACTATATTCCTCCTGCCTTGCAAAAACATTAGTATTAGTATTAGACAATAGAAGCAGCCATTACAGGAAAACTAGAACTTGTTAAGCTTCCTTATACTTATTTTCAGTTCAATACTGTTTTACTTGTTCTGTATTTAATCTTATTTTTAGAATGTTAGAAAACATCATAGCCACCTCCCTACACAGGATCTCTGTTTTGGCTTTATTTTGTTTTGTTTTTGAAACAGGGCCTCACCACATAGCCAAAGCTGACCTTGAACTGCTGATCCTCACCTACCTGAGTTCTAAAATTACAGAAACAAGCCACCACAGTTTTAGTGGGTTTTTTTTTAAAAAAATAAACCCTGAGTGGTCAATTTTTTTGTAGGGGCCTATGGATTCCTGAAGCACCCCTTTGACATTTGGGTTCTGCAATAGGTAAGGGCCAGGTTGAGACATGGGCTTTTCTTTGGTGCAGAGGCTAAACAAGGTAAATTCAAAGTCAGAATAGGGCTAAAGGCATTCAGGTTCAGGTTTCTGCGAGTCACAGAAAAGCAACTTAAGTTCAAAGAACAGGCATTTAGTTCCATAAGGAGGTTTCTATGCAATTATGTCAGAATAAATTGATGAGAAAATAAATAAGTCAATGCTTCCTATAAGTGTATCTAAGTAGATGAATGCGTGCTCCCAAAGAGCAGACCAGAAATGGGGTTAGTTGGCAAGGAAAGAAGAGAGTTCATTCTGATCAATAGCTAGAGCACCTCCATGTGTACCAAGATACCCAAAATTTGACTTTGTCTGGGATGGGCTCCTGGGTGCTTCTGATGGCACCATATACCTAGGAAAAAGCAGTCCATTCTTCAACCGATAGGCACCAACTTGGGAAGCTGTGAAATTATGAACCTATGTCACTTGGATGTTTGTGGGTGTGGCAATACCAAAGGACTCTGCGTCAGGGAGAGCTAAGAACACACGGTGCCATGTGGGACCTCAAAGCCCCGTGATAGAAAACAGGATCAGAAAGGAAGAGGCAGGCAAGCATCCAAGAAAGCCTCCAGTATTTACACACTATTTGACTTGACTTCTACATGTTGCTACAGCATCACAGGGAAAAATCCTTTCTGCAAACACGAGAAATGCGACCTCCAAAGATGATGTTAATTGTACATATTGGTTCAAAGAACACTCTAATTGCCATGTCCCTAGCACTTTATTTCTGTAAATTGTTTCTGAAGCTGATGCCAATAGACAGCGACCCTGAGAGCTCTGGGGCGACCATCCTCCACCCAACAGAGGCATTCAGCCTGTTTCTTGTCTCTGCTGCTAAATTGTCTAGGGCTTCCTACAAAGAAAAGAAGAGGGACCCAAAGTTGGCCAAAGTTGTACAGAGAGCTGGCATCTGAGGAAGTCTAGCCAGGGAGAGAGTCACGGGAAGAGGAAGCCTAACTATCCACTAAAAATAAATTCCACACGTGGGCCAGAGAACAGGCTTGATAGGCTCACACACTCTCAGGCCCTGCTGCCACATAGCTCCTCAGCCTGGGCTCTCGGTCAGCTAAATCTGTACCCACACCACGCTGTCTACTAAGCTTTTCCACATAGACGTCAGAAATGAACCTCAAGATAAACTAAAAACCTATCCTTAAAAGTTATAATTAAAAGCTGTGTGGTGGTGGCACGTGCCTTTAATCCCAGCACTCGGGAGGCAGAGGCAGGCAGATCTCTGTGAGTTCGAGGTCAACCTGGTCTACAAGAGCTAGTTCCAGGATGGGCTCCAAAGTTACAGAGAAACCCTGTCTCAAAAAAACAAAAAAAAATTTTAATTAAGCAATAAAAAAAATCCTAAAAGTAAAATGAGGAGTAAAATTTTTGTTCTGGGGCCATCTTAATGAGTGTTTACACTAATTGATAACAAAATAACAGCTGAAACTTGGTTACATTAAACAAAACATCTCAACTTGAATCATTGCAGTTTTTCAAAAATATCTGTCTGTGATATTTTTCTAATTTACCCATTCTAAAATTCTCTTGAATTTTCTAAAAATACAAGATTGTTTCTGGACTGGAGAGATGAGCCAGTGGTTAACAGCATTGGCTGCTCTCACAGAGGACCTGGGTTTGGTTCTCAGCACATGACTGCTCACAACGATCTAGGGAACCCTAGGAGATCCCTCGGTCCTCCATGGGCACTGAACACGTGATACACAGATACACATGCAGGCAAAACCCTCATACACATAAACTAAAATACATAAGCCTTTAAAAAAGATGAATATATAATATTTGCATTAATTCTTTGAGAGTTTCTTGCATGCGTACAATGCATTTGTGACATAGTCACCCTCCACTCCTCCCCCTAACTCTTCTCAGATTTACTTCCTACCTTTCCATCCCTTTCCAGCTTCATTTTCTTTTCTGTTCGTTATAATCCACTGAGTACAATTTGTCCTGCCCGTAAATTCCTGGGTGTAGGACCATCCACTGGTGCCTCGTCGATCTACTAGGGGCCACACCCTTGAAGAAAATTCCCTCTCCTTCCCTAGATACCACCAACTGACAATAGCTCCTCAGCTGGGCTAGAGCTCATGAATCCTTCCCGCCTCCACGCTGTAATATTGACTGGCTCTATCTTGCGCAGGCAAGCACAGATGCTATGAGCTCCGGAGCACAGTAGTCCCATCAGAAGCTGCAGCTAGCTGTCACCACAAGTCTGTACATTTAGAGAAGGGTCATGTCTTGTTTAGAATTGGCTGGATGAATAAGTATATGGAGCCGGGCGGTGGTGGCACATGCCTTTAATACCAGCACTCGGGAGGCAGATGCAGGCAGATCTCTGTGAGTTCGAGACCAGTCTGGTCTACAAGAGCTAGTTCCAGTGCAGGCTCCAAAGCCACAGAGAAACCCTGTCTCGAAAAACAAAACAAAACAACAACAACAAAAGTATGTGGATAAATGAATGAATGAAGTAGTGGCAAGTGGCGTGGCCAAAATTCTGAGAGGAAAGAGATACCTGCAGACCTTGTATTCTCAGCCCATCCTGTCCCTGGTTTCCCCACCCTGCTGGTTCTCCCCGCCTTGGCTCCCTTAGTTCTCTTCATACTCTTACTATCCCATTTCTGTTTCTCTAGGTCACAAGCTCAAGTCCCTCACTGGACACTCAGCAGAGCTGGCAGGGGCCTTCACATGCTTATTCTTCCTCTGAGTGGAACATTTCTTTCTTGCTACCAGCCTACCGTTAGCCAGATGCCACACTAAGTGCACTGGAAACATTTGATTTCATCCCGTAGCAGAACAAAGGGAAGATTTTATACTCTACATGCTAGCAGCGCTGTCCCTAGGAGATGGGGCGCTTTCCCTGCTCCTTGTACAAAAGTGTTGCTCTAAGGGCCCTGGCCTTCCTCAGCCCCACTCAGGGCCTTCATGAAAGACTCCTTAAAATCTAATTCATTCCACTCGGTGGAGGATCCAAGACTTTTTTATATTTATTTTTTTCTAATTAATGTTTGTATGTATATGCATGCATGTGTGCATGTGTGTGTGTGTGATATGTGTAGGTACATATGCCATGGCATACCTGTGGAGGTCAGAAGGTAGTTTAGTGGCATCATCTGTCTCTTTCTACTTGTATGTGTAGCCTTGGATTCAGTCTCAAGTTGTCAGGGTTTGCGCAGCAAGTACTTCTACCTGCTGAGTAATTTGGCCAGGCCAGGCCCAAGCTTTGACTTCCCAGAAGGCTTTGCACTGAGCACACCTGAGTGATGATGACAGGAGACTGTGACTGAGCCACCTACTGTAGTAGCTTATTTTCCCAGACCCCGAAATCTCCTGTTGCCCTCTCTAGCCAGTCTCAAGGGACTCGCGCCACTGTATCCTGCCTGGTCTGTACATGCTGTCACAGATGGAGCATTTGAAAATCTTCGCCTGGGAACGGAGGGAAAGGCATTTTCAGAAATATTCAAAGCATGCCTCTTTGCTTCTCAATGAGAACCAAAGCTGAGGATGTGACGTTTATGGGACATGTCAGGGGAAAAGATTGCTTTTCTTAAAATACATTTGTTAAATGATAGGTAAAACAGCAAGCGGATGGGAACCTACAACTGGGAGACATCACAGGAAGAGGGAAATATGAATTTTATTATAAACACATGGATTTTATTATTTCTCCCCGTGAGGATCGGGACTGGGAATCTGCAGCTGTGAAAGGCAAGGAGAGAAAGCAGTATTTTTAGCCATGTCACTGGGAAATATACCTTCTCCTGCACGGCTGCCCATTTCTCTAAACTAGACCCTCTTGGAGTCTCTGCACAGCAAAGATGAATATCCATATTAAACAAATGTCTAGGAGGCAGCCATTCCTCCTGTCCCGGAAAACACCATCTGAAACAGAACTTGGCTTATCCCAAGCCCCACCCAGGCCCGGCTTGTCCGCCAGGCTCGAGCAGTTGGGCTGCTGTCCTTCCCAGCATGCACCTTGGAAATCACCCATGACACCCTAATCTCCCATAATTCTAGTTCTACTCAGGCGTAAGCCCTGTTGGTTCTTTTTCCAGAAGCTTCTCTGATTGAGTACAAATAGCAAAGGCAACCATGCTGTGGGGGTCCTATAGGCTTTGGAATGCTGCCTTTGAGTGACCGCCATCATCGCCCCCACCACTACCAAGACCACTTTCCCAGGAAGAAAGCAAGAGAATCAGTCCCAGCTTACAATAGCTCCAAGGGTGTTTTTGTTAGACTCTATAAAGGGCTTTGCTAAGCCTGGGGCTGCAGTTCAGTTGGTAGAGTGCTTGGCTAGTATGCATGAGTCCTGGGTTTATTTCTTAGCACCACATAAAATTAGGTACTCGGAAGGGAGGCGAAGGTAGCTCAAATGGGAATTTAAGGTCATTTCAGCCGCTTACTGAATTTGAGATCCTGCCTCAAATAAGGAAGCAAACATACAAATATGCACACAAAATATAGCACCTTAGTAACAGAATATACCTAAGAGCTCTCTCTCTCTCTCTCTTTCATCTCTCTCTCTCTCTCTCTCTCTCTCTCTTTCTCTCTGTTTGTATGTGTGTGTGCACATGCACATGTGTGGTATGTGATGTATGTTTTTGTTCATATTCACACATGCATGCAGATAGATGCACATGTGGAAGTCAGAGGTCAAGATGAGGTGTTTTCTTCTATTACTTTCTTCCGTACTTGTTTGTTCATATTTATTTATTTCTTTATTTATTTTTGAGACAAGATTTCTCTGTGTAACACCCTTGGCTGTCCTGGAACTCACTCTGTAGACCTGGCTGGCCTCGAACTTACAGAGATCCGCCTGCCTCTGCCTCACTGGAATGAAAGGCATGCACCACCCACCACCTGGCTCTTCCTTATTTTAAAAAGCATTATTACTGCTATTTTCCATGCACAATGAGAGTGTGTGAATGTGGCCACACACGTGCCACGGTGGAATGTGGAGCGCGCGCCCATTTTCAGGAGGCAGTTTCCGCCCCCCACCGTGGGCTCCAGGGACTGCAGACAGTTCCTCAGCTCCCTTCAACAAGTGCTGCTATCAGCTGAGCCATCCCACTTCTTCACTGGCCTCAATTTTCGAGACACGATAGCTCACTGAACCTAGAGCTCGATGGCCAGCTAATTTTGCCAGATCAAGCCATTAGTCTCCTGTCACCAAGCCCCACATGGATGCTGGGGACCCAAACTCAAGTCCGTAATATTTGCATAGCAAGCATTCTGCCTACTGGATCCCCTCCTCAGTCCGCACATTTTGAATTTATTCGCAGTACTCAGTGTTGAACCTAGAGCCTCACGCTCACTAAATTACAGTCCCGGCTCCTCTTAACTTTTGCTTTCAAGATAGGGTCTGGTTAAGTTGACTTGATGGGTCTAGAATTCACTCTGTAGCACTGGAAGGGCTGGAGCTGGCTATCCTCCTGCCTTGGTTTCTTGAGTAGCTAAAACTAGAGGCCTATGGAGAACAGGCCTCATGGGACAGGATGTGAGGTGGAGGAAAACAACTCCTTTGTTCACCGCGTTTCCACAGCAGCCAGAGCTGCTGTCCAGAGGGCTGAAAGCCTTCCATCATGCCTTTCAGTCAAGTCATTTACTCGGCTTGTCCCCTTAAGTCAAGCAGTTTCTTCTTCTTTGTGGCATCCTGAACCAAAAGAGCCTGGAGCAAGTGGGAGTGACAGGCACTTTATTACCGACATGTCATCGCCTACAGGGGACTGCTCTGCCAGCAAGAATGCCATTTCTCCAGCCACTTTACAAATGACCGAATTACGGGTTTGCTCAATCTTTCACACTGCCAGGCTCAACATTGTTGTCTGCTTCTCTCATTACCCTTGGCACGGTTTCCGCCCTGGGGAAGGAAGAATTCTCTGGGGCTTGCTTCTTCCTAGGGGCTCTAAAATATACCTTGTCTTCAAATGAAAATCGTCTATGGTCTCTAAAGACTGTTACCTTTACCCTTGCCCACACACCTATGGCACCGCTGGGGTCTCAGCCCTGTGCAAAACGCTGAAGGCCATGTTTACATTCTGGTCCTTGTTTTCAAACTGTTTCTTAGCAAAATATTGTCATTTGGGGGAAACAATTCTGTCAGGAAGTCATTTCAGGCGTGAGTGTGCACACACACACACACATACACACAATCCACAGTATCCCCCACAAATAACAAACAGCCTGTGAAGCCCTTCAGTGGGACTCCAAGAACTGCCATTTGGAAGGAAGGTCAGGAAGTAGAGTATAAACATCTGGTGTTGGAAAGGCCTGGAGGCTGCTTGCAGATGTTGAAAACCGTAGACTCCAGGGCCTGGCCCCGGAGCACCTTCTCTTTGCTGGTTCTCAGGACTGGTGTTTTGGCGTCTGGGGTATTGAGTCATCCAGTCCTTCAACTAACACTGGAGATGTGCCTCAGACTATTTATCAAGGTGATGGGCCATTTTCACTGACTTACCTCTCCCCTTGATTTTTCTTTTTAATTAGCCAAAGTGCTAATTTGTTTCGAATTTCTTTGAATAGTTGGTGCTGGGAGGTCCTGGACCCTCCAGAAGGGTTCTTTGGAAAGTCACTGGTTCCACAGGCATTTGCAGGAGTGGGGTCCTTTACCATTCCTTCCTGCAACGTATGTGCAAACAAGTCCATGGACATCTGGAGTGTCTAAGGAAGATGATGCTGACAGCCATGGGCTCTTTCCAAAGCAGCTTTCACTGAAAGGGCCCCCACACGTTTTGATCAAAAATTAACTACTTAACATCTCCAACACACCTGCATCCTTACTCACGGCCGTCAGCTAGCTCTCCCTGGATGAAATGTCAGCCCAGCTAGCGTAGCATTCCCATGCGGAAGCTATAATTGCTGGAGTTGAGCATTGATGGACAGTTTTTGGTTAACGTCCAAGATTTTACACTGTAATGAAATCTTCACCGGAGACGCCATTGATTCCCAACCTCCCCAGCTTTTCCATCTAATTGGAAAGGTGGATGCATGTCGGCATATTTCTCAAGTGCAGGCCACGATTTATAAGGTATATTCACTTTGCCACTGGCTGGGCACAATGGCACACATGCCTGAAATCCCAGCACTCAGAGGAGGTGCAGCAAAAGGTTCGGAGTACAAGGTCATCCTTGGCTACACAGCAAGTGGGAATCCAGCCTGAGCTGCGTGACATGCTGTCCCCCACAAAAATAAAATAGAATAAGGGCCGGAGATGTAGTGCAGTTTGTAGAGTACTTGGCTAGTGTCTTAGGTTTTTATTGCTGTGAAGGGACACCATGGCCATGGTAACTCTTATAAAGGAAAAGCATTTCATTGGGGTGGCTCAAAATTCCAGAGGTTCAATCCGTTATCATCATGGAGGGGAGCGTGGCAGCAGCAGGTAGACCTGGTGCTGGCTACATCTTGATCACAAGGCAACAGGAAGTGGACTGTGACACTGAGCAAAGTGTAAGCAAAAGAGACCTCAAAGTCCTACCCCACAGTGACACACTTCCTCCAACCAGACCTTACCTACTCCAACAAAGCCACACCTCTTAATACTGCCACTCCTTATGGCTTATGAGGGGGGCAATTACATTCAAACTACCACCTCTAGCATGCACAGTACCTTGGGCTTCATCTCCAGCACCATAAACACTAAGCATAGCTGGGCCTTCAGGTAACCCCAGTACTCAGGAGGTGGAGCCAGCAGGATCATTCAAGGCCTTCATGGCTACATATGGAATCTGAAGTCAGCCCAGGCTACTCGAGAAAAATCTGACTACACATTGTCTCAAAAATAAACAGGGTCATCAGCATGGCTCACCAGGTAAAGGTGCTTGCCCAGAAAGCCTAGGTCCCTGAATTTTGATCTCCTGCCATTCCTGAGAGGCTCTCACCTGTGTACATGCTCATGTGCACACAATAATAATAAGTAAAATTTAAATTTCAGCCAAGCATGGTGGCACACAGTTTTAACCCCAGCACTTAGGAGGCAGAGGCAGGCGGGTTTCTGTAAGGTCAAGTCCAGCCTAATCTACATGGCTAGTTCCAGGATAGCTAGGGCTACACAGAGAGACCTTATCACAAACGCCAAAAAGTTTTAAAGAAAATTTATGTAAGACTAAGTACATAAACTGTGGAGCCAGATTGCTGTGCTGAGGGGTATAGCTGGTGAAGGCTTGCAACTAGCAAACACCGAGAGCTTAAGGGTAGAGGCAAAAGTAATGGAACTCATTTTTAATGATAAAAAAACGATCCCTAAGTATGAACTAAGATGCTCAATGTAGGACCCAGCCATGACAAGCTCAATAGAGGCCTGAGTCTCAGTAGTTTACCCCTAGGGCAATACCTGGTTCCAAGAAAGACCGCAAACTGAGACTACCCAGGCACCACCCAGAACAGACCATCCAAAGGAAATTCCTAATATTCCGACCATTGTAGATAGGATCACCTGCCAGCACACGCCCATCACTTTTCACCAGGACACCCCTAGACAAATGTCAGTCAATCAGGGGTCCTGAATCTTAGCAATCTCTCACCCCAACCTCTCCTACTATAAAATCATCACCCCACCTGAGCTTGGGGCTCTCCAGTCAAGCCAATACATTGGACACGTGGAGAGTACAAGGTCTAACTTGAATAAAAATAAAGGCACTTTGCTTTTACATACAGGACTCAGTCTCCTAGTTGGTTTTTGGGAGACTCTGTGATCTGGGCATAACACTCAATAGATATCCTATACCATGCTTGCCACCAGCCTAGGCAAAACGGGGTGTAGCCAGATCCCTGGAACTAAAGCACTATGAAGTCAGCTAGGTAAATTGGAAGGAAAAGATGACTCCAGGAAAGGACAAAAAACAACCCCTTCACAGGAGAACATCATACAGGACGTGGTCTTGTTTCCTCTTCCTTCCTGTCTTTTCATTTTCCAATTCATGGAAAGGTCCTCTTACCTCCTGCTGACAGGTCCTTTCCCTACCATCAAAATGGCAAGGCTCCAGGACTTCAACTTGCAGCAGACACCTTAGGAGTGGGGTTCCAGTCGAGCTGTTGGAATGGCTGAGTTTGTCGTCGAATATTTGTTTTTACCAGGCAAAGATGTGTTCCACTTGTTCTTGCTGCATTTGGTAACTAGGTCAAGATGTGTTGCATTTGTATTAATTAATTAAATAAAATTAACCTGGGCTCAGAGAGTTAGCGTAGCAACTGGCTAACTTTCTCTTTGTGGGCATCCTGGAAGCTCCCCCCCCCCCCGCACCTTCCACACTGCTCCAACTAAAAAAAAAAAAAAAAACACATTAAGCTCCTCCCTGCTACTTCCTGCTAACCAGTTTCTAACCCTGCCTCTCTGAGCCTGGCTTAATTTTATTTAATTAACGCAAATGCAACGTATCTTTACATAGTTAACAAACGCAACATGAGCGAATGAATATAACAGGTCTTGTAAACAAATATCCTCCAACAGGTGTTAGCCTTAGCATTGTTCTCATTGGGAGTACAGGCTAACCTCCGCTACACAGTCATGCTACTTTGCAATTATTTAGCTCTCCCTAGTCACCCATGCTTCTCACTGGACACAGTGACCAACCCAAAGGGCACCAGCCAGCTTGTCCTCACCCTAGAAGGCTGCTTTGCAAGTGGCCTTACAAAGAAAATGCATGTGAACTTTTCCCCTTCCTTTTCCATCTTGAACTAAATGGTGTGTATGTTTCCAAATGTATCTTGTCATCATCTACCCCCTCCCCGACATGCGTAGACATGGGCACACACGCTAGCATCAGCAAAGCATGTCCTGCCTTATTTTCATGCTCTTGGTGTCAAGCTTTGCCCTCTTCTGAGACTCTCCTACAATGTGTCAATTTGGGGATGTCCTGTTCCGTTTACTTGCCGTCTCTGTATCTGTGGATGGATTCAGTTACTTTCTAGTGCTGGGGATGGAATTCAGGGCCTCATACATGTTATGGAAGTAGTCTACCACTGTGATAGTGCTAATTGTCAACCTGACAGAGTGTAGCATCACTTGGGAGATGGCTCTCTAGGTATGAGGGACTGTATGATGCTAATGGATGTAGAAAGAGCCATTTTAATGATGGGTGAGATCATTTCCTAGACAGGCTCCTGGACTGTCTAAACCAGAGAAAGCCACCTAAGCACTAACAGGCATTTTTCTCTCTGCTTTTGCACTGTTGATGCAATATGGCCAGAAACATCAACCTCCTGCTGCTTTGACCTCTCTATTGTGATGGTCTGTACCTTGAACTTGGAGCCAGAATAAGCCCTTTCTCCCTTAAATGGCTTTTGTCAGAGGATTTTTATCAAAGCAATAGAAAAAAAAGAAACTAAGGTGGTGGCACACACCTTTAACCCCAGCACTCAGGAGGCAGAGACAAGGGGATCTCTGAGTTTGATACCAGCCTGGTCTACAGAGTGAGTTCTCAGACAGTCAGGGCTGTTACATGAAACCCTGTCTCAAAAAAAGCAAAGAGAGAGAGAGAGAAAGAGAGAGAGAGAGAGAGAGAGAGAGAGAGAGAGAGAGAGAGAGAGAGACCCTTTCAAACTCAGGAAGCCTTCTTGCCCACCTCCCACCTCCCATTCCCAACCTAATGCTTTGCTTTGTGAACAGCCACCCAGGCACTTGCCTTTAAAACATAGCACTCACCTTTGACATCCCTCTGAACTGCCACATTTTACCAGTTTGATCCAGTGGTACTACTTGAAAATCACCTAAACATTCTACTGACTTCTTCTTCACCCTGTCATCTGTGGTCCATACTTGATCCAAAGCAGGCTACTTCTTTCTCTGAACCGACCTACCACTGTCTATCTTTCCTCTACTCTCAGCCAATACTTCTAATATGTATTACACATTATGACCATTATCCCTATGTCACTGAGTCTCCCATTGGAGTTTGAGCTGTTGAAGGACAGAATCAGAATTCTTTTTTTTTTTTTTTTTTGGCTGTGGTGGTGGTGGCAATACTGCTGCTGGGAATGGACTCAGGGCCTTCAGGGCCTGACTCCAGATGCTGGGCAAGTGCTCTACATGCGAGCCATATTCCTCACTTTTAAGTTGATCTACCTTCCACTCAGAGTAAATGAATACATATTATTCTTCCTAGCTACATCTGACAGAAGGGCTGTAAAGCACACCGCCCTGCCTAGGTACTAGAAGTCTAAAAGGCAGATAATACCAACTGTTGGAACAACTGGAATTTACTTACAATGCTAAGCAAAGACTAGACACACATTGAAAAACCATTTAGCATCAATATATAGAGATATGTAGATATGCTTCACTTGTGAGCCAGCAAAAATTACCCTTATCTTCTCAATATAAATGTATGCACATGGAAACCAAAAAGATATATGTGAGAATATTCATGCAGCACTGCTCACATTTCCTAAGTGGAAATGATCCAAACGTCTATTAAAAATGACTGGGCTGGAGAGAAGGCTTAGTGATTAAGAGCTGGTTAAGAGCTCAGTGGTTAAGACCACTCTTCCAGAGGACCCAGATTCAATTCCCAACACCCACATGGCAGCCCACAACTATCTATAACTCCAGTTCCATGGGATCTGACACCTTTACACCAATGCACATCAAATAAAGTTAAATAAATTTAGAAAAGAATGCCTACCACAAAGCATTTAGAAGGGTAGATTATTTCTATTAAAAAAAAAACCACACACACACAACACATACACACACAAATCTGAGCACGGTTGTGCACACCTTTAATCCCAGCACTCAAGAGACACAGACAGGCAAATCTCTCTGAGTTCAAGGCCAACCTGGTCTACATGGTTAGTTACAGGACAAACAGAGAAACCCTGTTTCTCCCCTGCCTTTTTTTCAAGACACAGTTTCTCTGTGGCTTTGGAGCCTGTCCTGGAACTTTCTTTGTAGACCAGGCTGACCTCGAACTCACAGAGATCCTCCTGCCTCAGCCTCCCAAGTGTTGGGAATAAAGGCATGCACCACCACTGCCCAGCAAGAGAAAATCTGTTTCTAAAAACCACAAAATAACAAGAAAAGGATGAATCTCACTATTACAATGTTGAGTGAAAGAAACCAGACACGCAAAACTATAGAGCACAGGGGTTCATTCATGTAGTTCGGAGTGACAATACTAAGCTGTAGTGTTACCTTTGAGGTTAGTGACCATCTTCGGAGGGGAGCAAGTGACTGGGTAAAGAGATCTAAGGGAATGTCTAGGAAGCTTCTGCTTGTTTGTTTGTTTGCTTGTTTGCTTTAAGAGAAGGTCTTGGGGCTGGAGAGATGGCTCAGAGGTTAAGGGCACTGTTTGCTCTTTCAGAGGTCCTGAGATCAATTCCCAGCATCCCCATGGTGGCTCACAACCATCTGTAATGAGATCTGGTGCCCCCTTCTGGCCTCCAGGGATACATGCAGACAGAACACTATATACATAATAAACAAAACTTTAAAAGAGAGAGAGACAAATGGTCTTATGTGTTTCATGCAGGTCTCCAAGTCCTCAATGTAGCAAGGATGGCCTTGAACTTCTAATCCTCTGCTTCCACTTCCTACTTGGGTGTTGGGATTATGGCTGTGTGCCACCACATGCAGTGGTATAGTGCTGGAGGTAGAACCCAGGCTGTTGTACATACTAGGCAAACACTCTATCAACTGAGATACGGTCTCAGCCCATTATGTTCTGTTTCTTGATCTGGATAATAGTTGCATTGGTGTGTTCTGATGTGAGAATCCATCAATGTTTTATTATGCCTCATTAAAGACTTTAAAAACCTGTACTGTGCACAATATCAATCATCCTTTCAACTTTTAAGACGTCTCTTGGAGAAGACTTCTTCTCTTGGGGACTAGAGCAAGGCTTGGTGGTTAAGAGCATGGGCTGTTCTTACAGAGGACCAGCATGTAATACTTGGCACCTACATGGCACCTCACAAACTGTAACTCAGGTTCCGGTGAATAGGATGTCCTCTTCTGGTCTCCAAGAGCACTGCATGCCTGTAACACGCAGGAATACATATACATTCTGGCAGAAATACTCATACTACTCATATGACAGAGACAGAGAGAGAGAGAGAGAGAGAGAGAGAGAGAGAGAGAGAGAGATTAACTCTTGTTAGGTGATGGATCCCAGGGAGAAAGGGGCAGGGATCTCTGCTTCTTTCAAAAAACAAACAAACAAAAAATTCAGCAGATTTCCTTTGCCAGGCTGGGGGTGAGGGTGGGTGGGGTAGCACACACTTTTAATCTCATAACTCTGGAGGTAGAGGCAGGTGAATCTCTGAGTTTGAAGCCAGCCTGGTCTACAAGAGCTAGTTCCAGGACAGCCAGGGCTACACAGAGAAACACTGCCTTGAAAAATCAAAAACCAAAAACTAAAAGACTCCTGTGCTGGGATACACATAAAATAAGGAAGCCCAAAGAATTCCAAATACATGCCTCAAGGCTGAGAACGTAGCTCAGCTGGTACAGTGCTTGCCTAGCATACAAGACACCCTGGATTGATCCCAGCACCTCATAAACCAAGCACAGTAGTTCATGCCTGTGGCTCCAGCACTTTAGAGGTAGAGGCCAGAAGACTAGAAGTTCAAGGTCATTAGCTACATAGTAAGCTTCAGGTTACTATAGCCTAGGTTAGTCTAGGATACATGAGATCAAGATCCTGTTTCAAAAAAGGAAAAAGAATGAGAAAGATGCAATAGAATTAATTATAGGTAGATTTGTGTTCTCTATTGCATAACATTGTATGTGAGTATAGCCGAGATAAATCCCTTAAATTCCTTTTTTATTAAAAAAAAAAAAAAAAACCTTGACATGCCCTCACAAAGCCTCAGCAGGTGAAGTCTGAGTTCAGCTCTGCCTGGTGCTCAAGCAGAGGAAGAAGGAGAGAGCAGGCTTCCTTAAGTTGTCCTCCGACCTCTACCCTCAAAATGGGGCATGTGCACCCCACACACACCACAATAATTAATTAATATTACCTGGAAAGGAGTTTCCACTTCCAGTATGGAATAATCAGCTGTTAACAGATTGCCTTCTCTTAAGATAACAACGAAAACTTCTAGGGAAACTATGCAAAGGCAAAAATAAATGAAAGAAACCTGGAGTCTCTGGAGAACGAGAGGAAAGGAACAAGTTCACTTTGAAGCTGGAAAATGAGGAGTGAGTTTCCTTTTCTTACGGCTTTAATATAAATAAAGCCCACTGGTGCAATTAGAAAGCTAAGACTAATAGGAAACCTACCATCCTTCTGTCCTAAAGAACAAGGTATCAGGATTCAAGGTAACCACACTCATTGGAGCAATGCTGAGGGAATCTAGAAAGGAGAAAGACAGATCAAGGAAGTAACATATCATATCCCTAAACTGTGTCGTGAATCATGAATGATGAATCACACATGCCTGAGGTACATTCCAGTTACCTTAAAGGTTAAAGATCTTTCTTAACTGATATTTAAGGTTATATGCACCATACATGAAGCAAAATTTGTAGGCTAAGATTAAGCTTACTTTAAAACTAAAAGTAACAACACTTTTTGGAAGGATACATTACAATCAAAAGTTTCCACAAGCCACCAATTTACATGACAAATATATAATACAAAATTATTTAACGTTTTAAAAAGGCAGGGGCATGTGACCTACCACTTTAAAGAGAAAAAAGTAGCAGTACAGTTTAACCTTGAGATGGCCCAGATAAAAGAATTGCCAATCAAGATTGCTGTGGAATAGTATTTTAAGATGTGTTGCCCTTGTTTATACTGTGGAACATCTGTTTAATGATGCATACATGTGTTGCATTCTTTTATGTTGCATTTGTTTAACTCTGTAAAGCTGTGTTACTTTGCCTGTCTAAAACACCTGATTGGTCTAATAAAGAGTTGAACGGCCAATAGCTGGGCAGGAAAGAATAGGCGGGGCTGCCAGACTTATAGAGAATAAGTAGGAGGAAGGGAAATTGACAAGAGAAGGAAAGGAGGATTCTGGGGCCAGCTATCCAGCTATAGAGTCAGCAATAGAGAAAGAGTGAAAGTAAGAAATACAGAAGTAAGAAAAGGAAAAAGTCCAGAGGCAAAAGGTAGATGGGATAATTTAAGAAAAGCTGTCAAGAAATAAGCCAAGCTAAGGCTAGGCATTTATAAGCAATAATAAGCCTCCATGTGTGATGTCAATATGTGAAAATACCAACACAGGTACGAGCATACACAATAATCATTTTTCCTCAAAGTTACAGCTTTGTTCTTAAAAATATGTTCCTTTCAAATTATTTATTTGTTTATCGGTTTTTCTCTTTATTTTTCAAGACAGTGTTCCTCTGTGCAGCTCTGGCTGTCCTGGAACTTACTCTATCCCAGGCTGGCCTTGAACTCACAGAAATCCGCCTGCTTCTGCCCCCTGAGTGTTGGCTCTTTCACACTTTTAAAGACAGGAATTCATTCTAAAGATCCTGTTGGCCTGAAAGTCATGAAGCCACAGAGATCTGTCTGCTTCTGCCCCAAGAGTCCTGGGATTAAATCTGGGCACCACCACATCAAGCTTTAAGAAAATTCTTTAAAAAGGAAATTATTCTTGCATCAATTTTCACCTATTACCATATCTTCTATCTTTTCCAATCAAGCGTAATGAAATGGAATGAGCACATTTACTTTGAGATTGATTTTAATCCACACTTTAAAACCCTGGTATGAAAAAATAAAAAAATAAAAATAAAACCCTGGTATGGTTAGACAGTTTTTAGTGCCAAGGGATGCATGCACACTCACTATGTGGACAATGCAAAAATATCATTTGCTATGTAGCAGAAACTGGCCTCAGGAGAGAAACAGGACATTCCAGCACAGACCAGGAATCAGGAGCTATGGCCTCCCTCAGGTGCTTATGAAAGGCCCAATCTGGACAAGCTCAAAGACTGTGCTGGTTAAAGCCTCCATTCATTAACAGAGAGGAAAGGGAGACTTTAGTCTTGTCTTCTGTAACAGAGTGCTTTACTGGCACTCTCTGCTTTCTGAATAGTAATACATTGTTCTGTTCTCTAAGTCCTTGAAGCCACTTCCAACATTTTATATCTAGGTGGTTGATTAAATAAATCCCTTCCATCCAACTACCGACTTTATATTTGGATGTCCTTGCTGGTATCTTTTCTTCCTGAGAATGCAACTAATGGCTTGATATTATTTGCCCTTTCTGAAGCTCTTAGTATTTATTATAGAAACAGAGCTACTAACTACTGATGAATTTTCCCTTCTCTTAAACATTTTGAGACAGGGTCTCGTTATGTATCCATGACTGTTCCGGAACCCTATATGCAGATCAGACTGACTTCAAACTCACTGAGATCTGCCTGCTTCTGCCTCTTGAGTGCTAGGATTAAAAATTGACACCATCAAGATTGGCCATGCTTTAACCTTCTTGAAAAGCAACACCTTGTGAGGAAATAAACAAAGATGTTAATATTACCCTTGTAAATTTTATTAACTGGAAAAAATAACCAGAAGCTCTGTGCACTGAGGCATTCGATTCAGTGCTACTCTAAATGCTAAGAGGTTGAAAACAACCGTTACATTAAGAGGGAAAGGATTAAGAAAATCACCTTCCCTGGGCAGTGGTGGTGCACACCTTTAATCCCAGCACTCTGGAGACAGAAGCAGGTGGATCTCTGTGAGTTCGAGGCCAGCCTGGTCTACAGAGTGAGTTCCAGGACAGGCTCAAGAAGCTACAGAGAAACCCTGTCTCAAAAAGAAAATCACTTTCCATGAAGGCAATAGAACATTAGAATGCCATTGAAATATATCAGGTGGGAAATCCGTAACAGTATAGACATGCTCATCCTGGTGCTAGGTAGCAGAAGCAAATTACAAAATTACCTGTTTATCATGGTGTGACTGTGAACACACGAGGACTAACTGGTTTGAGGAAACATGCTGAGCATTCCTTATGTGGCAGGATGTGCTACTTAAAGGAGTTATGGAGCCAAAGGTTTGACTGCTCCAGATCAGGAAGGTTGAGCCTATGTGGAAGACAGTCTCACAAGCAAACTGCAAGACATTGTAACGCGAATTGTTTCGAAAGACAGAAGGGCCATCAAGTCTGCTGAGGAAGTCGATGAAGAGTTAACAGAGCCGGTGAAACATACATGGGCAGTAAGAAAGCAGAATATCAAGATGGGAATCATTCGTACCAGGGTAGCAAGGTCAGATTTTTGTGCTATTTATTTATTTACTTACTTACATACTTATTTTTTGAGACAGGGCTTCTCTGTGTAACTGCCCTGGATGTCCTGGAACTCACTGAGATCCACCTGCCCCTGCCTCTTGAGTAAAGGTGGCGCGGGCCACCACTGCCCTATATTTGTGTGCTTTTTGCATTTTGGTTTTTTATTTTTAAATATTAAATTGGGTCACATGAGGCCATTTTCATGCAAGGACATAATGTATTTTTGAGCAAATTTCCCCTTCCTCATACCCTCCCTTTCCTGGTCCCTCTCCCTTCCTGTTAGTCATTTCTTATGCTAAATGGTTCTCTCATAGATGCTGGGATGGAGCTCAATTGGTAGGAGTGCAGCCTGGAGTTCAATCCCCAGCACTGCAGAAACCTTGAACAGAGTGCTGGGGTGGACACCTGATCTGAGCATTCTGGAGGAGAAGGCGGGAGGGTCAGGAGTTCTGGGTTATCCTCAGCTACAGAGCTAGTTCCAGGTCACCCTTGTCTACCTGACACCCTGCCCCCAAATAATGAACAACAACAAAATCCCTAAATGTTTATAGAATTACAAAAACAATGGGGGACGAGGTGGGGCATGTTGCTCAGTGGTAGAGTGTTTCTCTAGCCTGTTTAGATCTTGAGTTCTTCTTTAGCACGAAAAAAAAAAGGTGTAAAAAAGGAAATGTGTATCCAGTTTTATGTGAAGCAAACCTCAACTATATTGTACACATAAAGAACAATTTAAAATATTCTCTGGGCATTCTTCCCACCCATTTCTCACATGAAAGGGGGATGGCCAAACAATTCGGGGTTCTGGGCGGGCAGCAGAGTCTAGGTTCCCCATCATGACACCACACTTGAAATACCCAGGCTTCCAAGCAGAAGAATTTTCCCCCCAACTCCCAAGGTGAGGGTTGCACAGATAACCACAGGAAAAACGCCTCCCGCCCACACAGAGGCTGGAGCCATCCAGAGGAGGTTCCGGGGGAATGGGGCCCAGACAATCCCGAGTCCTTTCACAGGGTGACTGGCATTCCTAACTGGAGCAGTACAGGGCTCTTCCGCAGGGCCTCAGGGAAGTGAGGAACAGCTCTGCACCAGCCTGGGGCTGGAGGGAGAGGACTGCTGAGATTTGGAGGCAGGATAACTCCATTAACTCCTTAGTGCCCGGTCCTCAGTTCTCCAACCAGCAGCTTCAGCGTCACTTGGGTACTTGTTGAGAAGGCAGGCGAAGACTCAGCCCCTCCTCCGTTGACACTCTTTCAGAATCTGCATCTTAATAAGCTCCCCAGGTGATTAGTATACACATTGAAATCAGAGAAACGTTTGTGAAAGGCAGAAGGGAGTGAGCCTCCATTTGCAATCCCAGGACTTGCCACAGTGACAGTAATTGCAGGCTTACTTCGGAGCGGGAAAGGGTAGACTAGTGTGGCTAAAAGCACGCTCCTTGCAGCCCAGCCTTCTAAAAGACTCAAAGGGTGGAGTTTCCAGCTGGGATGCCAGAAGGACTTGGGTCTGTGATAAGCATCCATAAACCTGGGACTGCCTGTCTTCGTATTCGCTTCTATTTTCCCTTCCAGACCTTAGGGTTAAAAGGCCAGCATTCAAACTGCACGTCTAAGGAAAGAAAATGAGATGTAATTAATGAGCGCAGATCTTAAGTAAGTAGGCAAACTTGCCTTCTAGGCTCAGTATTTCCACTAACTTAGTATTTGGGCTTAGTCAGGCTACGTGATCTCTCTGAGCCTCAGTTTTCTCATCCGTGTTACTACAGCAATAAAAAATAGAAAACAAAATCACCTGTCAGGATTGTTGAAGATAAACAAGTCAGCATCCAAAATATGCCTAGAAAATACTAAGTACTCAGTAAACAAGACCCCCTTTCCCCTTCAACCTCCCCCCTCCTCCAGTGCCTACCTCCAGCCTAGCACATTTTTCTTAGGACCCCGTTGATTGTATATTACGTGATTGATCAAATTAATGGTCCTAGATGCAATGCATTTTAGTAAGTGACTTGCTCTTTTTTTTTCTAAATATCAAAGGAATCTTTCTTGTTAATGGAAACATTTTGGAAAGCCCAGGAAGGTGCCGTGAAATATCCTAAAGCTACAGAAGCCAGACATGGTGGCATATGTATCCAAGGGCAGTGCTTTGAAGCGGGGACAGGTGGCTGAAAGGACAAGGCCAGCCTGGACTACGTCGTAAGAGCTTGGTCTCCATTTCTTTTCTGATGCAACCACCTAGGCACATAACATATTTATGGTAATGTTTTGGAATATTTATTTCCTTGTATGTTTGTGTACATGTGTACACATAATGATTAGCTATTAAGAGTGCTTAAGTGTGTATGCATATACACATAATAATTAGCGAATATAACTCTACTGTTGTTTTACTCAAACTATGTCTACAGAAAATGAGTCAGATGAATTTCCTTGCTTTCCAGGTGCTGAGTGTGGAGGTTCTGGAACAGCAGGGCTCCAGCCAGTCAAAGCAAGCCATTTCCCCCAATCGGGTGAGCGGCCTCTGGGATGCCAATGATACAGGTTGTAGGACGGGGCTTTCAAAGACTACGTAGGAGTGGAAAAGGGAGTAAAGGGCCCCAGCAGACACCCCTAATAACAAGAGATTAACAAGGGAAAAGCATAGCAGATTGACTTGATCATAGTTTTATGTGAACTATCCACTTTTATACTGAGGTTTTATGAAGCACAGACAGTCTTATAGAAATGAGATTGAACAAAGAGCAAATGCTAATAGACCGAAGGGGGAGACCCAGCACAGCCTGTCCATTCAGATTCTTTTTGGCCTGCCTCCCTGCAGCATTCCTTCTGGGTATAGCTCTGTTCCGTAATGGGGGTTGGGGGGAGTGTTGGGTCTTCTGATCTACTATCAGAGAAGATAGGTCAGAGTTTTGCTTTATGACTAGCTCCATCCAAGACAAAAAGACAGGGGAAGTCTAGAGTCTTATTTTCAAGTTTTATGGCTGGCTTTAGGGGAGAGAGGGCCTGTTGCTATGTCCTGCCTTGGGGAAGAGGAATTCTAGTTTATATGGCCTGCTTTGGCAGAGGAGGAAGGGGAGCAGATGAGGAGAGAGAGAGAGAGAGAGAGAG
>JAQHUG010000341.1:1970954-1981599 GCA_028555095.1 Dicrostonyx torquatus | reverse complement strand
GTAAATATTAGGGCAAATGGTCCCTGACATTTCTGTAATTATTAGGGGGAATGGTCCCTGACACCTATTAATTCCAGCACTTGGCAGGTAGAGGCAGCAGGATTCCAAGTTTCAAGGTAATAATGAGTTCAAGGCTAGCCTGAGCTACATAAGATAGATCCTGACTCTTCATCCCCAGGTCCATGTTCCTTTTGCTCCTCTCTTTCTTCCCTGGGTGCTGCCCTGCCCAGTTCCTGATGGGTGGCAGGGCAGGAGAGGGGCTGGATGTGAAGTCTTATTGTCTCCCACGTGCTCTCCCGGTTCCATTCGCTAAGTAGGAGCCAGAGCCCAATCGCTGCGCTTAACAGAGGTCGTGCCCACCTGTCCTTCCCACCTGCCACCATTGTGGTGTTTGCGTCCCCATGCCTTCCTTTCTGTGTTTTTCAGAATGCGCAGGTGGAAAACCTGAACCCAGCCTGTCTGTCACTGCCAGGAAAGGAAGGCTCCCACAACAAAGGCCCCCTGGGCCAGCAGGAGGGGTAAATTCTCGAGGAGGTTTACTCCCACTGGTCACTGGGTGACCTCTCTGGCTAGAGCACCTTGTGGGACTCAACTCTTTGTGCCCTCCTGGCTTCTCTAAAAGCCCAGGCCCATCACATGGTCTTCAGTCATTTAGAAGTTGAAACCCTCATGCTACCTTCCAAATCCCCAGCCCCCTTTGCTCCCAGGAAATTTAAACAACTGCCTGAGTGGGTCTAAACTCGCCTTTGTGCTATAATTAGGCTGGAACAAGGCTCACCCCAGGACAGAAATACTGTAAGGGGCGGGTTATAGACTGCTGCTGCTCCCCACAGTAGGGAAGTAACGACCTTTTGAATAGAAGGATTAACACATTAGCACATAGATTCCTGCTTCCGGGGAGGGTTGGATCCTAGGAAAAGAGTTCCAGCCTGGATGGGAGGGGGAAGTCCAAAAGGGGGCAGCTCTATGCCCTCTAAAGACTTTGTGTGTTCCTGGGAATGTGTGTGTGTGTGTGTGTGTGTGTTGGGGGAGGGGGAAAACACAGGAAGAGACAGATAAAACACCAATCAGATGAGCACAGCAGCCCAAGTCCTTCCCATGGCAACAGACCAGATTACAGAAATCTGAAGCATCTACTGGCATTTCCTTCTTCCCTATGGGGCAGTGTTGGCTGGTGGGCATGCTATGGTGAAGCCCACTGGACACAGGTGCTGAAGTCATGGGCACAGGAGCCATGGAAAGGAAGTTGTATGATGCTGGGCAGATGCCTACACATCTCACTTAGGTGGCCTCTCTTTCATCATTACCAGAAGGCCCTGTTTATCTCAGGAAGCTGTTAGGAGTATGCAAGATAACAGGAAACACCCAGACACAAATAAGTACCACTCAGCCGGCCCTTCAACAAATGGCAGTGTATCACCCTCAGATATCCCCTTTGTCACCCACACTCACAAGATGATCAATTCTGTCCTGAATCTCATCTTTTTGTTTTGTTTTAGCTTGGCGGTAGAACCCAGGCCTTGTGCATGCTAGATTAGTAGGACTCCATCCGTGATATACATCCTCTGCCTCTCAATCTTGTCTTCGCTTAGTCATTTTGAGCGTATCAATTATTATAGAAGGCAGAGTCGGTATTGCTGTAGCCACCCCACCCCACCCCACCCTACGCCACCCCACCCCAGCTCTCTTTCTAAGGGCTCAGCTCTGGAACATGCTTGCCATAAGTTCAGTGATCAGCTGAGTCCTGTTACTGTCTCAAGGGTCCCAGAGAAGCCCTCAAGGGCCATAGGGACGGTGGTGCTTGCTGGCCGAGAGAAAATCCACAGAGCAACCCTTGCTCTGTACACACTCATGTACGTGCATTGACCTGGGTCCTGGGCCAGAAAGAGAGGAAGCAAGAGACCTAGGTGACAAACTTAGTTAAAGCCAGAGAAAAGCTAGGCTATGCCCAGTATTAGAATATTCCTCTGTGGTTTTTTTCTCTTTTGTTCTATCTTTTCTGAGTCTGTCTCTCTGTCTCTGTCTGTCTCTCTCTCTCCATTATGTTTCTCTGTCTTGTTTCTTTCTCCCTCTCTCTCCATCTCTATCTGGCACAGAGTCTCACTCTATAGCCCAAAGTAACCTTGAATGAATTCGTCCTTTCTCCGCTACCCAAGTGCTGGGATTACTGGAGAGCACAAACACATCTGTCAAATATACCCTCCTTAACTTTTTAAAAATTACATTTCTTTATTTTGATGGAAGCATCACAGTCCATGTGTAGAGAACAGAAGACAACTTGTGGGAGTGAATTGTCTCTTTCCACCATGTGGGTCCCAGGTCATCAAGCTTTCCTTCCTTCTCTTCCGCCACAAGTATTCTACCTTTAAAGGAAAAGAGCAGAGAGAGAAGAGGAGGAAGGACCTTCAAAGAAGGAAACCCGAGAAACCTTCCAAACTAGGTCCAGTCCAACCTGTAATCTTAGCACTGGGGAGACTAGAGCACAAGGATTGACGCAAGTGTGAGGTTAAGATGAACTGCGTGGTGAGTTCAAAGCCAGCCTGGGCTGCAAAGTAAAATCCTGTCTCAAAACAAGAAACGAGTGAATCTAACAATCTCAAAACCTTTCTGAAATCACACATAGGCAACACTCAGGAAAATGTGAATTATCGAGTCACCCCAGGAGTCACCTGTTCCTACAGCCCTGGTAAGAGATCTAGAGGTAGAAAAAGCCATCTCAGCCTTCGAGCTTCCAAACAGTGTGGCCTAATGGCCAGGGAGCATGAGACAGCTAACACTGTAGGCCTTCCGAAAGCCTATGAGACATTGTTTTTTCTGACTTTGGTTACAGATGGTCCGATGAAGGCAGACTGTAGGTCCCAGCATCCTTGCCTAAAAGACCTGCTCTGCCCAGTAGAGCTGTGGCACCCAAGTTTCCGGTTTTGTTTACCAATACTGTGGATGGAACCCAGGGCCTTAGGCGTACTTGGCACATGATTTACCAGACACAGAATCACACCTTAAACCGGGATCTGAGATTTCTGTTAGAATCCTGACATCTTGTTTGAGACAGGATCTCATGTAGCCAAGCTGGATACATTTGAACTTGTCCTCTTGCCTCTGTCTCCCACCTCCCCAGTGCTAAGATGACTGGAATGGCTGGCATGCCACCAAGGCCAGTTAATGTAGTGTTGGGCAGTTTTTTTTTTAAAGATTTATTTATTTATTATGTATACAGCATTCCTTCCATGTATGCTTGCATGCCAGAAGAGGGCGCCAGACCTCATTACAGATGGTGTGAGCCACCATGTGGTTGCTGGGAATTGAACTCAGGACCTTTGGAAGAGCAGGCAATGCTCTTAACCTCTGGGCCATCTCTCCAGCCCCTAGTGTTGGGCATTGAATCCAGAGCTTTGTGTGCACCAGGCAAGCACTCTACCAACTCCAACCCGTTTTGACACTTATCTACCACACGTGTTGACATTTTGCTTTCACCCCTCCCTGCCAGTGTGAAGTAGTATTGAATGGAGGGTATGGGACTGAAGGCTTTCCCTGCGAGAAATGCACATTAGAAGGTCAAAGGCATTTAAAGTTGCAGTGGAATTCAAGATGGCTCAAGACCTGTCTCTCAAAATGCACAGCTCCAGATTGTGTCAATGAGGCTGGAATGGCTGAAAGCGGCTTCCTGAAGAGTCACTCTTTTGGGCCATGGGGATTTGTTGGGGGCAAAGGTCAAGAATGCTAATTTCACATCTTCTGCTCATAGAGTACCTTTAGGGGACTGGTCAACTAGTGAAGAATGGTTTGGAGTCCATTCATCTTGTATTTCCTCATCCAGCTTGCTTGGTGGCTGTTCTCCCTTGGGGCAGAGGAATGGGCTTGTTTTGCAGAGTAGCTAAACAGGTGGGCTGCGGGGCCTGCCTGACCCAAGGCAGCCCTCCGCGGAGAAGGAAGGGCTGTCACATGGAGAGACTCCTCCAGGGTCAAAGCAAGAGCATTCCAACTATCTGCAGAGAGGTGCTGAGCCTCGGGGGCTCTAGTCACTCTTCTGCCCAGGAGAGCCAACTCCCAGGCATGTACTTTGCTTTCTAGGGGAAGAAACCCAGCCTGAGGTGGTGACTCACACCTATAGTCCCAACATTTAGCCGGGTCTACATAGAGAGTTCCAGACCAGCCAGGGCTATATAATGTGACAGAGAGGAAAACAATCAATAGAACAGCCTCCTCCCCCTTATTCCAGCAGGGTCTCACAGTCAGTCACATTGAATCATGAGTATTTAGGGCTTTGGGTTTTGAAAATTTGGACAAGGAAGCAAGCAGGCTGTGTGGCTAGGAGTACAGCCTCTGAGACATAACCACTTTCCTGCCAAGTCTAAGGGGTCAAGAAGCTCTTCTTTACCCAGGGGTAAAATCTGCCCTTCTTGCAACTTCTCTCAGTTCCTCCTTCAAGCACCAACTGTGGGGGGGTGGGGCGGGGGCGGGATGGGGACGGGGTGGGGGTGGGATGGGCAGCGAGTCGGCTCAGCAGGTAAATACTTGCCACCGAGACCTGAGGCACACACGAACACACATGGAGAGAACTCACTCCCATAAATTGTCCTCTGACCTCCACCTGGGCAACACGGCACGCGCATACGTTAATTCCCGCCACACACGAGAAAGAAAATGAAATAAAGCCGTTTAAAAAAAGAACCGAGTGAAATAAATCTGCTCTCTCCTGCCCAGCAGGCCTGAGGAATATTGTTTTCCAAGTCAGCTGCAGCTTGTTGTGACGGGATTTAGGTGGTTAGATGCTTTTGCTTCCTATGGTTCTGTGAGGGGCAGGGGGGAGGGAGGGTAGAGTATGTGTGGAGGGATTATTGCTGCCTAGGGGTAGGACAGTCTCTAAGGCTCAGAGTCCCCAATGGTTTCACTAGGCTGGCCTCCTGGATCCAAGTATGATCTCCTTTTGCTTCCTGCAGATCAAAAAGCTGTCCTTGGGGCTGCTGAGATGGTGCTTGGCAGCAAGCCATCTTGACCTGCGTTTAATTCCTGGGGCCCACAAGGTGGAAGGAGAGAACCAGATGTTTTCCTCCGACTTCAATGCAAGCGCTGTGGCACACAAGGAACCCTGCTCCCCACGCACACACAAATAAATGGAATATATATTTTTAAAGCCTACCCTGAATTGCCAGGATGCTGTGCTTTAGCTAATGTGGGAAAGCAATCCTGAGCCTACAGAAGCAACTGCCATCTCAAACCACCCATAGAGTTCGTGTCTTTGCTGTGGTGGCGGCGGTGGTGGCGGCGGCGCATCCAAAAGATGTTTTCCATATTAAATTGTATCTGAAAAGGTCAGGCTTTTCAAAATATAGCCTCATCCGCCTCACCCCCACTCCTTTGGCTCCTGTCACTTTGAACAAGCAGTTTGCTGTCAAAGACTCAATTTCACAGAAAGTAATCTGGGCACATGCTGGAGAGGTAATTACATCCAATCTATGGAGGGAGGTGACAGAGCACCCCCCACCTCCTGGGCACCTCCCCCACCCCCATCTGCTCACAGTTTGCCTCTCCCTACTCAACTGCCCTTGGCATACTTAGACTTTGTGGTCTCTTTCACTCTGCATGAGCCAGCCAACTGGGAGCAGTCATCGGTGAATGCCGCTTTCACACAAATTCAGTTGTTGACCAAGTCCCCAAGGTCAGATAGTCAGCAACTTCTGTAGAGGCCTTACCATGGCCAGTCCTGCTCTGGTGGCATCGAGAGAGCCAGAGGGAAACAAAAGGAATCAAAGGAGCCAGGGGCCCTTGTCTCCAGTGAGTTTACAGGCCTAATTAGAGACCTCTGAGCAATTCTCTCAAGAAAAGACTCAAGGATACTTAAAAAACAACATACAAGTGGGTGTGATAGGGAGGGAATGAGAGCCCAGCAGAGAGTCTAAGTTCCTTGAAGGGAGAATCCTGCTTTTGTGTGGCCGGAGGAAGGGCCTCTCCACTGCCTCATTAACTTTTGGCTTGGAGGAATTACAACAGACCTCAGGCTCCCTAGCCTCCACTGTTTCCCTAGAGAGCCTCAGGCTCAATGATCAGGTTGACAAATACCAGCATTGGAGTGACTTCCCATGGGGGATATTTCCACACCTTCCTGAGCTGACTGAATAGGCTTTGGAGGCAAAGTGTCTCCTCAGAGTTGATCTTTGTGGACCAGGATAAAAATGGTAAAGCTCAAGCCTCCTCGTTTTCTTTTCGTTTCACTTCCTCCCCCCCCCTTTTTTTTGGAAGTCCTTGTACTCTCCTTCAATCTCTTATCCTCTTGCTTCCAAGCTGGGATTCTAAAGCAATACACCCTGATGTCTGTGGCGCTAAGGACGTAACCCAGGCTTTCCATGCATGCTAGGCAACAAACGCTCTGCCTGCTGAGCCACACTGCCAGCCCTCAAACGCTTCCCTTTATCGCCTGCTCTATAATTACTACAGAAATACTAATAATCGCAGCTGCTCTATAGAGTTCTATGTCTGCCATCTTACCACGAGTGTTCACTGAATGTGTGAGATAAGCTATTCCAATAGAAAGGATGGCTTTCAAAGTAAATGAAGACAAGGCACTGGTTTAGCTGGCCCGTGGTGGTGGGCACCTTTAATCTCACCACTCGACAGGCAGAGGCAGGTGGATCTCTGTGAATTCGAGGCCAGCCTGGTCTACAAGAGCTAGTTCCAGGACAGCCGGGGCTGTTAAACACAGAGAAGCACTGTCTAACTGCCTCCGCCCCCCCCTTCCTCCCAAAGCAACCAAACCAACAACAAAAAAGGCTCTCTGGTTTTTATTTGTTTAGCAACATTCATCTTCCGAAGTAAAAAGGCAGTTTCCATTGAAGCTGGCAGTAAGGAAAACTGCCAAGGTTCTCTGTCCAACTGGGGAGCTCTTCTGCACATTGGCGAAAACAAATCTGAGAGGGACTCAGGACAAACAAGAACGGGCAAAGTTCTATGGGTACACATCGGATTTTGTCAGCTTTGCTGTTCAGCCCCATCATCCTCTAGCAGAAAGTTTACCCGGTTGGGGCATGAATTTAAAGCAATGTTTGCATTACTAGATATTTAGACGGATCCAGCATAGCTTTGTGTTTGTTGTGAGACAGAGTCTTGCTCGAAAGCTCAGACTTGGTTTAGTTGGCTACGGAGCTCAGGCTGGCCTTGAACTCTCTATCTTTCTGCTTCGGCCTCCAGAGTGCCGGGATTACACGTGTGTAGCCAGCTCCTTCTTGTATATTTAGTTTGGTAACAAGATTTTTACCTGCTGAGCCACCTCACTAGCCCTGAAAGGGACTATTTTTATTCCCCTTTTCTACCCGAGTAAAATCATGCTTAGGAAGATTAACTTCCTCAACATCACTTATGACCAAACGGGCACAGAAGTGGCTCAAGGACAAGCTTGTTGGTCTGCTCTATTAAATTTCACTGCACCAATGAATGAGTACATTCCGAGCAGGAGGCTGCCACCTACCATCAGCCGCTTCTCCAGTCCTCAGCCAGCCTAAACTGCTCTTTGGCACCCTGTGGACTAGAGGAACTGCCTGTGGATGGGTAGTCCTGCACTGTACCAGGAAGGACCACAGGTTCCCCCGTGAATCTCACTTCATGAAAAGACACGGGATTGTTCAGGTTTAGGGTGGTGCCCAAAATACAGTCTTACCTTAGGGAACATGGCTGGTGTCCTTTTGGCCTCACTGTGGCCAACGGATTGTCCTTCTGTCATTCCTTTGAAGCCTGGTGATATCATTGACCTCTTTCTCTTTTGACACATGGAGTGTCAAGTGCTAGACCTATCTGACAGCAAAGAACTGAGCCTGGGGACTCTTTGAAGTCCCTTCCAGTGCCTGGATGACAGTGTTCCAGAAAGCCTCGGGGCCCTGGGATCAGGCAGCCTTCCTGGGACCGGGACCAGAAGCTGTGGCTAGACTCACATTCTGCTTAGGAGGCAGATGCAAGATGGTGCTACCAGAACGGGGTTGGTGAGGGGAGGAAGCACCGTCTATATTGCTGCTCCTTATGCATAATGTATCATAATTATAATACTTGGAATGTATGTGGGGCCTGCTTTCCAGAAGCTCCAAGCTTAATAGAGTACTTTAGTTTCTCAGTCTCTCACACACAGAGGCACACACACTTTAAAGAGCAGGCCAAAAAGTGTTATAAATAAAATTCTAGAACATGAGTGGGAGGAAAAAAACAGAAAAATTTCAGCTGAGACCGCACCAACTCTGTGTGGAGTGCCGACAAGCCCCAGTTGTGCTATGAATCAGACAGCGGGCTCTGCCCAGGCTTTCTCTTCTCCCTGTCAATCCATGTGTTAAATATGCCACAAATCCTGTTGGCTTTAGGAGAAGGCTGACAGGAAGTGAAAGGAAGGCAGTCTCTGCGACCTGGTGCGTGCCTATGGTTTGGCCACTATGCCAAGCACCCTTCTGTCCAGCCGTACAAAGTGGTTCTGTTGGCCTAAAAGCTCAGCTAGCTCAGAGTTCATTTTCCCTTCAAGTTGTAATGGCTCACTCTTTCCTCCCTCTGCCATCTTAAACCTTCATTCATTCTCAGGGGAATCAAGCCCTTTGACATTACAAAAACAATATCTCAGCCAGGTGGTGGTGGCACACACCTTTAATCCCAGCAGTAGGGAGGGCAGAGACAGGCGGATCTCTGTGAGGTCGAGGCCAGCCTGATTTACAGAGTGAGTTCCAGGACAGCCAAGGATACACAGAGAAACCCTGTCTTTAAAAAAACAAAACAAAACAAAACAAAAGGGAATAAAACCCAGTATCTCATAATGTTTTCGGTAAGTTTATGATTTTGTGTTGGGTTGTATTCATAGCTATCTTTGGCCATGAGTGGCTTGTGGGCCTCCAACTGGATACTCCTGCAAGGTTTAGGACATTTTGTTTTTCTGGTATGACCTCACTCTCCTCCACCTGCCCCTTTGAGGCCCCTGTTATTATAAATGCTTCCTCTGGTCTGGAGAAGCCCACAGTGAACCCACCACATACTGCCTATCTGGATCTAACACACACTGTCTGCCTTGTGAGTTAATGTTTAGGTCATTTCCAAGGCTGGATGCTCTTGGAGGACAATGCCCATACTGTGACTTATTCTTTGTTTAGTATGTAAGCTCAATGTGTGCCTTTACTCTAGATTTCAATTTTAGGAGAGCTGTCCAGAAATTCCTTGTTTTATGATTTTTATCATTGTTCTCTGTGGAGGTTGTGTGGAACTGTTTTTGCTTTCCTTTTTAAAATAATGTCTCAAGTAACCCAAGCTGGCCTACAAGTTGCTATATAGTAGAGGCTGGCCCTGAACTTCTATTCCTTTTGCTTCTACTACTAGAATGTTAGGAATACAGACCAGCACTATCATGCCCAGTTACAAAATACTGGGGATGGTATCCAGGGCTTCAGTTGGACTAGGCAAGAACTCCATCAATTGGCCTATACCCAATTCCCCCACATGGCTTTTTGAGACAGGTTCTTGCTCTATATCCCAGGCTAGCCTGGAAATATAACTTTAGCTGGCCTCTAACACGATGTTCCTGTCCTCTTGGCCTTGCCTCCCAAATGCTGGGATTACAGGCATAAGATCCTACACCCAGCTTCTGGCTAGTTTGAGGACTCGAGATGAATCAAGTAGCTATACACACGACTCATAATTCCTATGACAACCTCTGCATTCTTCCCCAGCCCCTAGATTTTGCTTTAGAGATATGTTTGGGTAAAAGACTGCTAATTTTCATGCCAAGGTAACATTTTCTAAAATAACACTTGAGCCAACTCCATGGCTCTAGAACTTTCCTATTCTGGAAGCCCAGGAAAGACACAGGGATGTTGTTAAGGAGTCCAGAGACATTTTCAGGAGCCTCTACATAATACGAGCAAAAGAGCTAGTGAAAAAGACTGGCTCTGGAGGGCTCTGAAGAACTCTTTGAGAATCTGCTAAATAATATTTTTGTGTGCTGTTTGTAAATGTGACTCGCTTTGAAGCCATCTGTCATGCAGCCCTTTGCAGAGAACCGAGATGTATTTAAATCTGTGAAAATGAGTATATTTTTGAATCTACCAAAGCAGGGTTTTAATGGGTCCCTGCTGTGTGTTGTCCAGTGAGTTCCCCTAATTGACAAGTAATGTTTCAATGGGATTCAAAAGAGGGCGTAGTGATGCACAGAGAGGCTGTGCCACAGTTCATCTTGGTGCATTATGTCTTTGGATACCAGATGAACAAAGGGCTTGCCAGGCCTGAGAGAGGACTGTTTCTTCCTGGGTGCAGGCTAAGGTCAGGGTTGGTACGGGCACTCTTGGGGTTAAGGGAAGCAGCTAAAGGGGTGAAGATAGGTAAGGACAGAGACCCACTGCTCTTCATTTCTTAGTTTATGAGTCTGGAGCTGAGCTTTGCTGACAGCTCAGTAATCTTACCCTTAATTTATCTACCCCTGCAGTACTGGGGATTGAACTCAGGGCCTCAACATCCAGGCCATTTTCACACTTGGCTTAGGCCACAGCAGGTAGCCTAGCCCAGGGAGGGGGGGTGGTTCTAAAACCAAATGTTGGGACACCAGATAATGACACAAAACAATCCTACACCAGTTTGATTAAAAAGGGGTTATTTATTGGAGGGGATAAAACTTACAGATCAATATCCCAAACCA
>JAQHUG010000341.1:1808318-1950327 GCA_028555095.1 Dicrostonyx torquatus | reverse complement strand
GACTGAGCTAATGGGCCAATCAGTGTATAACCTAATGTAGACTCTCTGTGTGATTTTCTTTGGGGCTTGCGGGCTGTGGGGTACTGGGCGGGACAAAAACCCAACGAGCCAGCCCTCATGTTACAAGTCCACTTTTCCTTTCTTCTCAACTAGCCCTTCTTCTACTTTGATGTCTTTTTTTTTTTTTTTTTTAATAATCCACTGGCTTTCATTAGGGTTGCTTGCAGCAGCATGGGCTACACCACTAAAATTTAAAATGGTCCCCTACTCCCAATGTCCATCAGCTGTCTTTAGAGTCTCACAGGTGATACTATTCACTGGTTTCCTCTGAGGTTGAAACGTGCCATCCTATAGGGAAGTTCCTCGAGCCAGAGAAGGTAAATAACCTAAGACAGTGCTAGGAAGTCCCTGAAACTGACCAGGTTTACTAGGCCCTTTCTTCCCAAGAGTAAACAAGCCAAGCTGCAAAGGAAACTCTCATACCTGTCAAGATGCCTGGAAGAAGCAGCAATCAGCTGAGCTGCCTACAGAGGTTTAGGCCACTGGCAGTGATGGTACATGCTTCACACCTTTAACCCCAGCACTTGGGAGGCAGAGGCAGGCATATCTCTATGAGGCCAGCCTGGCCTACAGAGTTCCAGGACAGGCTCCAAAGCTACAGAGAAACCCTGTCTCGAAAAACAAAACAAAACAAAACAAAAAAAGAGGTTTAGACCAATTGAGCACTTAGAAAGAAGGGACACTCCCTAACTTTTCACCTGCAGGCTGTGCAGTGTGCTCCAGGTTCCCAGCTTTTGTGAGCTATCACCCATGCTGGGGTGTGCTTTGGTGATGCAGCTCTCTTTGAGTCATTTCTGTTTCTGTAAGTGACCCCTCACCCATATTCCTGTAAGTAACCCCAATAAAACTCACTGATTCACCAAGTTGGACTTTGTGGTATCTGTAGTTTGGTATGTCCTGGGCTCCCTGTCTGAGCTGAGTAGTTATGTGTGGTGTGTTTCCCCAGGAAAAGTTTGCTCATACAACAGATGTATAAGGCTGGAGTCTTTCTATATTGGCCACACTGGCCTAGAACTTACTATACAGCTAAGGTTAGCCTCAAACTTGAGATCTTTCTGTCTCAGCCTCCTGAGTAGTTGAGATTACAGGCGCTGTAGTAATGGACTAGTGGGCTGTGGGGGCTGCGTTCTCCACCAAGGAATGGGGCCATTTTACCGGCGCCCAGCTCCCAGACATGGGCCTGCTTTTGGCCCTGGCTAGCTTATACCTGGAATAATTATACACAAACTGGATTCATTTAACACACTGCCTGGCCATTAGTTCTAGCCTCTATTGGCTAACTCTTACATCTTATTTCAACCCATTTTTAATAGTCTGTAAGTCACCACAACATAGTGACTTACTGGGAAGATTCAGCATGTCTGACCCTGGCGGCTTCATGGAGGCTCTCTCTGAGCCTTCCTTATTCCGGAATTCCGTTCTGTCCTCCCTGCCTATTTAAGATTTTGCCCTATCAAAAAGGCCAAGGCAGTTTCTTTATTAACCAATGAAAGCCACCCAAATACAGAAGGACCCTCCTACACCAGGTACACACCACCAACTCAGCCCAGTTTACTACTTTAAACAACGTAACACTCAGTCACCAGAACTGGAGAGATGGCTCATAGGTTGAGAACATTGGCTGGTCTTCTAGAGGACCCGAGTTCAATTCCCAGCACCCACATGACAGATCACAGCTGTCTGTGACTTCAGTTCCAGGGGATCTGACACCCTCATACAGACATGCATACATGCAGGAAAAACACCAATGTATATATAAAATTAAAAACAACAACAACAAAAAGACAGTCACCTAGTTTCTCCTAAGTAGTGAAGAGAGGCCACACTCCCTCAACAGAATTTGTAATTTTTGATACAGGGTCTCAAGTAGCCCAGGCTGGCCTTGAATCCATTATTTAGCTGAATTGGCCTTGAGTGCCTGGCCCTGTTTCCTAGCAGTTACCAATGGAGTCTTCCACTTACCTGGTTCTCCACTCTTAGCTCTGTAACTGGTAATGGCCCTACTCGGATGTTATGATGCTTTTCTGCTTCTGTCTCTATAGTTTCTCTTCTTCCATGTTCAACTCTTTCCCAGATAGGATTATAGTTATCTTTCCATATTTTCCAGCTTTTGGGTTATGCTGGGCAGACCTTGGCAACTTAACTCTGATTTCTCCTCACCCCCTTCATCCTATGCCCACTTAAGGGGTTCTAGCACCATGAATTTTAGAGTAGATAATTGATAAACATTTGAAGCTAAGTATAAGAAGAAAGTTTGTTTCAATTGAAATATAAGGAATAAAAAAATCTCAGGGAACATTAGACTGCTGAGAAAAAAAATCAAGGATAAAAAACAAGGTCTTCTCCTTACTAGGACAGTTATGGTCACTTAAACATATATGTACACACATATGTATGTACACAAGCTTGTGACTAGGTTGCATATAAGCATATATATTTTACCTATGTGCACATATGTATATATATATATGTATACATGTGTAGTTTAGATGATTAAATTTTATATGCACTCATATAAATAATCCCCAAACTAGATAATAATATGTTCAATCATTTAAAGGATAAATTACATAATATATATACATATGTACATATACCTCATAGTCATGTTTTGTTGTGTTTCTCTCATTTGGTATTAAGGAATGACATGCATATGGTGACACGCATAAATCTGAAGTGATAAATTTTTACATATGTATGTACCCATGAAACCACCACTTGGATTAAAATGTAGAACATTTCTAGAACCCCAGAAGGTTTCCTCGCATTTCTTTCTTCAAAGTGACTAAAATATTGACTAAATTCAGCGTATTTTCAAAAGCATATCACTTGCAAATGTTTAGGAAAGGCAAGTAGTTTGCCAGGCATGGTGGCACTTGCCTGTAGTCTCAGCCACTCAGAGGGCTGAGGCAAGAGTGCTCAAGTTTGTGGTCAGCTTGGGTAACTTAGCGAGGTCCAGTCTCGAAATAAAATTTAAAAAGCCTCTGTGTTTGGAAGGGGATGTGGCTCAGTGGTAGAGTACTTAGCATGTCCAAGTCCCAGGGTTCTATGCTTAGCCACACATATGTAATCCCACACAAGAAGCAAGTAGATTCATGGTAAGTCACATTTTAAATAAATAAAAGGTAGGAAATTAGACTAGATATTTTTTAAAAATATTTATTTATTTATTATGTATACAATATTCTGTCTGCGTGTATGTCTGCAGGCCAGAAGAGGGCACCAGACCCCATTACAGATGGTTGTGAGCCACCATGTGGTTGCTGGGAATTGAACTCAGGACCTCTGGAAGAGCAAGCAATGCTCTTAACCACTGAGCCATCTCTCCAGCCCCCTAGACTAGATATTTAAGGGCAAGGATGTGGCCCATTTGGTAGCGTGCTTACCTAGCACACCCACAACCCTCTATGTTTTGCTTCCCAGCATGCTAAGAAAAGATAATAAGCTATTTATTTATTTTGAGAAAGAGACTCATGTAGTCCAGGCTGGCCTTAAACTTATTATGGAGCTGCAGATGATGCTGAAGTGCAGTTCTCCTGTCTCTACCTCCATACTGCCGGGAATGTAGACACATGCCACCACACCTGGTTTATGTGGCACTGGGGATTGAGCCCAGGGCTTTATGCATGCTAGAGAAGTACTACCAACCGAGTCACATCCCGGTTCTCAAGAACTTGTTTCTTAGTACATCTTTTAAAATAACCCCTAAAATGGCCAGGCAGTGCTGGCGAATGACTTTTATCCCAGCACTCAGGAGGGAGAGGCAGGTGGACCTCTGAGTTCAAGGACAGCCTGGGCTGCACAGCAAAACCCTCTCTCAAAACACAAAGTCAAGTAAAAACAAAAGCAAAAAAAAAGAAAGAAAAAAAGAAAGAAAGAATGAAAGAAAAAGAAAAAACTTTCCTGAAATCAAAGGAAGCAAAGCAAGGCTTTCTTAGAGATTGTGGAGGGGTAGGGAAGAACCTCATTTTCAAAGTCCTCCTGTCTACCAGGAGGTTTCAGGTCCTCTGAGAACTACTAAGAAAATGCCAGTTAGAATGATCATCGAAAAGCACTCTGACTAAAGGAAGCTTGCATCTGTTAGCATGGAGGGACATGGGAAACGCCACCCCTCTGTGTTGCGTGTCTTGGATTCCATTCTCTGCCAGGAAGGGACGTGTGTGCAGGTTTCAGTGTCCTGCTCATTTGAATGCATTATTGCTAGAGCAGCAGGAGCAGCAGCAATTCCGCAGACATTGCCCATCCGTGGTTCAAAAATGACAAATGTCAAACTATGTCTGATCTGCTCTCCGACTCTTTTTATCTGTGCTATCTCTTTGGAATAGAAATGCCTGCTCCCCCCGCTGGCTCTTCACGTAGAAGGCTGAGCAAGATGGTGCTGCCAAGCGGACGGGGTGGGGGGAGGGCGGAGAAAAAGAAGGGAAGGACTCCATTGAAACATCTCAGTCTTGAAATTCAAGTCCACAAAGCTGTCACATTACACAGGCCCTCCATTAAGAATTTTCTTATGGCCACTTAAGGCATTCTGTTGCTTTTCAGGTGTGCTTTTTTTTTTTTTTTTGTCAGTTTTTTGTCCTCACTGCAGAGAAGCAGGTCTTTCAAAGTCCAGGTGCCCCTCAGTGCCCGGAGAGTGAAACTGTCGCAGGGTGAATTGTTTGCTTTGCCATAGGAGGGCAATCCCAGACAGAACCATGGCCCACTTCTGCTTTACCAGTTTCACTTCCAAAGATTAAGCACCGCCATCAACATGCAAAATGAGCAAACTGAGATGGCCGTCTCCAGGTAGATGTGGGCCCTACTCTCAGCCCTAGGTTAAGGCCACTGCTCTTCCAAGTGTCCAAAGGTTTTTTATTTTATTTGTTTAAAAACAACGTTTGAATATCTTGGCATCAAGTATCACGACTGACTGACCTTGAACTTGTTATGAAGCCAAGGATGATCTTGAACTTTTTGCTCTTCCTGCTTTCTCCTGGGTTTATAGGCATACACTATGACCTCTCTCTCTGTCTCTCTGTCTCTCTGTCTCTGTCTCTGTCTCTCTCTCTCTCTCTGTGTGTGTGTGTGTGTATGTATGTGTGTTCTACCAGGGATTTGAACTCAGAACTTTGTGCATACCAGGCAACCACTTTGCCAACTAAGCTTACATCCCAACTCCTAGGTCAATTTTTTTTTTTTTTTTTGGTTTTTCGAGACAGGGTTTCTCTGTGGCTTTGGAGCCTGTCCTGGAACTAGCTCTTGTAGACACAGCTGGTCTCGAACTCACAGAGATCCCACCTGCCTCTGCCTCCCGAGTGCTGGGATTAAAGGCGTGCGCCACCACTGCCCGGCAGTCAATTATTTTTTTAAACAAAAATTCTGTAGTGTTTAGGATGAAGGCAAAGTCTCTCATCTTCTAGTCTCTTATATATTTGGTTGTGAGCCTAGCCTTTAACGGCTGAGCTATCCCTCCAGCCCTCTAGGTGAATTCTCTATCACTAAGCTACATCCCAAGGCCTAGAATCAACCTTTGTATAAAATAAGTAGTCACATAGTATAGCTTGCTTGGTTGCTCAGAAAGGTGAAGAACCAAGGGACAGAGAGAGTGAAATTTGGTGTGAAGATATGCTGAATTTGTCCAAAAAACTATTTATTTATAATCAAAGTCTCATGCAGTACAGACTGGCCTGGAAATCATTTTGTAGCCAATGATAATCTTTTTTTTTTTTTTTTTTTTTGGTTTTTCGAGACAGGGTTTCTCTGTGGCTTTGGAGCCTGCCCTGGAACTAGCTCTTGTAGACAAGGCTGGTCTCGAACTCACAAAGATCCGCCTGCCTCTGCCTCCCCAGTGCTGGGATTAAAGGCGTGCGCCACCACTGCCCAGCCGCCAATGATAACCTTGAACTTCTGATTCTCCTGAATTTTACTTCTCAAGTTCTGGGATTACAGACATGTCCCACCAATCCAAGTTTATGGGGTGCTAAATATGGAGCCCAGGACGTCACTCTCTGACTGAGCTACATCCCCAGTCCTGCTCAAACAATCTTTTAACAGTTCTAAACTAGTTGCTCACTTCGGGAAGCCAGAAGACTTCAAATGGAGGTCTTTTCTTTCCCTGGGAAAATGCCTAGTTCTTGGAGTCACTCCTGGAAGTGCTGCGGCAAAGTGTTCTCAGACAACGCAGAGGGCCAAGGTTGGCAGCTACTTGCTTTCAAGGTCTAGAGACAGGAGCTGCTGCTGCTTCTGCTCGGAGTTCCCCAGGCAGGCTTTCTAGCAACCTGAAGGCTGAATCTGAAAGAACTACCCATGGAATGGAGAAGAACAACACTGTATTCACAGGGCAAATTCAGTAAGGGTGAGGTGACTTCTTGACACGAGAGAGGACATATTCTTGTTGGCGCACACAAACAACTTAGCATAACTAGGGAAGGAACCCTCTTTCTTCTCGCCCCGTCTTTGTATTTGATGGCATGGGGAGCTAACCAGTTGATCAAAAGAACCTGATTCAACTTATTCTCTTTGCTTGGAGGATAGCACAATGTGTTTTTCATTCCCTATGTATGAGATGAGAAATCCCCCTCCTGGGAAAACCAGGTATGCTGTAAGTGCATTCTCTCTAAGTCAGCCCTGGCTAAGACATCTTGCCTCCTCTTAGAACTAAGCAGTATCCTTAGTATGAGGAGTATGAGCTCCAGGATCAGTTATTAATCTGAAGTAAGGATACTTCTACATGATCTGGGGAAATTCCACATTTACCACTGACACTAAATGAAACCCAGAGCACTGTATTTTGTGGCCAAAAATAGCACAGGATTATGACAGAATTCTTAGTTTTCAGTCTCAGTTCAGCTACTCAAAGAGCTCTATGGCTGTAAACTACATAATTTGTCTAAGACTTGGTTTCCTTGCCTCTTTTAAAAGGAAATCCACAAAGACTTTGCTGTGGGACTGTCTCCTAGGAATGTCAGAAGCTACACCCATAATCCTCCACCTATGCTCATGCAGGCATCCCCAATTAAATGAAGTGGGAATACACACATGCACACACACACACACACACACACACATACACACACACCATACCACAGAGACATGAAAGTAGGAGAGGAACTTACTGAGAAAAAAAGGTTCAGTTGGAGGGGTATTAAAATAAGAGGGGATTTGGGGAGATACATTCAAAGTACTTTATGTATGTGTGTGTGTGTGTATGTGTGTATGACATTGTTAAAGACTGAATTTAAACAATGGCCCCAAAATTCAAAATGTCCTTGTTTGAAGGGATGCCAGGAGTTGGACCAGAGCCTTGAATATATTAAGCATACATTCTATCACTGAGCTGCATCCTAAGCCCCTAAGACACCTACACTCTTCAGCTATGAGGGTAAACCAGGCAGCATCTTGCAAACTGAAAGGCGCTGCAGGCTCATATTGCGGTAAGTCTGTGTGACTGAATAGTACATGTCCTTAAGAAGGAAGGGGATACTGAAATATGTTAGTCCATAGATGGACCCTTTGAGAGACAGCTTGATGCTGAGTGAAGGTAGCCAGACAAAAACATGCCCACATTGTATAATTCTCTTCATATGAAATGTCCCCTAGAAACAGGAAGCCAGCCGATTTGGTGGCTTCCAGGGGCTAGAGTGGGCAAATGGAGTACTCATAGCATGTGGCTTGCTTGTGGGATGATGAATATGTTCTGGAACTAGCTATGGTACAATGTGACTGAACTGTGTATTGTGTATCTTATTTGTGTGTACATGTGCAGCTGTATGGGTTTGTATGTGTGCAGGTGCATGTAGAGATCAGGGGTCAACCTTGGGTGTTGGTCCTCAGGAGCCAGGCACCCTGCTTTGTGAGACAGGATCTCCAATTAGAACCTAGAGCTCAGAGAACACTGATTTGGCTAAGCTGGCTGTCAATCCTGTTCCACCCTCCCTAGCACTGGGGGTTCAAATAGGTGCCTCCACACTGGGCTTTTTTACACTGGTTCTAAATATTGAAGTCAGGTTTTCATACTTGCATGGCAAGCACTTTACCAACTAACCTAGTTCCCCAGCCCTCAACTGTATATATTCAAATGGTTAAAATGGTAAATTCTAAGTGATCTTTCCCATAATATTTTTAAAAAGTGAAAACCAAATCAAATCGAAGTCATGTGAAATCTTCCATTGGACATGCAGCCTCCAACACACCCGTGGCCGAGGACTCACACACTCCCCTCCCCCTGCACCTTCCACTACCACCCCTCCCCCAACCCGGCCTAGGTGCGTCTCCAGCCTGTTGGAGAGCTGGGGTGGGGGGCGGGGAGAGGATAAGGAACTAGGGCCATCTGAAAAGTTTCCTTCTGGGCGATATTTGTTTCATAGATTGCCAGTTGTTCACCCTGTTTGTATTTAAATGAAAGGAGACTTTGAAGTGGGAGCCGCCCCAGAGCAAGGCTTGAGGTTCCTGCCTTCTCTGCTAAAGTTCAGACTTGTCCAGATCTGCCTGTAGCCAGAGGTTACTGTTTCTGGTAGAAAAGGCTCAAGTTTTGGCTAATAACATGCTAAGAGGAAGAGCATTAGTGGCTTGAGGGGGGCAAAAAAATTATGAATTTCTCTTGTTCTGAGAGGCAGCGTTCCAACTTCCCCCTTTATAGTTTAGGAGAATCCTTTTTTCTCTTATTGTCACTGAATTTTATTTCATTTTACTTTGAAAGATGGTCTTGTGTAGCCCAGGCTAACCGCAAACTCCTGTGTCCCTGAGGCGGTTCTTGAATTCTTCCGGTTTACACCTTCTGGGATTATAGGTGTGCACCATATACCCGGCTCAGAGTTTCATTTTACTATTAATGTTGGCTGCGTCTCGGTTCATATTTCACTTGGCGAAGAATACATTTAAGTACATATCAGTGAAAGTAAGCGCTAGCAGTGCCTCGAGGACCTCAAGGCTATCAGTTTAAGGATCACCTGGACTATTCGAAAGTTCCTTGAAAAACCACAGGAAATTTAATGGAGCTGAGTTTGCGTAACTTAAATGTGTTCCCAGACCTCAGAAACTGAAGGTCCCAACTGGGTGTGGTGGTGTAGGCATCTAATCCCAGCACTTGGGAGGCAGAGACAGGCAAATCTCTGTGAGAGGCCAGCCTGCTCTACAGAGTGAGTTCCAGGACAGCCAGGGCTACGTGGAGAAACCCTATTACAAAAAAGCACACAAACAAAAAGAAATTGGAAGTCTCAGTTAGAGACAGGTCCCAGTGTGTGTGTCTGTTCATGCTGCTGGTCTATGAGAGTTAACAGAATGAATGTAGACCAGAGTCTGCAGTGGGCATTCACAACAGCTCCCCTACTTCTGATGGCTCCTCACGGACAATCATGTCAACGAGGTTTACAAAGAGCAGTGCAGGAAGTCTCAACAAACCCTCTGAGGGCGATAATTGTAATGATGGTTCATATCTTCACCCTATGTAATTTTATGGGAATTGAGAGTCTAGCCAAATAATAAGCCCCAGCCCTTTTCATCTGCCCAGTTCCCAGCACACTCCCGAGGTGTCTGAGGCACTTCTCACCCTAACCTCTTAAAGTAGATTGTAACAATAACAACAGTAATGACAAGTTCACAATCTGCACGGTTCCCTTCATTAAAGGAGCCCTGGGAGCTTCAAAAACACTCATTAATGGAATCTGACAAAGCTTGGAAGGTGGGAAGACTCACCCATTCCCAGTTTTCTTGTGGCTAAATGTAGACTGGGAAGGATTGGAGATCCTGGGCTATCATTCCCTGTGACCACCATGGACCCCCATTCAAGAGTCCAGGTTTTGGACCCATTGCCCTTAGGTGAGTGCTAATTACTAGCGTTTTCTTTCTCTCTGTGGAGCCTGAGTTTGAATACGTACATAGGGCAGTGTGGGGGCAAAAGTACTCCTAAGCAAACTTGGGAGAACATCTACTAGAGGTTCATATATTTTTTTTTCTGGCGAGTTGCAGAGTTTGTTTATATTTATTGCAAAACCTAGAGCACGAGTGGAAATGGAACATTCTGTGGGGATGAGAAAATGATTGCCAGAGTCAGGAACAAACCTTTGCTCATGAGTGAACACTGTGTGATGGGAAGCTGGTCCAGGAAGGTTAGGTGAGTCTCTCAGGCCAGTTCTGAGTTCCAAGTCCCTCCGCTGTTTGGAGCAAAACAATGCCAGTAACGTGAGTGGGTGCCTTCCTTGCCCAGGCACTGGTTTGGAGAGGCCCCGGATGCCGGGTGGCAGCAGTGAGGCAGGCATTGGGGCTGAAGTGTGCTGCTTTGGCCCTCAGGGACGGCCTGTCAGGTGGCTGTGGTAAAAAGGCTTGTGCCTCAGTCAGGGGCTGAAGGCTCCAAGACCCAGGATCCCTGGAACTTGAGCCCTTAAGCTGGAAGAAACTGGCCTTTCCTCTCCGGGTGGGGGGCGGGAGGGGGCAGGTTCCCCGCCTCTTGAGGAGGAGGGCAGGAGGGAGGAGTCCAGCAGGGCGTGTCGCAAGAGGGAGTGCCGGGCGCCCCGTGCGGGCCCCCTAGGAAGTGGATTTGGCCGGCTCCGGATCCAACCCAGCTTCCAGGTTTTCTCCCGGCCCGGCCCTGCGTGCTCCCGCCTGTCTCGGCCCCCCCCCCCCCGTGCCCGCCCCCTCCCTCCCTAGGGCCGCCCCGCTTGGCCAAGTTTGCGGAGCCTCGCTGCGCGAGCCGGGCCAGTCAATCAGCCGCAGAGCTGAGAAGGGCACAGCCGTGCGGCCGAGGGCAGTGAGCTGAGCAGAGCTGGGTGAGCGGAGCAGCGCCGGGTAGCCGGAGCCCCGCGCCAGCGATCACCCGCCGACGCCGCCCACACTCTGCTCTCCTGCGACGCCTGCCACCTTCCCTTCCTTTCCTGAGCCCCTCCGCCCCTAGCCAACTGGCCCGGGATCTCTAGCCTTCGGAGCCCCGAGGCCACGGATCCTCTCCCTATTTCCCTTGGGTCCTGCGCCCATTCCACGCCTTTTTCCTTGTTCTCCACCCCGGCTGGGCGCCTGGCACCGGGGACCGTTGCCTGACGCGAGGCCCAGCTCCACTTTTCGCCCGCGTCTCCTCCTCTTGCCCTCCTCCTCCTCCTTCTTAGCTACCAACTGCAACTCCTTGGTCCTTTGCTCCACTCGTGAGTCCTTGACTCCGCGCTTCTCCGCCCGCTCCGCAGCCCCGCTTCCCATCCGGTCTCATTCTGTTCCCCAAAGGTGGGAGCGCGTCCGCCCGGGTCCGCACCATGGCACGGTTAGGCTTGCTCGCGCTTCTCTGCACCCTCGCCGCGCTCACTGCCTCGCTGCTGGCTGCGGAGCTCAAGTCGAAAAGTTGCTCGGAAGTGCGACGTCTTTACGTGTCCAAAGGGTTCAACAAGAACGATGCCCCCCTCTATGAGATCAACGGTAGGTGGGAATCCTCCCCCATTTTCGAGCGGTGGGCACCCCGGGAAAGGGGCGGCCCCCCACGCCACACCAGGTAGCCGAGAGGGTGAAACCGGCAGGCGGGAGCCAGCTCCGGCGCGGAGCGGGCACCGCGAGTGGAGGGGCGCCGCCGGTTTGTGCAGTGCCACTTTGGTGTTCTGCTGCGCCCCCCACCCCCAAAGTCTTTTTGGTCCCGGGAAGACACTAAGGACTCTGGCCCTCAGAGTGCGTGGCATGGGCTCTTTTGCCTTTTCCGGGTTGAATTCCTTACTGGGTTCCCCGCTTTGTTGTGTGGGTGACGACGAGGCCGAGTGGGGGCGGGGTGGGGGAACCTCTCTGAGTTTGCAGATTCCTTGGGGCGCAAAAACGTGCGACTTGAATGAGTGGTTCATTGACGTTCTCCTAAAACCCCTCTCTCCGCCTCTCTTCCACCGCTGACACGGATTGGTTTTAGGACCTGCAAGGGCTTTAGAAGTCACCTTTAAAAAGCGAACGCCCTCCTTTACTCCCCTCTCTTCCAAATCCTGACTTTTGGGAAGTCTCCAGCTTTCCGGAAGGTGTTGGATAAGAAGGGTATTTCCCTCCCATTTCTCTTTTCTCACCTCATTTTAAGGGTTAATTGCACTTTCAATTACAGACCTTTGAAAGGACTGATTACAGGAAACCTGAATCTCAGTTTGGAGATGGTTATGCAAATGAAGATGGCTTTGCCTCTGAAAAAGTTCACCGGATTTCAGCACAAGGGCGGGGGGGGGGGCCGGGGGGGTATTTGGGGAAGCCCTCCTGGAGCTCTGGGGAGGCAGCACCCCGGGTACTCACTCCCTCTTCTCCTGGTCGGGAGGTCTCCAGGCCCCCGCCTGTGGCAGTGCCTGGGCGAGTCCTCCTTCCCTGTTGTACTAGATTTTCGCAGCTGCCAACTGTTGCGCTCAGCCCTGCGGGTTGGCGCCCGAAGCGGCACAGGTAGCTTGTTCACCCTTGGGGCTCAGAAAGAGCCGTGAACCTTACTGGCTCTTGGCCAGTTTAACCTAACGGAGGAGTTAAAGATTCGAGCCCCGAAGGCCAAACCTCCATTCCGAACCTTTCATGGAAGTGTGCAGAGTGCGCCTTTGCCTCGCTGTACTGGTTGCCCGGGTGGGGCAGGCAGGGGGCCAGCATCCAGCAAAGGAAATACTGTAATTTTAACCAGGCACTTCCAGAGGCTTAGGAAGACTTGGGGAGGGGGGGGGCTCATCTTTTGGAAGGGCTATTAATAACCTTGGAGATTAAGTGCAGTCATCAATTACATATAAATTACAAAAGTAATTGAGGGAAGTTGCTGGGCACTTTGAGAGTGTAACCGGCCTCCGTCTGGAAATAGAACTGAAGAAATTGTTGGAAGTAGCCCAGGCGGCCCCTGCACCTTTGCAGTTGTCAAGTAACTTATGCGCTGCTGATGAAAGGTTGTTTGCCCTTCAGCCGCCTGTCTTTTTGGGAGCTCAAGTATGTCCTCCCGGCCTCATGATTTTATTGGTTGTAGCGCTCTGAAAAGCCCCCTTTCTTTTCCCTCTTCCTCCTGCCCTGCCAGTAACAGAGAACTGAACCAGCAGTCGCCGAAGCTTGGGGGCTCTGCAGGTCAGACCTGGGGTCTTTGTGCCTTGCACAGTTTGGGCCTGGGTGCTTCAGAGATGATTGCCGTGAAGATTACACTTGTCATTCCCACGTTCTGAAGGGAGGCATGCAGCCATGCCCTTACTGGCAAAGGGACAAGTCTCCATCTGGTCGTGCAAACAGTATGTGCCTTTGAGATGGACTGGAGGCATTTCGGGAGTGGGCTACCCAATCGCTCCCCCCACCCAAGTTACTTCAGGTTTGGGGTGTGCAGTCTCAGGAGATGTCAGGGCATCTTCCATCTTCCCCAGCCAGCATCTAATGGAAAAGGAAGCTGGAAAGGTGTTCAGGGACACTTAAGTGTTCCCATGGATTGTCATCAGCCCTGGAAAACACCTGAGGTACATTTTTGCATAAATGTCTATCTGGACCCCCACCCTCCCCCCCAAAAAGATCGAGGAGTTACTAGTGGACCTGCAGCAGGAAATGGAAGCTAATGTGCTCACACCCAAAACATTTTATTCTTTTTGTCTTGTCCTTCATCTCCCTCCCAGGGCTGCTGCTTTTATTTCCCCTTTTGAATGACCCACTGGACCGCATTCTCCTGAGGAACAAAGGAAGTGCCTTTTTAGCTGGAACCCTTGGAAGACCACCAAGGACTTTAGCTCATGCACTGCAATTTCGCACCACTTTCAACAATAACAAAAATGCATGACTGAATGGCTCAAAAATGTGGAGTGTTAGAGGCATTCATTGGAGTCTAGGACACTGTCACAACACAGACAGACCCAAGCAGATACCTTTAGACGGGTGATATAGAAATGGGGTAGTCCTTACCATCACCCTGGCCCCTCCAGTTGCACACAGGAGCCTCATCTTGTGTGGACTGTCCCCAGAGAATTTTGGCCGTTTGGGCAGGCAGTTGTGGGGAAGTCAATGTAAAGACTTGGGTTCAGCCTAGGTCCAAATGAATTGGATGCCAAGTGCCTTGCTTGGGAGAAGTATCTATTTTCTTCAAAGCCAGAGATGGTTTTATAGGCAAAGTGTTGCAGAGTCTAGGTGACCAGTTCATTGAGTCCTGGGCTAATCCAAGTTTAAAATTTTATTTTACTTCGAAAGAAGGGTGAGGATTGAATCTAGGGTTTTTGGGTGTTCTAGGCAAGTGCTGTACCCCTGAGATATCCTATCCCTTTCCTTGAAGTTTTTTTTTTTTTTTGTTGATAGCCTTGAACTTAGCCTTCTAGAGTTCTGAATAGACTTTGAGAAGAAGCCACATCCTGAAAGGACTCTCAGTTACAGACCGTAGTTGGGATGATCTGATTTTTAAAAAAGATTTACGTATTTATTTATTATGTATTCAGTGTTGGCGTCAGACCTCATTACAGATGGCTGTGAGCCACCATGTGGTTGCTGGGAATTGAACTCAGGATGATCTATCTGATCGTGAGGTATTCTCAAGGGTGTTAGAGAATAAAGTACACCATACTGCCGGAGTTTTCAAGTGAGGTTCTGCATTGCCCATGTGCTTGACTCCAGTACTTGTCATATAAGGGCCAGTCCAGATGCTATGAGAAAAAAAGCATCTGTAATAGATTTTGTTGGCCATATCTTTCCGGAGTGCCTACTGTGTGAAGTATTCTGTGCTTAGTATTGCAGAGACAACAAGAAGGATGGGAGATTCACCCCCCCCCCACCACCTTGTCTGGTAGTAGGGAGATAAGCCATTCACACATACTTTGAATGCACTAAGAAGTGTGATAGTACCATGTGAATGAGATGAGAAATGTGGGCTTGGGGTATCTCAGTGGTAAAGCGTGTGCTTAGCATGTGGCATAGGAAGTCCTGCTGTTTATGTGTTGCTTTCATTGGTTAATGAATAAAGAAACTGCTTGGCCTGATAGGGCAGAACTTAGGTAGGCGGAGAAGACAGAACTGAATTCTAGGAGGAATAAAGGAACGTCAGAACCGCCAGGGAGCTGCCAGAATCAGACATGCTGAATCTTTCCTGGTAAAATTTGTGCTGGTCATCAAGATCTTGGAGTCTTTGTTTCCTGTTCATTTATCTTCGTGAGCAGAGCCCCTGTGAGCATGTACCTACACTTGAAAATGCTTGCATGTGTATCTCAAAGGATTGTGGGAATGACTTATGCTATGTTGGGATAGAATGGGGAAGAGAAGGAGTTACTGAGATTTTATTGTAAATCAGACAAGATAACGTTTTCAAGATTTGTGATTTCCTCTTACTGCTGGCTTGGATTTTTTTGTCGTTTTGTTTTGAAACCGGGTCTTATGAAGTAGCTCTGGCTGTTCTGGGACTCACTATGTAGGCCAGATTGGCCCTGAATGCACAGAGATCTGCCTGCCTCTGCCTCCCAAGTGCTGGGGTTAAAGGTGCGTGCCACCATGATTGACTTGGGTTGGATTTTCTTACTGATTTTGTGATTTCTTAATCTATTGGCATCAACAGTTTGGCTCCCTGTGTTTCATTTGAGAGAGTCTTAGTGCGGTTCAGGGCCTGTCTCTTCAGTATTAAAGCAACTGTCTTCTGGGTGTGCTCAAAAAAGAACTTAGCAGCTCTGGCTTATGTAGTTGAATCTCTTCTCAAATGTGTAAATGGAAAATATTGGATTCAGAGTAATTACTATTTTCCTTTCTGGTTTGTTTCGCATTAGGTTGCACGCAATTTCAGGATTAGCTGGAGACTAGATTGAGGAAGGAAAAAGGGAGTTTTCTGTTTTTTGAGCATCAGTGTTAATTTGAGTCAGCTCAGAGTGTCTTTCTCTGGCTCCTCAGTTTAACCGTCTTATGTAGCACAAGGTTTGTTTCTACATATCCTCACAAAGATGCATTTTGGCCTTATAATAGCCAGTGTGTAACTTTTCTTGGCTCAGCCTTGTGCTAAGGACTTTGTCTCATTTATAGGCCACAACTATCATGCAGCCAAAATTACCACCTCTAATTTACTCATAGAAACTGAGATCAGAAGGGCTTAGAAAATACATTCACGGGGCTGGAGAGATAGATAGTTCAACAGTTAAGAGCACTGGTTGCTCCTGCAGATGACCTGGGTTCCATTTCAAACACCCACGTAGGGGCTTGCTACCATCTGCAGCTCTAAGTCCCAGGGGATCTGATGCCCTCTTCTGGCCGCTGAGGCACCAGGCATGCACATAGTGCACAGATGTGGGCAAAACAGAAAAGTAAATAAGTAAATAAAATGATTAAAATTAAAAAAAAAAAGGTTTTCAGAGTTCTACAGATAGTGGCAGAGGTGGGATTTGAACCCAGGTCATCTTTGACCCAGATTAATATATGCACTTTGTAAGCAGGTGATAAGACAGGACGGTACATTCTCTAGTCCCCTGATGGTTTTAGGTATGTGAGATCGGTAGCATTGCCCTCACAGTACGGTAGAGAGGATCCAGTCACATCAACAGGCAAAATGTCAAACCCAGATCCAGATGGTATAGAGTGCATAGTAGAAGGAATAAACGCTATTTTCTGGACCATGGGGAGTAGTGAGGGTTCCTAGGGAGGAAAATGGCGTGGCTTAAGTTGTTTTAGGAAGATAATTAGCACCACTTTGGAGTTAAGAGTTGATGAGGCAAGAGATAAAGGTGGGAAGATCTATTAGAAGGCTATTTAAAAGGTTATCTGGTCTAGCTGCCACTCATCTTCCCATTCTGATCTCACTGTTGTCAGCTGCTTTGAATGGAGTCATCCCTCTGCATTGAGCTTTGGTGGCTTCAGGTATCTTAAATCATCCTGTTTTCATTAAGCCCCTGCCAAGCTGTCCAAGGTTCTGTGTACTCTTCCTCCTAAGCCTCTGCCGGGACCAGAACTTGGCGCAGAACTGCTTTGTGCTCTGGTAAACTGCTAACAGCCACGTATGCATCTGCTCTCCACAGGCAGAAGCCGCTCACAGGCAGATAGCGCATCTCCAGCTAGAGTCCTCTCTCTGCCTACCAGAAATGAGTATGGTACAGTGCTAAAACAAGTGAGGGGCTCATGCATGTGGGTCTATGGCGCACCGGTGATGTAATGGCATTATACCTCCGTGGTATATAACAATCCCATTGGTCTGTTGGACTCCCAGGAATAAACACTTAAATAAACACTTAAAAGTGGGAAAAACTGAGTAAATTTCCACGATCTGTTGAAGGAAGGAGACTGGAGAGCATTCTTATGCTTTGAAGTAGTAAATGCTATTATTAAACTAACAAGTGAGCATTTCAAAGCAGTTACTTTTTTTTTTTTTTTTTTTGGTTTTTCGAGACAGGGTTTCTCTGTGGCTTTGGAGCCTGCGCTGGAACTAGCTCTTGTAGACCAGGCTGGTCACGAACTCACAGAGATCCGCCTGCCTCTGCCTCCCGAGTGTTGGGATTAAAGGTGTGCGCCACCACCGCCCGGCAGCAGTTACTTTTTTCGCATGTTTGCGTGTGTGTGTGGCAGTGGCAGGGAGTCGGTGTTGGGGTGCCTGTCATGTGTGCCTGTGAATGTCAGGACAGCTTGCGAGTATTGGTCCTCTTCTGACTCCATTGGGATTCCCGGAGTGAACTCACATGGTCAGGCAGGCACCTATATCTGGTGAGACATTTCACCAAGGCCCCATTATAGGAAATTTTAGGAACTATTCAGAATTCTGTTTTTCTTCATGTCTTGAGATAACACTTTAAGGAACAGACAGTGGAGGTGGTTAAGATTCTGCACTCTTGGAAGAGTACATTAAAATGTTAGGTCCAGAGTATCAAGCTTGTTCAGTGTAGAGGAGTTATGTTTTTGAAACCAAAAACTAAAGAAAAATCCCTTAAGTTTTGTCTATACCACGTATAACAAATGACACAGATGTAAGTATCGGAATATTTTCTACAAATAAAGCAGATACATTAAAATGTGAACAGGTAAGAGCTAACATTTCCAGTTGCACTTGGTTAAACATCTGTTGCTTACTAGAGAGAACATGAAAGTGCAGAGAATTCATGAAGTGACGCCATTCTGGAGGTAATTGGAAATATTATATTTAAGTTCTGATGCATTTAATTTTGCAATCTGGTAGGAGAGGGAAAAAAAAATCAAAGAGATCCATCAGCCAGGTATTTGACTTTTGAAAAAGGAACTCTAACAAATGTTCGAAATTAGGGGAAAAATTGAATGGAAGAGTTTAAAAAAAAAAAAGTCAACAACCTCCAGGAAGCCTGGAAACTATGTGAAAACATCTTATTGGAAGCCCAGATAAATGTGTGCCAGACATCAAAAAGACCAGCTGCTTGGAGGGGGGGGGAGAGAGAGAGCGATTGAGAGAGAGAGAGCGATTGAGAGAGAGAGAGAGAGAGAGAGAGAGACAGAGCTCAAGCGCGTGCGCACGCCTGCGCCTGGCATGACTTAACTGGCAGAGTGAAAAGAAGCTGCTTCAGAGAAAAACATCTCTCACAGAATAGTCTAGGTCAGAAGCCCACAGGTATGGTGAGGCAGGTACAAACTAGAAATGAAGTGGGACAGAAGGTAATTGAAGGCAAATCTTGTGAAGTAGATTGAAAAATTCCTCCATCTTACCATGATGGTGAAGAGGGTAGGTGGAGTCCCACTTTCCAGAGGAAAGGCACTGTGGTTTCTTTAAAGGGATATCATGTCTGATTAATCACCCAGAGCTCCTTGCCAGGAAAAAAAAAATCATGTGAGGCCTGGATGTGTAGTTCAGTGACAGAAGATGTGCCTGGTGTGCACGGGGCTCTGGGTTCCATCCTCGGTATTAACCAGTCAAGCATTTAATCCACCAGTCAATAAACGCACGTGCACGCAGGGAAACAGCTGTACATAATTTCGGCTCCAAAAAGCTATGCAATGGGATAGTGGGGTCAGGAATACTTGCAGAGTCTGTTTACTTAGGGGTAGATAGGGATGGTGGTTTATTAAAGATGCAAGATTAATTGAGGGAGAAAAAAGCAAGGCTAGTGCCCTAGGAGAAAGTACATGAAGAGGACCAGCTTTCTTCGAACAAGAAGTTCTGGTCCTAATTCTGTGACAGATTTGTTGTCTGATACTTTCGATGAGATTTTTTTCTTTGAAAAGGAGTGGGGTGCGATGGTGGTATTAGAATGTGAAATTTGAATGCAGAGTTAGATTAGCGGTTGTCAGTTCTCTTTGTGCTATAGCAGCATCCCTTGGGAAATTTTAAAGCACACTGATGCCTGGCTACTATGCAACAGCAAGATCGTCCATGAGTGCAGGCATGGCTGGCTTGTGCAGTTATGCACTGTCTGTCTCTGTCTCTCTCTGGTGTGCCAAGTTGAGTGCTCTACTCCTGACTGATATCCTCAGCCTTTTTTTTATTGTTTTGGTTTTGAGACAGTCTCACTTATTTGCCCTGGCTGGTCTTGAACTCTCTGCAGCTGAAGCAGGCCTTGAACATTGAGCAGTAGCAGCTGGAATTTCAGGTCTGTGTCAAGAGGCCTAGCTGATGGAGGGAGGGAGGGAGAGAGAGAATATGTATGTATATATAAATGTACATTTTCTTTATTTTTGGCAGGGAGTGGGGGTGAGACAGGGTCTCTGTGTAGCTCTGGCTGCCCTGGAACTTGCTCTGTAGACCAGGTTGGCTTCGAATTTATAGAGATCTGCCTGTCTCTGTTTCCCATGTGCTGGGATTAAAGGCGTGGGCCACTGCCAGACTAACATTTTCTAAATGGTTATCTGCACATGAAAACCACTGCCACTGATGATGTCTGAGGTCCATTCGGTCTCTGAATTTCCGTGATTCTGAGATTCACAATGAAATTGGCTCAGGTAAAGATTTCATCGCAACGCTATGCATGGCTGCTTTAATTTGGACAAATCTGGGGTTAAGGGGATGCCTGTTAAACTTGGGGAAAGATATTTGTAATTTAAGGTACAAGCAAAACCACAACCATTGACTCTTTGCAAGTAGAGACGTAGGGACATTGAAAGTACTTTGGAGAGAATTAGGGTGAATCCAGCCTTCTTGTTATATATTGATTAAACGTCAGTGTGCTTGGTGATATTTCTTCCCTTTCTCTTTATTGGTAAAAGAAGCCCAAATCTCTTTATTCCCAACTTTAATGTTTTCTTTGCCATGTGTTTATTCTGTTCATGTAGCTTATCAAGAAATAGAAGTACAGCAAATCCCTGGGCTTCTCCCCGGCACAACCATCCAGAACACAGCTGGGAATGTGGGAAGTGGTGGAAAAGCTAAGTGATGGCGACAGCTGTCAAAAAGCCTATATATTCTGCCTGAAGAAAAGGCCTTCAGAACTTTTCTCATCAGTAATCATTGAGAAGAGCAGTATGCTAGGCTCTGGGGATCCCAGGAGGTGTAAAACTGGAATCAAGCTTTTTGGGTTACATGTGAATTAGATTAGGTAGATAGGGTTTCCAGAGGAGAAGATAAAGGACTTGGTTATCTGCTTTCCTAGCCTGTAGCTGAAGAGTTGTTGCAAGTGTGCTGGCTGGGAGGTAGAGGGTGTCACAGAAAGGGATTTTTGAGAAACCTGAAACTTGACATCTGCCTGAAGTGGCTAGTATGAAACGCGGTGAGTGGCCAAAAGCTGAACACTGGATACACAACTGATCTGGGCCTTTTGATGCTGTTTAGGATGGGGCGAACGCCTAGATTGGAGGCACCTTTGTTTTTAAGGTTTACTTTTTTTTTATTTGAAATTATGTGTCCCTGTGTTCCTGTGAACACTGGGTAGGTGCTTGCAGAGGCCAGAGGCACCAGTTCCTTCGTGGAACTGGAGTCACAGGTGGCTATGAGCCACCCGACCTGGATGCTGGGAAGCAAGCTCCTGTCCTGCAAGAGCAGTGTGCACTCTGAAGTGCTCAGCTTAACTGCTAAGCCATCTTTCCAGCCCCCCAACACCCTTTTTACCCTTGAGGGAGCTAGTGGATGTCAGGACACGGGCTTTTGTGTCTGTTACGTTCTGAGATTAAAGTTCAGAAAGTACATTTGAGAGAGTTCCTCTGGAAATACTGGGAAAGTGAAGAAAAACTCTCAGGGCTGTGGCCTGGGAGGGGGAGTTCAGATTTAGACTTTTGCCTGTTTAGAATACCCAATGTCAGCCGGGCAGTGGTGGCGCACACCTTTTGAGGCCAGCCTGGTCTACAGAGCAAGTTCTAGGACAGCCAAGGAAACAGAGAAACCCTGTCTCAAAACGAAATAAAAAGAATACCCAGTGTCCCAACAGTGAGTGAAGCAATGTGTTCCTTTGTCTCCCTTCCTCCCACATCGTCCTCTTTCTCCCCCACTTCCCTTCTCCCTTTCTCTCTCAAGCAGGTGTTTTTGTTGTAGTTCAGGATGGCCTGAACTTGCCACCCTCCTGTCCCAGCGCCCCAGTGCTGCAATTGCAGGTGTGCACACCACCTTGCCTGGCTCGTTTTGTGTGTGTCTGTTAGAAAGGAAATAGGTTAAAGAGCACAGGCTACAGCTCAGCGGCAGAGTGCTGGCCAGCATGTGCAAGCCCTGGGTTTCATCTCCAGCACCCTACCCCTAAAAGAAGTTAAAGACTGTATATTATTAATTTAGTGGCTTATTCACTTGAGAGAGTTTGGCTTATGATTTTGTTCCTCTCGGACTTCTAAGCCCTCTAGGACATCCACGCTAGATGAATTGCCTGCTGTGCCCAGTTTGGAAAACTGACATTCTGACCTAAAGTCACGAGAGGCAAGAAAACTGGCTCTCAGTTAGGGATGGCAGGTTAAAATATTTGAATATTGGTTTCTCTTTTAAACATTTACCAAACGCAGGTAAATGTATAATGATGAGAAATGTTGCAAGTGAAGGATACTAGTTTCTTAACCCTTTGAAAAGCAGAAAGCCCCCTTTGCCCTGTTAGGCCTCAACTTGCCCAGAGGCTCAAGTTTTGTGTTTTGTTTTTTTATACCAGGTGGCTCAGTCATAGGTCCTTGAGACATGTCTTGTGGGTTAGGAATTGTTAAAATTTTATATTTATTTTAGGAATAGATTTTTTTTTTGGTGGTTCTGAGGGTGATACCCCAAGGCCATGTGCATAATTACGAGGCAAAGGAACTAGGACCTGACATTGCTATTCAACCTGTCCCATTGTCTGTATGTTTTTCTCTTCCCCCAAGTTCATATGCTGCTATCCTAACACTCCACATGCTCCTGGTATCAGGAGGTGGGGCTTTCAGGAGGGAGGTGAGCCATTTTGAATGGGGTTAGTGTCCCTTTTAAAAGAGGCCTCGGAGAGATCTCTTGACCATGTGTTACACGGGATTAATAGTGAGAAACCTGCCACGTGTGGACTAGGAAGTGGTTCCTCACCAGACACCGAACATGCCAGCACCTCCATCTTGGACTCCTTTTTTGCTGTGTATAAGGCCCCCGTCTACTTTATGACCAGCTACCTAGACCTTGGCATCTAAAAGAAGCAGGGCAAAGCCAAGTGTCTTTTCTGTTGCTCCCCGTCTCGAATGTGGTCCTGTTGTCCGGTTTGCTGTGGGGCGGAGACAGCGCAGCATTGCAAGTGGTTTGCTTTAATCCTGGGAGATCTCTCAGGTTGTCTGTTCGCGAGTGAGCAGCAACTCGCTGGGCTTGCAGATGTGCTTTCGAAGCTCCCGTCTTTGCTCCTGCCTACCAGGTGCTCATTTCTGTCCTCTTCCCCGGGCCCTCATCTCCCCTTCATCCCAGCCATTCTGTCTTTTCTGCAAGCCTGCATTCATTCTCAGCCGCCCAGCTTGTGTCTCCGGCAGTGGCTGGAAGTGCTTCCTTTTGCACTATAGAGCTGCCCTTCATTCCCCCAAGCCCTTGATGTCAGCATCCCAGCAAGCATGAAACCCCGGCAGAGTTTTTTTTTTCTCCTTTACTTACTATTTCTATTCTCTCTCACATTTGTCTCCATTGAGTGTTCAGTCTGGTGTTGAGCACAGAGGCAGGAAGGAAGCACCCGTCCTTGCAGACAGCAGTGTGAAGCATGCACTTGGTAGCTATCTCTTGCAGTGGTCCACTCCAAGCAGTCTTTTCACTTGGCAGTCACTTCACAGAAGTCTTTTTTTTTTTAATTTTTTATTTTATTTATTTATTTTTTTTGGTGTGTGCCAGAATAGGCAGTCATCACGTTCTTTACAGTTTATATTGGAATTACTATCTACTGTGGTCAAATTGCTTTAATTATAGAATATTTCCCTGTGCTAAGACTTTTGGAAGAGCAAAGCATGACCACTTCTCACCAGTGTATCTTTACAAACAGGCCTTCACGGTTGCCCCTTCTCCAGGGAAGTCAGTGGACTCATGGAAAGACTTCCCTTTTTTGTTGGCGTTGGGGGAGAGGGAGGGGTTGAAATGAGTTCATTTTAAATGGAACTTCAGTGAAATGCCCCGCCCCCCAGCTTGCCACGTGGTTACTGTTTGGCCTTGTTTAGCCCCAGTTTGGTACTGTCTCTCTCTGCTCTGCTGCTTCAGGTCCACTGGGCCTGGATGCCCTTGGAAGAGACTGTTCTCATGGGAGGTCAGGTTTTTGACCATTAAGCACCCTGAGACCACATTCTTATATTCAGGTGTAGGGGCGGAAGAAAGGAGAAAGAACTTTCCAACTAAACGTCTGCGTTCATTTTCTTACGGTCTGAACAAAGATTTCAGTGACTGGCTGGGATGTGTTTTTGCTTAGATAGTCTTTTGTGGTAGTTACCATTGGGCCATGCTTTCTAGATGTCATCTAGAAAACCTGCCATCTTGTAATCTCAAACAATTCCATGCTGATCCTGGTGTCTGTCATGTTTTGCTTGGATTCATTAGTGGCTTATCACCAGTGTCCTAGCCTTCATCACAGCAGCCAGTGTGATCCTGTTTTCTCACACGTTAACCCAAGCCACATTACTTCTGCTCAAAGGCTCAAGTGGGACACAGTGGCTTGCAGATAATAGCGCTCTTACTTATATATTTTTTGTTTTATTTTTTACCAAACCTGATGCCTGAGTCCCATCCCTGGGACGACATGGTGGAAGGAGAGTACCAGTTCTTGAATGTAGTCCTCTGACTTCACTTGTTCACCATGGCATGCACGCCATCGTTAAGTACATACACAAAGCAAAATCAAGTCAAGTCAAAATAAAGGTTCTCATGGCTCCCTGTGCCACCCATAGGAAACATCAGAGCTTCAGGATCCTGCCCATCCATCCTTTTCTGTTCCCACTTCAAAGTCTCCCTCTCTTCTGTGATGCCCTTGGCTGTCTGCTCTAGTCATACTGTCTTCTCTTCCTGAAGCATTCAGGCATAGTTGGACCTTTGCATGTCCCATCCTAGGTCCCCCCCCCCCCACATGCTAGGTAAGTAATGTACCATAGGCTTCCTCCCCCAGACTTTGTACTTCTTATTCTCGGTGCCTAGAATAGCCTGTAGCCAGAATATAGCTCACCCCCTCACAAGTTTCAGGGCTTTGATCTCGTATTGCTTAGCTGGAGAAGCTTTTCTTGATTTGTATATAAAATAGAAAGACACCCCCTCTCCTCCCACATAGCACAAGCACACATGTTGTCACGCTCCTTCTCTACTGTCTTCCCTGCACTGTCACCGTCCAGCCTTGCGGTAGGGAACTTGGCCTCTTTGTTCACTGCCTAGTGCGCGTTGTCTTTAATACATTGCCTGGCGCTTAGTGTTTATATGCTTAGAGGCATAATGAGCATTCTTTGCAAATGAGCTGCCCAGGAGAAGGCTTGTGGTGGGTATGAGACCATATACACATCTTAACCTTTCTTTTCCTAGAAAGGGTTACCCAGACTGAGGATTCCATCACTATTGAGTTACCTGTTGGCTGGCAGGCACTGAGATTCAAATAGTGACAAGAGAATTTAGCATGAGACCTCAAACTCTTGAAGCGCATGGGCGAACAAGGATCGGAGCAGAACACGTGCTGTGACTATTTCAGAGCCGTCAGTCTCCTCTTTTCAAGGAGTTGTGCTTTTCTGTCGTCATAAGCTCCTGCCACCTCGTACCATGTACATAGATAGCATTTGTGTCTCTGCCAGTGAGGCCTGAGGCCAGTTGTGGAAGGAAGACTTATCAGGGCAGTGCAGAGGTTACAGACTGGACCTGTTATCAAGACCTAGAAGGAACACTTTTTTTTTTTCTTGGCCGATACAATATAGACCTCTTTCTAGACATTTGTTGGACTTGCGTAGGTACTAGAAAATAAAAGGTTAACTCTTGGGTCACTTTTCCATTGTGCTCTGCAGAGGAAGCAGGGCATCACCACCAAATCCTTCAAGGCTTTGTGAAAAGACAGTGTCCACTCTCATCCCATGGTGATGAGTGGCTCAGAATGATGTCCTTTAGACCAGCCCAGAAATGATTGTCAGAGTCCAGCTCTGGCTCAGCAGAATAGGGATGGAATCTTCTTGTCATTTGGTAACTTTCCTCTGTAAGCCTTTTATTAGTGGTGATCTGCTGCGCAGGTCGCCTCCAGGAGGACAGGAGGATCCTGGCCCCTACACCAGAGAGCAAGTTCAGGGGCTGGTCCCAGAGATTAGGATGGAAACAAATGCAGCCCAAGTGATAAGTGGTGCACTAGCCAGGACACAATGGGAAGCCTCATGGCCCTGCTCAGACTGGCCTTTCTCTCCATTTCTAGAGGTTTTAGTTTTGGATTTTATTTTGTTTTACTTTATTTCTCCTTTCTATTTCTTCTTCTGTGCTTAAGATTAAAGGGCCTCAAATATGCAAAACACGTACTCTACCACAGAGCTGCAACCCCTGCTACATTTTTTTCCGAAATTTTACATAAATATTGTGCACATAAATCCACCCTTAGTTGCTGGTTTCTTCAGAAATTCAAAGTCCCAAGGAGCTGGTACCATGTGTTTAGTATGCCAGCTTGTAGGCGGTTTACTTCATGAGTAGCCTTGGGAGCACTCACATTTCCTGGTTACAAGCAAATGTTTGGGGCTATCTGCTCTTTCCCAACTCTCCTGTTCCCAAGAGCTGAGCACAGGGAAATGACAAAGGCTGAAGGTCCAAGCTCTCCAATTGATGCAGAACCCTGCCTGTGTAGTAATAAGTTGGATATACCAGTTTGTATTCAGAAGGACAGGTCTTTGCTTTGTGGTGACAGTTAGGGCATACCCAGATTTCAATACAAATTTGAATGTGATGATTATGATCTGTGCCCTATTTAGAATATTGGTATTATTTTGAAGGTAATTTGTCCAAATCAAAACAGACGTGTTTTGCTTCTTATAATTGAGTCTTTAAGATGGGCCTGGGGTTATGAAGGACTCATGATGTAGGGTAAACATGATAGAGCAAAGCAAGCCTTATCTAAGTTGAGCTTAGGGGAAGGGATTCATTGTGTTTCTTTTGTTTTGTTTTGGTTTTGAGACAGGGTCTCACTATATATATATATATATATATATATATATATATATATATATAAAATGACTGGCCTGGAATTCACTATGTACTTGGCTGCCCTCAAATTCAGTTCCACCTACCCTGATCCCAAGCATGGGCATTAAAGGTGTGTGCCACCACACCAGGCTTCTTTTATTTTATTTACTTTTTGGATGTTTATGTGTTTGTTTTGAAAAAAACAAAGCATTTGTTTTTTTTATTTTTTGAGACAGGGTTTCTCTGTGTAATGGTCCTGGCTGTCCTGGACCTCACTCTGTAGGCCAAGCTGGTCTCAAACTCACAGAGATCCACCTGCCTCTGCCTCCCGAGTGCTTGGATTGGATTAAAGGGTGTGTACCCCCATTGCCCAGCAAAAAACCTGTTTGTTTGTTTGTTTGTTTTTGAGACAGTTTCTTTGTGTTCAAGGGCAGACTGTCCTGAAACTCATTCTGTAGACCAGGCTGGCCTCGAACTCACAGAGATCCACCTGCCTCTGCCTCCCAAGTGCTGGGATTAAAGGTGTGCGCCACCACCGCCCAGTGAAAACCTTTCTTTTTAAAACATACAAGCGTTACCACCTTCACCAGTGAGCTCTTAGAGTCTATCGTGGAGCCCTGATCATTTTCTTGATTGCTTCAGAGTTGAATGAAGTACAGTGGGATTCAGGGGAAGAACATAGTTATTATCCCTGTTGCATATGTAACAAGAGGATTGTTTGCTAATCAAATGTATGGTGTAAACACGATCTTAGAAGGTGTCTAACGTCCGCAAGGGAGGAGACTTGTTACAAAACACTTCAGAAACCATTGAAACCAGAACCATTGTGTTCAACAAGATCTCTGTTTATTTTTCTTTATTTTGTGGTGTGTGTGTGTGTGTGTGTGTGTGCGCGCGTGTGAGGCACATGTGTGGCGGCCACAGGATGATGAGGAAAGCGTTGTTCCATCACTCTTTGTCTTATTCCCTTGAAGCAGGGTCGCCCATATCCCGAAGCTTTCCAGTTTCAGCTTTGTTGTCTTGCCAGTGAACTGCTTGTTTCTGCCCCCGTCCCCCGAGTGCTAGGGTTACAGGCGTGCATAGCCATGCTGGCTTTTTTTCTCTTACACTTAGGATTCAAACTCAGGTCTTTCTGCCTGCAGAGCAAGCACATTTGCCCACCGGGCCATCTCCCCAACGTCCATAGCTTTGTAAAGGTAGATCTCTTAAGTTTAGTCACCATACTTTGTGGAATCACTGTGTGGTGGTTTCCCTAAAATACTGTACGGTTCATCCCATAGTCATTCCAGTTACTCAAATTTATGGAAGGCATTTCTGTAACTGACCGTATTAATATGGTGGTTCTGCCGTTAGCATAGGATATTTGTTTTCTTCCTCATAGTGCCAGCAGCTGTTGGACCTCTATGTTGTGCACAGAGGAAAGCGACGGGAAAAATTGAGATGTGTTTTTAATATGAGGGGAATGTAGTTGATTACTCAGGATAGAAGGAAATGATTGCTTTTGGCACAGTTATTAATTATAGAAGTGTCTTTGAATGTATGCTATAAACTTGAATATTATGCCAATGCTCAGTGGCTTCCTAGGGTGACATTTAAGAAATGGCGATTTAGAGCCTATGTTTTGCCAAGTATGAATTGCCTCAAGTTTTGGAGTATGTTTCTTAATTGATCATAGAGGATTTTTTTTTTTTCCGAGACAGGATTTCTCTGTGGCTTTGGAGCCTGTCCTGAAAATAGCTCTGTAGACCAGGCTGGTCTCGAACTCACAGAGATCCGCCTGCTTCTGCCTCCCGAGTGCTGGGATTAAAGGCGTGCGCCACAACTGCCCGGCTCACAGAGGAATTTTTATGATTTTCAACAGTTATTAGCAATGTGGTCATTAAGGTATGTCAGAGCTTGTGTTTTTATAGTTATATACTTAGTCATGTTGAAGAAAGAATTGCCTGAACTCCAGGAGAGGTACCCAAGGGATCATTAGTTTGTCATGATTTTTATATTTCAATTATGATAGTCATTTCATGAGATAGAGCACACTTTAACATTATTTTTATTTTTGTTTTTTTGAGACAGCGTTTCTCTTTAGTACAGGCTTGCCTGGAACTTGACTTATAGCCGAGGCTGGCCTCTAACTTTGAATTAGCCTTTATGTATATAATTTCTCCTTAGTGTTGGGTTGCAGTATGAAGCATCCTGCCCGGCATGTCATTAATTTAATTAAGACGGTAGTAGGATATTTAAATTTTAATAAACGTTTGAGATTTTTCTCATGCCACGAATTCACAGGCCTCCAAGAAGGTGACTTGGTGCGCAGGTGGCTTTCCCACCTCTTGTGGCCCCGACCCAGAGCTGCTCATCTCCTGCACCTTTCTTCCCTTCTTTCCTTTCCTCATATTTGTTTTCTTTTATTCAGTCAATATTGAAGTTTTTTTCCATTTAAAGAAAAACAAGACGAGACTAAAATGATTTCCTCAGTTCTCTAATTGTCGTGCTAATGGAAATCTGTTAGCCCTTCAGACATCGCGGGTGTGGTTTTAGAAGGAGCTGGATACTGATCCTTGAACCATATGTGCGTAATTAAAAAAAAAAATCTGGCAGGACATGAAACTTTAAAAAAAACCATCTTTTCCATTAGATTTAAAATAATTAATGAAAACCCCACCTGCTTAAAATTATTTTAGCCATATTCAATAGGATTCCTACAACCATAATGAAAATTGTTGTTTACAGCAATTATTTTGAGTAACAATAGATAACATTCAATGAGCATTCATTTTAGATCTAATTTGAATACATTATGTGGAGTAATCCATTTAATGCAATAGAAAATACAAAGAGGGAGCATGGAGGAGGGAATTTCAGATGGAATACAGAATTTAAAACCAGAGCTGTTACAGTAAATGAACTCTGGGTTCCCAGGTAGCTGAGGCAAAACAGGATACCCAGCTACTTACACTTTTTTCCCTTATCTGATAAAAGGAAACATAACAGTTCTTCACGCAGGATATTTTCTTAGTGTTGTTAGATCTAGAAAGAATTTATTACGGTAGGTTCTTTTGTAAAGACATTAGACAGGGTAATAATCAGTGTTGTCAACATGATTTCACGTGGCCATTTCTTTCACTGATCTTCCATAAAACCCAAAGAAACAGCAATCAAACTCGGCCAAGCTGTCAGGCCTGTGGTGTCATGGATCTTTAGACTAAACAGTCAGACTCTTCCTATCTTTAGTGGTAACTGTGTCCTTTGTGTCTATGAGTTCATATCTTGGAGTCTAGGAGCCAGACTTCTCCTTCTGAGTAGCTACCGACACCACGAGAACAGTAACAGCAGCCCTGTGCGGCTCCAAGAAACCTGAAAATACTGTGTTCTCTGCTAAATTTTCAGCATGAACATTCAGGACGCTGTGTGCCATTCATTTATTGCTTTCTTCAAAAAAATTTTTTTTTGAGGCACAGTTTCTTTGTGTAGCAGCCTTGGCTGTCCTGAAACTCACTCTGTAGACAAGGTTGGTCTCAAACTTAGAGAGATCCTCCTGCCTCTTCCTCTGGAGTGTCATGTGCCACCACCACTCAGCTAAAAATAGTTTTAAATTAGATATAATTATTTATTTGTTTCGTGTATGTGCAATGATGCAGGTGTGGAAGTCAGGAGTTGGTTCTCCTACCATATGGGTCCCAGGGATCAAACTCAACTTTTCAGGCTTGGTGTCATGTACCTTTGCCTGCTCAGCAATCCTGCCAGCCCTTTTTTTCTGATTTACAAAAAAAAAAAATCTCTTTTAAGGTTAACTCATTAAAAAAAGATGTCTTTTCTTATGTGCATAGGTGTTTCATCTGCTTATATGTCTGTGCACCATTTGAGTGCCAGCTGCTGGCCGAGTTACAGGCAGTTTTGTGCCACCATGTGGATGCTCGAAATGGCACCCTGGTCCTCTGGAGGAGTAGGTAATCCTCTAAAGCGCTGAGTCATCTCTCCAGCCCCGAGAAACACTGCAAATGGAACCCAGGGCCTCATGTATGCAAGGCAGGTGTCTTGCCACCATCTCTAGCCCCAGCCTGTGCCCTGGGAGATCTGGAAAGTGAAATGAAGGTGGGGGAGCCAGACAGCACCTTCTGTTCTTCAGATCTTTGTTTCCTGCCAGTCCTGATTAATAATTACGCTCTTGGGACTTTGTACCTGGCTGCAAGTATTGTCACAGTGCCACTTGGCCTCCAGATTGTGGTTTATGGCGAGTCACAAGTCAAGATGTTTGCAGTTGAAGATAGGCGAGAGCAGCTATAGCAAGGAGTCCCTTTTGTGTCTGTGTCTTTTTTCCTGTCACAGCCCGGCCCTGGTTCACATGCGTGTGTTTCTACATGGTTTGAACTGCAGTGCACAACAATCTGGTGATCTGTGTTTGGCTTTGTTTTCCCTTCTGCTAGCAGTTGAACCTTAGGGCCTCCTATTAACTGAGTGCTGTACCTACCGGCTGTATTTTCAGGTCACTTCTGCTATTTCCAAAGGGAAATTATAAACATGTCTCTATGGCTACATACAGGCAAAACTTTCAGGTGGCTGAATAATAATAATGATAATAAGCGTGCACGTTGTGAAGGTTCTGGAGGTAGAACCCCAGAGCCTTACACATTATAGGCAAGCACCCAACTTCAGCTTCACTGAGCTCTTTGATTTGGTGCTGGGACACAGCAATGATCACCTTTATTCCTAACCTAAGTTTTATGGTCAAGTTCCTTACTTTCCAAAGATGTCAAAGGAGAAAACTTACCCTGGGCGTAAAGCCTACTCTAAGTACAGCAACATCTTTTAAGCTCTTCCGAGTTGGAGGGAAAGCAAAAGGAAGTTTCAGTGTTCACCCAGGGAATTAGTTTCTTAAGTTCACTTGCTGCTCCCCGCAGCATTTCCCAGATTGACCTTCTGTCTAGCTCTTGCCCGGAACCTGCATCTCCTTTGGTTTCTAAAAACCAGGTTTAGCAATATTCCCGGAAACAGCCAAGGCATTTAGTGCTGGAAAAAGGCGGGTTATACCCGCAGGTGGGGTATCTCAGTTGAAGGGTTTGCACCTTTTCTCTTGGTTATTTTCTCCTTTGATCGGAGGAAGGTTTTTAAGTGAGGCACTCACTTAAAAACAAAGTGAATAAGCAAACACAATCCTTTCTGCTTACATTGGCCATCTGAAAAGAACTTGTAGAAAAAACTGACTGCTATTGTTTCCTAAAAGAGGGGCTCGTCCTAACCTCCTCTCCTCCCTCCCCTCCTACTTTACTACAATGAAATGATTCTATGACTATTAGTTGTGAAATGGACTAATTCAGCTTCGTATTCTTTATTGAAAATAACTCTGCCCAGCCCAGTGTCTGTGTCATTGGCGTCCATGGTTTGTCTGCTTCAAGCTTTGTGCTCAGGAGGGTACAGTCTCACCTTTTAAATCGTCTGCTCCATCTTTTTTTCAACAGGTCCTGGAGAGAATTCATCTACCAGCCTCTTGGCAGCATCAATTTTTTGAAAGATTCGAGAAGGCTTGTTTTATTTTGACAGGTGGCCTGTGAAAGAGGTGCTTAAAGGGCGGGGTAAAGGGAGGAGGGGCAGAGAAGTGGAAGGCGAGTGAGCATTAGCCCCTTCGTTAGGGGCAGTCTGACACGTGGGGAACAAGTTTTATACTCTGCCTTTCCTCAGAAAAAGGACCAACTGTGCCCATCGTACAAGCATATTCAGGCCTTTCCCCTGTAGGCTGGGGCGTGCCGAATGGAAACTGATTTAGGACATACAAGATACACCTGTGTAGATTAGTTTCTGCAAGGAACAGGGGTGATGGGTCCTTCAAAAGGTAAGTGTGTGTACTCAGTGGGAGCGGATAAGCTACAGAAGCTGGTGCCGGCTCTCAGGCAGGCTCAACCCTGGTGTTCAGAAATCACCAGAGCGTGATTTGCCCGAGTCTCGCTTGTTTGCACCTATACAGCTGCACAGGTAGGAGAAGGACTCTTGGCTGCTTACCGGATCAGTGATGCACCTCATTGCAGCTGAATCTAAGTGTCCATCTCTTTGAACCTTGGGTAGTTGCTATCATCCCTAGATTACCAGCTGTAGGGCTAGAGGGGCCTTGGTGAGAATTAGGAGCATGCATAGATTCCTGTACATGTTATCCTCAGTACCGTGCTATCCTCCATGGTTAGGCAGTTTTGTCCCTCAAGTCTCTGTAGCTTCTGCTGAGCCTTCAGGGGGGTTGTGGAAAAGTTGAGAGAGTCTACTTACCTTCCTTTTTTCCTTTTATTGTCTTTTCGGTTTTTTGAGACAGGGTCTCATTATGTAGCCACTGGCTGTCCTGGCACTCACTCTGTAGACCAGGGTGGCCTCGAACTCACAGAGATCTGCCTGCCTCTGCCTTCCAAGTGCTAGGATTAAAGGTGTGCGCCACCATCACTCAGCACCTAGAATTTGCTTTTCTATTCCCATGCCTCCTCTCTCTGTGGAGGAAGCATTTTCTTGTATTGTTGACTATACTAAATGGATTACAGTCTGCTAATAATTACGAAAAATATGTAAGGTTCAACTTAGTTTAAAGAATTAACCAGCAGAAACCAAAGAAGCTACAGCAGTATATAACTAAAGGATGAAGGGTCTGGGGCAATTCTTTTCCACATCCTTTTTTCTTCTTCTATCCTAGTTCTGACATTGGGAGGAAAGGAAGTGGTTGCTAAGTGTAGAGGAGCTACATGGCCCCCCCTTTTTTGTATAGGGAAATTGTGTAACAAAGACCTTGCAAAGACGGCGGTGTGCTGAGGCAGAGAGCAGCACTATTGTAAAGGAAGGTGTTTTTGTGTCCTTCGCAGAATTCACTGCGATGTATACAGCTCTCATTAGGAAAGGTGGTTTTACGAGCCAAAGTGAAGACACGTGTCAACAACTGTAAGAAGAATCAATTCAATTAGAGATGGGTTTCTAGAAATTTGACAGTGTGTATAACACTTAATCCTTGTTACTGAGAAATTTGTAAGTTTCTCTTGCGTGTGTGAATGAGTGTATGGCCCCACTTGTAATTCTGTGCACCACATGAGTGCAGTGCCCATAGAGGCCAGAAGAGGGCATTAGATCTGGAATTACCATAGTTTTGAGCCACTGTGTGGGTATTGGAAGTCAAACCTGGGTCCTCTGGAAGAGCAGACGGTGCTGAGCCATCTCTCCAGCCTCAACTAGGACTTTTTTTTTAATTAAAAAAACTGTTTTATTTTGTATGAGGGAGTATTTCCATATATATATAGGCACACATGTCCCACAGTGCATGTGTGGAGGTCAGAGGACAACTTTCAGGAATCAGTTCTCTTTTCCCACCATATGTGTCTGGGGGATTGAATCTCAAGTCTTCAGGCTTGTTGGCAAGTGTCTTTACCTACTGAACTATCTCACCTGTCCCTTCTGTGCTCTGAGAGCCCAACTTCTTCTTCTTCTTTTTTTTTTTTTTTGGTTTTTTGAGACAGGGTTTCTCTGTGGCTTTGGAGCCTGTGCTGGAACTAGCTTTTGTAGACCAGGCTGGTCTCGAACTCACAAAGATCTGCCTGCCTCTGCCTCCCGAGTGCTGGGATTAAAGGCTGAGTCCAACTTCTTATGGCTTGTTTTTTTTTTCTTTTTTTGGAAATCTTTTGTGAAATAAGGTCTCTTCTTACATAATATGCTCCTTGTCTGCCTCCTCCCTAGTCTAAGTGTTTTCCTGCCTCTTCTCACCCAATACATACACTGTAACAGAAACATATCAAGATATTACTGTAATACAGGAGGCAGAGCTGTGGCCTGGGAATTGAAGCCACTAACCAGCTGGAGGGAGGGCATGCAGCACGTCTTCTTACCAGACCTTGGTCCTGGCATTCGTAAAATGAGGGTCCTGGGCTCAATTATTATGAAGATGCCGTTCATTTAGAGCATTGTTTGCCTCACCGCCAAGTGTGTTGAGAGCTGATGAGATGATCTGGAAAGAGAAGGGGCCGATGAGGAGAGCCCCTTCCTCATTGCATAATGTATTCTTGAATACAATCAAACCTTGAAATGAGCAGTTCTGGGTAACTGAGCTTTCTGAATGGGTTTTGTCTCCTTCCCTGCTGTCAGCTGTCATTCCATGCTGACTCTTAGCAGTTCCTGTCCCTCCTCCTTGGCTGCATCCCTTGTGGTCTTTGAAACCATAACATTAAGCTTATCAAAACTCTGTGTGCTATGTATGCATGCATACATTGTGAGGTCAGGGCTGCTCCTGTCTCTCCAGCCCATGGATTTTGACTGATCAGAGCCTTTGGGGGGCTCATTCTTGGGTTTCAGATAGGTAGTGTGTTGTACCGTTAATACGGCAATTCAAATTAATAGAATCGGGGAATTCATAAAGACAAGTGGGGGTGAGAGGCAGCACTTAGACTGGGGAGGGGGATGATGAGTAATATACATATGTCAGAAGAGGCCTCATTTCATGAAAGATCAAAATGGGAGTATGAAGAACTGGACTTAAAGCTATTGGAGACAGCTGGAGTCTATTCTGTAGTTTGGACTCTAAGAAGCAGATTGGCTGGGCTGGGCCTCGCTGCTTAGAGTTGCTCTCAGCCAGTGTGCTTCTCTGGCTGAGCCCTCCGGATGTTGGATAGGAGCTTCTGAGTGGTCATGAGGATCCTGCTCTTTTTTTATTCAGTGCCTCATCTCTGGGTGAATTTGAACTTGTCAATTCTTTAAGACAGTTGGATGTTAAGGCATTAACAATCATATGGGCTCTTCTATACAAAACCGAAGCCAGTCATAGTCATTATGTCCAGAACCAGTTTTTCAGATCAACAAGCCAATAGGTGTATGTCGTCCCAATCTGTGGACCTGGCCACATGTGTCTTTTGTAGCCATAACAGTGAGTTTGTGTAGAGAGCATGGGCTATTTGCCTGCCATGCTCCCATTACCACTCAGGAACAATGGGGACTGCCCTCCTTTTCCTTGGGCCTTTACACACACGTTCCAGCTTCTGCTGAAGTTTGTCCCTCCCTTCCCTCCCCCTTCTTTCTTTTGCTTCCCTCAGGCTAGAATTCAGGGAGTTGTACATGCTAGGTGAGTTCTGTACTGCGGAGTTCTGTCTCTAGCACTGGTCCTTGCTGCTTCTGTTAGTCAAAAATGCACGTCACCTCATGAACCTTTGCATGTGTCTGCTAGATTACACATGGGTCAGGAAACTCTTCTGCCCCGTTTCATTTTGCTATGGGAGAATAAATGATTTGATTAGTGAATTGTTCATCCCTGTGACGGGATACACGGATTTATTAAAAGACCAAGACCAAGACCAAGGTACACACAGATTACAATACCCAAAAAGGAGCTCCCCGTTGGAGTACACAGGTCGGCGATCTGCGCAGAGAGAGAGAGCTCCCCACCTGAGTTTGCCATTTTATACTTCCCCTGGGACGTGGTGACCCGGCCCCATTAATTAATTAGAGGGGTGGCAGCGGGTGTGGTCACAGGCTGGGATGGTGAAGACCACACCCCTTCACATCCCTTCTCATCTAAGCATCGTCTATAGACTCAGCCTACTAAGTGCCAGTTCCTAGGATTTAAAGATGACTAAGGTAGATGTGGTCCTTGTCCTCAAGGCAATAAATATTATATTTTAAAATTGGCTGTTGTATCAGGCGTGGTGGCTCAAACCCATGTTCCCAGCACCGAGGAAGATGAATCAGAAGGTCAGGAGTTCAAGGTGACCCTTCACTACAAAGTGAATTCTAAGCTAGCCTGGGCTACAAGAGATCCCTGGTTCAAAAAGGTGTGTGTGTAGAGATTGTTGTTATTCTTTTTAATTGCTTCTGGAGGAGCTCCTTAAAGTCAGGCATCATGCCTTACTCAGTTTTACAATCCCCTCTCATGCCTTGTCTATAAAACCTGGGATTAAGTAAATCTTCATTAACTTGATATGAAAACTCATTGTCTTTCTTTCTTGTCCCCATCCTAAAAACTCATTTTCCTTCCCATTAGAAAAAAAATAAATAAAAGGAGTATGTCTGTGTGTCCAAAGTATCATCTTGACTTATGTGCTTTGATCTTAGAACAACAGGGCCATTAGGCTTTGAAGCGTGTCTTTGCCTCTACATCAAATGGACTAAAACCACAGAGGCCAAAGACCTATCACTGGTGGCTAGAGAAAAGGTCTTTTCCCTGTGAAGTCTCAAAAGTAGGGCCTTCTGGGGCCATTTGTGCTCCCTGGTTAAGTGCACATTGTAGCTCTTCACCTACCTTCTTATGGCCAATATTAACTTGTGCAGTAAACTTGCATATTTACTGGGAACATTCAGTGTTGCTGCTCGCACAGAGGAGCCCGGCAGAAGACTTGTCTCAAGAAGAATCAAGCTGTTGAGAACACACATTAGCTGTCGAGGAGAATGACCACTGATACCTGGTTTGAAAGTTTGCATCTCGCATGAAGTCAGTTTAGCTGGGAGTAGACAGAGGATGCTCCATATGGCAGCTTGGCGAGGTTACTGCTGAGCTTGGCTCAAGTCTTTGAATCCTTGTGCATGTCGGTGCTAAACTAGGATTAGGATCCCAATAACCTGCGGCTTTATAGGTGGGCTCTTCTATGTGATTAATAATCAGCAAACATGTAGGAGTCTGATTATAAAATTAAACCCTTCTCTTGTTTATAGGAAATCCTGCTTCTGGTACAAATTCTAGACATATGGGCTTATCTGGCAATGCCTGTCTGTTAAGTGCTATATAATTATTCCTAAACCTTTCAGGAAATAATGCTTAATATTTTAATCCTCAAAAATATAATTCACTAACAAGGTAGAAAATCTCATTTAGAAAAAAAAAAAGAAAAGCTCATTTAGAAGTCTCACCGTGTCTCTGCCTTTTTTTTTTTTTTTTTGGAGATGGGCTTTTCATGTATTCCAAACTGGCCTGGAACTCACTATGTAGCTGAGGATGACCTTGAATTCCTGACTCTTCTGTATAAGCCTTCCCAGTGCTAGGAGTATAGGTGCACACCATGACTGGAGAGGTGGCCAAGGTTAAAAGTGTTTGCTACTCTTACATGGGACAGGGGTTCATTTCCAGCCCTAATTTGGGCAGCTCACAACCACATGTAGCTCGAACTCCAGGGGATCCGACACCCTCTTCTGGCTTCTGAGGACACCTGTACCCTTGTGTACAAAGCCCCCCCCCATAATTAAATATAAAGACATCTTAAAAAAATGAACATCTGCCTATCAGAAGTACTTCTACTTCTCTACTATTGCTATCCTGACAGACAATTGGAAATGAGAATTAATAGGGCTGGAGATACAGCCTAGCACAAAGGCCCGGGTTTTATTCCTAGCACCTCAAAAGGCAGTTGTGCTGGCCCAGTGCCTGAATTTCCATCCTCAGGAGGTGGAGACAGGAGGGCCAGACGTTCATGGTCATCTTCATCTACATAAGGAGTTACAGTCTAGCCTAGGCTACAGGGAATTCGATCTCAAAGGGGAGGAGGGGGAGAAAAGAAGTTAATGTCATTATGAGGACTGCCGGTACATGTAATTGAAAGCCACTTCTGTTTCGATCCAACATCGCTGTAGTGAAAGCCTCAAAGCCTACCCCAAGGATAAGTGCCAGATCTCATCCATAGCCAGCCCGACCCATAACATCACTGTGTGCTTATGAACCAAGGCTAATGTACAATGGCCAAGGAAGATTTAGTGGATCCTGTCAGTACACAGCAGACCATAAGTCAGGGCCTACTTAAGCACCTGCTCGTGGCTAGTGCAGCCATTCCTCCTTTAGCAGAGATTCCAACTTCTGCCCGCCCATGTGTGTCAGATGGCAGGGGATTCCCTGATCTAACCCTCAGAGAGAGAGAGAGAGGGGCTAGGTGCTTGGCTACAGCCTCTCAACTAGGGGAGACAGAATCTGGTCTCTAATGGCTGTGAGAATTAGCTTGAAGTCCAAAAACACCAGGTGGATTAACATGTGGGCTCTTTTTTTTTTTTTCTCCCTAAAATCTAATTCTGTATAAAATTGGCCGTTGTCTCGAAAAGCATAAACTTAACAGACTAGAAACTGGGGGTGGAGTGGGACTCCTTTGTCCAGGGAGAATAGGTACTTTTACTTCAAGTGTATCCAAGCAAATTAGGACTATTATTAGTGCCTGAACAGCAGTGCTAGTGATTGAGCAGGTCCTTAAAACAAGGGAGGCGCCCAGCCTCTGAATAGACAGATCTCTGACTTAATAGCCACCTCTCAGGTTGTTCTTTAGTCTCCGAGAGTATGCACCTGCCTCTCCTTTCCATTAATCTCATTAGGGACAGCATATCACATGCTGCACAGGATCATCGGGGGCTTTATTGCTATTCTTTGAAAGGGAATACAATCACAATCCTTTCATTCTTTATGTGTTGAAATTAAGAACCAATGGGCTGTGCCCACTTACTTTCCAGATAAAGTTTCCCGAGAATGTACCCAGCCTCCTTTTAATTGAGACAAGCCAGTCCGTGTTCTTTGTTTAAACATTTTCCTCCTTCGTTTGTGTCCCTGGCAGAATCATCTTAAAAGACAGCTTAGAGTTTGGAAGTAAAAAAGAGGAAAATGGGCTGGAGTAATGTGGCTACTGTTGAACAAGGCCCTCTTAGTAGAGCCTTCCCATTGGACAGCTACTGCACAAGGAAGTTAATGTCTGGACCCAATCGCAGTCCTGTTCCCCACCAAAGTACTGTTTTGGAAAAGCCCTTTCATTTTAGCATTAGCCTAATAGTATATACACATTTGGTATGGTCAGGTGGTGCGCTGCGTTTTAATCAGTACGCTAGTCGCGGAATGCTTCCCCGCTATTTTGAACTTGCATCAGAAGTATCAGGATGCCTGTCGTAGGTGAAGATCAGGGCTCCGAACTTCAAGGTTATTATTTTTTAAAATTACATTTTAAACACTTATTTACTTTGTGTATGTGTGCATGCACACTCAGCTGGAAGACAATTTCCAGCTGTCTGGTCTGTTCTTCCACGCTGCAGGACCTGGGATTAAAACTAGGTTGTTGGCCATGGCGGCAAGTGACGTAACCTATTGAACCATTTCACTGGCCTTAAGCTCTTGATTTTAATGAGTTCTCTTAATGGTTTCATAAAGCAGCATGGAGAGAGTCTGTCTGTCTGTCTGCCTGCCTACCTGTCTACCTGTCTTCCTTCCTTGCCTCTTTGCCTCTCAGTCCCTCACTTCTTTCTGTGAGGTAGAAGATAGGCTGGATCTCCGCGTGCAAGACACACTCTATACCACTGAGCTATATCATCTGCTGCTGGATAGTGGGGGCCCCTGCCAAGCAGTGCTTTAGGCATAGTTAGACACTATGCCAAGAGGGCCTCAGTCTGCAGCGGAGTCCAACATGACAGTTAATACAGATAATATTCTTGTTTGTTGTGAGAGGTTGTGGCATGTCAGAGAGGGGGCTCTTTCCTGGCTAGTAAGATAGTTGTTGGGAACATGGAGGGATGAGGAATGCTTTAGATCAAGAATCGGTTTGTTTGCAGCTCTTTAGGGTGTCTGTTTACTCTTGGGTTTTTGGTGGCAGTCTTTATAAGCGGTACATGACCTTTCATGATTCCTTGGTTGTACCTGCAGTTCTAGTGCCCATGGCCTTGAAGGCTTCCATGAACCACTGTCAATGCTTAGAGTCTGCTTTTGGCTGGGACTTTCACTCCTACTCAGGTAATTGTGCATCCTTGCGTAACCTTTCAAACTGAAGATGGAGACATTTATAGCAACTCTAAAGTTTCTCTCATCTGTCTCTTTCCTCTTTTAAAGTTTGAACTTTGAGATCCTCGGGGGCGGGAGGGGGGAGAAAAACACTTAAAAAAATGACTAATTTACTGCAGGTTTTAACCACAGGGTATATGGCCTCTCCCCTGTGTGCAGCTGAAGGATATGGCCTTGTTTGACTGAGATCCTTGAGACTTACTTACTTCTGAAAATACAATAGCACCATTCTTTCCAGAAAACAAGACAAGGAGCATATAACTCCTATTTACAAAGGACTCAAAATTGTTAGAATTAGATAGGCCTTTTACATTTTTATCCTGTGCATGGTTGATTGCCTTCATTGAAACATTAAAGTGCATTATCTCTTCATTATCGGGCCTCTGATGAGAATTCTCATGTTACATTATTACATTGATAAGCATGAATTATTTATTTTTAAAGGCCTTTGAACTTTAAGATTACTAACCCTCTTACAGTACTACACACACACACACACACACACACATCACACTTAAACTTTAAGTGTGGTGTGTGTATGGGTGTTTTGTCTGCATGTATGTCTGGCACCATGTGGAGGTCAGAAGAGAGGTGTCTGATCCCCTGTAACTGAAATTATAGATGGAAGGGAGTCACCATATTGGTGCTGGGACTCCGAACCCTAGCCCTCTGCAAGAGCAGCCATCCTCACTGAGCAATCTAACTAACTCCACTAGTAATATTTTAAAGTAATATATTTTTAGAGCTGTTACAGGATCAAAGCAAACTTGCACAGAAAGCACAGAGAGTTCTCCTATCCCTCGCTTCCTGTATGTACACAGCCTCCTTCCTTATCACCATCTTGCCCAGATTGGTACATTAGTTACAGTCATTGGAGTTGCATTGATGCAGCGTTATTACCCCAGAGCCCATGACATACATAAGAGTTTCCTTTTGGTGGCATACATTTTGTGGTTTGGGGCAAATATTTGACATGGACAGACCATTGTGGTATGTTACCATATCATATGGTGGTCTGCTCTCATGTAGTAATATGATATGTAGTCTGCAGCCTTCAAAATATGTGTTTATGGTTCCTTAATGCCTTGCTATGGTTCAGTAGCTCTTTCCTTTGTCGTGCCGAGACCTCCTCTGTTGTCTAGATATACCACAGCTTATATTTTTTCCTTCTAGCACCTGAGTGACATTTTTGTAGCTTCCAAATGTTTTAATTATGATTAAAACTGCTGTTAGCATTCATGGGAGTTTTTGCATGGCCATGGACTTTTCAGCTCCTTTGGGTAAATGCCCAGGGGCATGATCACTGGTTATATGGTAAGAGTATGTTTAGTTTTTCAAGAAAAAGCCAAAGTGTGTGTTTCCAGGTGGCTGTGCCATTTTTCATTCATGCAAATGTTGGACATTCCTGTTTCTTTGTAACCCTATCAGTACTTAGTGATGGCCCACCTTAGATTTTGGCTGTTTGGTTAGGTACAGAATGGTATTTTAAATTTACAATTCTATAAAATCGGAGGGAGGATACACCATTAAAAGGCTATGCTATTGACATATTCATCAAGAGACTGCCAAAAAACCACGTTTCTAGATGCCGAGTGGTTAAGAGGCACATAACTGCTACAATAGCTGGCCCTTGACCCTAAAACCACCTAGGGTTTGCTTGGGGCATGGGGGGAAGGGTTGTCATGGCAGAGTTAATGTGAAATGGTAGAAGGAGGGTTGTCTGAAGTTAGATGAAAACTATCACGGACTGCACATGGAGGTGGCTCATGCTACCCAAGAGACACAAGGGCCAGTGGATGTGTGCTGTGTACAGTTGGTGTCTTCTGACGTGACTCTGGACAGTTGCCTGCATTTTTCTGCATTCACCTCTCTTTCTTGGCCGACAAAATTGTGTGCATAAGTAAATGCAAAATCTACATTATACTCAAATTATGCCCTAATATATCAATTGCCTTGAAACAAATTCACATTTTCAAATGAATGTTATAGCATAATGAACTCTAATTAAGATCCCATATGTTCATTTTCTCCTGATAGGAGCTGTTAGGATAACCTCATTTGTGAGTTCTACTCCCAAGTGCTGGTATTTAGGGCCCTCTAGCCAGGGAATCTTTCCTCAACAGCCGATTGCTTGCCACTCCCTGGCCCTCTTGTGCTGCTCAAAAGGGCAGTTAGCATGTGAGGCGGGAGAGCATGTCTGGTTTTATATTGAGGAAGGAGTGCTGCCTTGTTAAAAGCTATTGCTTCCTCAAAATTGCTGGTGTGGACAGAGCATTGGCTACCGCTGAGCCTGTCTAACTAGGGCTGGCTCCATAGTTGAACCCTCAAATGGACTGTCTTCCTTGAGTAATGAGGAACATATTGGAAGCAGGTCTTCTTTCTGGGTGCTGGAATGGGCCAGTGCTAGCAGGACTGGATCCGGCTGTCTCTTTCCCTTTCTTTGTGTTTTCTACTTTCCAAGGGAAACCACTACCTTGGAGAATAACTGATTTTCAAAAATAGATGCGAAATTCACATCATGTATAAATAGTGTAGACAAGTCCTCCAACAGCAACCGAATGCAGGGAACTAAATAACGTTCTCTGTCTCCGTGTCAGTTTCCCCCTCCCTCCCCTCTCCCTCTCCACCTCCTTGTATGTATGTGTGTGTGCATGTGTGCGTCTCTGTGTGTGTGTGTGTGTGTCTGTGTGTGTGTGCATGTGGAGACCAGAGTTCTACCTCAGGAGTCATTGACTTTGTTTTTTAGAGACAGGGTTTCTCATAGAGCCTGAAGCACAACATATAGGCTAGAAGCCCTGGCCTCTCTGCTTGCCTATGTCTCTTAAATGCACCCAGCTTGTTCATGTGGGGTTTGGGGATTGGATTTAGGTCCTTAAAGCTCTTAACCAGCTGAGCTAGCCCCCCAGCCTTTTATTTTCAGTTTTAAGCTTTTACATGATTATTTTCAGTTTGGAGTGTTTTTTTTCTTGATATGTATATATTCTCTCTCTCTCTCTCTCTCTCTCTCTATATATATATATATATATATATATATATATATAGCTCCGTATACCCCTCCCCCACCAAAGATGCTTGTACCCAGAGTGGGTCTCCTATTCTTTGAAAGGTTTTGTTCCCTCTTAAGATTCAGTGGGACATATATCCTTAGTCTCATGTGTTAGCTTTCTGTTGCAGTTACAGAATACCTGAGAAAACCAACTTAAAGGAAGAAAAAAAAATATTTCGGCTCACACTTCATATTTCAACTTCAAGTTAAGTCACTGGGTCCATCCCTGTGGGCTTGTGTTGAGGCCACATAGAAGAACAAACCCATTTCCCTTATGGCAGCTAGGAAGCAGGGAGGAAGCAATCGTGGGCAAGGTTCAAGGACAGGACCTTACTGACTGACTTCCTTCAACTTGACTGACCACCTAGTTTCCACCATGTCTCAATAATGACATCAAATTATGAGTTCCTTGTTGTTGATTAGGGCAGAGCTCTCATGATCCAATCACTTTTCCAAAGCCCTATGTCTGGATACTGCATTTGTAGCTGAGCCCTAAAGACCTAACTATGGGAGGGGGTGTTGATTTCATTCATTGCCACATCAGACCTTCCCGTGTCCTGCCGTGGAGAAGTGGGAAGAGACTCATGGCACTGAGAGGATGATTCTGGTGGAATCTTGGACTCTGAATCTGTTCCTTTGAAAGACTTTTATTTTACAACAGTCAGGGACTGGAGAGGTAGCTGGATGATTAAAGCTCTTGCTATGCAGGTGTGAGAACCAGGTTCAGATCTCCAGAACAGAAAGAAATCCAGAGTGGGTGTGGCAGCCTGCCTGTAATCCCAGGCTTGGAAAGGAGAGGCAGCATTCCCAGAGCAAGCTGGCTAGTGAGACTAGCCAAGTTAGAAAGCCCTGAGTTTGTTTTGTTTTGTTTTTTTAAGACTGGGAATTACTATGTAGCTGACTGGTCTGAAACTCACAATGTAGATCAGGTTGGCTTAAAACTTTAGAAATTCAGGCCGGGCGGGCGGTGGTGGCGCACGCCTTTAATCTCAGCACTCAGGAGGCAGAGGCAGGCAGATCTTTGTGAGTTCGAGGCCAGCCTCGTCTACAAGAGCTAGTTCCAGGACAGGCTCGAAATCTACAGAGAAACCCTGTCGCAAAAAACCAAATAAATAAATAAATAAAAGAAAAGGTCTATGACTTCATGACGGGTGAGCTCTGGATTTGCTTGACTCTGTCTCCAGAGTAGTGTGGATGACAGAAGATGTTTCTCAACATCACCCCAGGTCTCCATGTGCACACACATGCAAGACATGTAGAACGCTCACACAGAGAGGGAGGGGCTCAAAATAAAATTTAATACTTTCCTAAATTCTACTTCCAAGCAATCAAGGTTTCATGGATGCCTAGATTTCTTGGTTATTGAATCATTTAGTACCACTGATGTTCATGGAAGCATTACTGTGTGGAGTGGCTGTCAGTCCTTTTTAGGGCTTAGACATATGGCTCAGTGGGTAAGAGCACTGGCTACCTCTTTTAGAGGTCTAAGGTTTGATTCCTAGTACCAACATGGTGGTTCACAACTGTCATAAGGCCAGTCACTGGGAATTGGATGCCCTCTTCCGGCTTCCATGATGTTAATTAGTTGCACATATGTTACACAGATAACATACAAGCAAAACATCCATACATAAAATAAGAAATTTAAAAACAAGGTAGCCGATTATTCTGCTTAAATGCCAAGGGTATTGGTTATCATTCTTAAGTGATTCCCCCCCTTTTTGATCTTTCTTTTTTTTTTTACAATCTCTTTTTAAACACATTTATTTATTTTTATTTTATGGTGCATTGGTGTTTTGCCTGCATGTTCGTCTGATCTTGGAGTTACAGACAGTTGTGAGCTTCCATGTGGGTGCTGGGAATTGAACCCAGGTCCTCTGGAAGAACAGTCACTGCTCTTAACGGCTGAGCCATCTCTCCAGCCCCCTTTTTGATCTTTCTTGTCCACTTCTTATGCGCTAATACTTTTATGGGTCCTCACCTAACTCTCAAAACCTTGTAAAATGGCTCACATCTACCCCTCTTCCCCTCCCACTTTATTCTCCCCATATGGGAGTGGAGACTTTCCTCCATCACTTTCACAAGATGAATCAATAGGTGATTCGAATCCAGGGCTTTAAACTCTTTCCAATTGAAGTTAGCTTGGTACCCAACTTGCAGTGAACAATTCAGAGGCAAGTGGTAACCAGAGTGGATTCAGTGTATTCATGGAGTTGTTTCACAACCCCATCAGGGCAAGGACCCATTAGACCCATTAGACCGTTCAGGTCCTGGCACTGATCGGGTCTTAGGGCTCTCAGTTTTCCTCTTTTGATTGTTTCATGCAAGTGTATGACTGTTGCATTGGAAGGCTCATCCTCATCACTTCGTCTTTTAGTCTTTCTCCTTTTCATGGCTGATTTATATTCCTCTGTATGGGCATTTCGGTTGTCTTTACCTTTCCTCGGCTGTGATTAATGCTTCTAGTAATGTTCACATGTTTTTTGCTTTATTTTCCGTGTCTAGGTTGTATTGTAGGAGAGGAATAAATGAGTACATAGCAGGTTGATGCCTTTGGAGGAAACTGGCGCCAACGTTTTCCCACGGTGACTGCGCCATTTTGCATTCCCTGTGAGGTGAAACCAGGTCTTTGTGACTCCAGAGACTGCTGACTTTCTCAGGCCAGACCATATCCTAAGAACTCCCCAAAGGCTCCAGCAGCACCCTGCCAAGCCTCACCTTCAGCCAACAAAAAAAGAAAGAAAGAAAGAAAGAAAGAAAGAAAGAAAGAAAGAAAGAAAGGAATCATGTCACACATGTATCTCACATTGCAAGGGGAAGTTGTTGGTAATAGGATTCTTGGCTTGGGGAAAGAACAGGTGTTAGAGATGTGTCAATATTGGACGAGCTCCTCTTCCCCTGTGACGGGTTCAGAGAGGAAGTTCAAGAACCACATTTTGTATGACTCCAGTTCCAATTCCCTGAAGCACCCACAGTGAACAAAAGTATAGAGATAGAAACGAGAATCCCAGAATCCCAGAGGCTGTCTAGGAGTGATGGTGAAGGTGTAGATTTCTGGCTGGGATAATGAAAATGGTATAATATTGCTTATGGTGGTAGCTGAGCATCTCTGAGTACACTGGAAGTCATCTTGTAAAATCCTGGTGGACGGATGTGTTTGATTAGTGAATAGCCCCCTAACCGCTCCCTCTGAGTATGGACCTGTCTCCAGGTGACTCCACTCCAGCATTCACATGTACAGTAGCGGTGGGGGAGGGGAAAATAGTTCTCTGCCTACCTCACAGAGCTGTGACACTAATAGGAGCGAAGATAGAAAACATAGCACTTGGCGTGATGCCTGGCCCATGACAAGCGCTCATTGCCGGTTACTAAATAATAACATTAGCATCATAACATATTTTTGAAGTTCCAATTGATAGATGGTATTTATGATAGGGCAACGAAGACAGGAAATAGCTAGAATTATTCTTAAAATTGAACCTCTTCATTCAACCATGCTGCCAAGGGGAAATGAGCAATACAGTACATGGTAATGAGGCCATAATTCGAATGGTAACAGGAGATGAAATCATATGGGAAGAGGTGTTGGGTACACGTAAGGGCTGGGCAAAGAATATTGGTGCTGAGGCAGGAGATGAAATTGTATTTAAAAAGGCTGCTTAGCCCTTACAGCAGATATTGGGAAGTCCTAGGCTCTGAGCTCAAGGACCTCTGACCTCCTTGAAATTCTCTCTGGTTCTTCCAGAGGTTATCCCACAGATGGCGAGGCCCTGGCACAGATTAGTTCCTTTAGTGTGTCATCTTCTTCCTTTGTTGCCTCCCATCTCCAGTGGCTTATAGAGGTAGGTAGCTATTTACATTAATATAGAAAACAGCAGGAGAAGCTCAGATGGGAGGGGCCGCTTAGAGAGGTGTGGGTATGAAAGAAGAACAAAAGCCACAGCAGCCCCCACCCCCATCCCTTGGCCCATGTACTCAGGGGGCCTTCAAGAAAGCAGCTCCAAGGTTATCTGTGCCTTTATTTACAGGCTCCTGGCTGCGAATAACTGCCTGGTGCCTCCCGGTCTTCCATGGGGCGGAGAGAGCAAAACAGGGATATCCAGCCTTCTTCCCCTAAGGTTCTTGAGAAGCTGGGACTTACAGGAAACCCTGGAAGAGGGGCAAGCTTGCAGGCACAACTGGATGGGGCGGTAAACTGTTTGTGTAAAGCATCCAGGCACCCTGATTTGTTGTCTGTTTTCAGAGTGCTTTCCTGCCACCCCCAATAACTCCTTTCAGTAACCCAGCCCAGTGCGCAGACCAGTTGTGTTTTACAGCTGGGAGAACCCTGAGCTTCCCACATAATGCCATTTGCCACCAAGAGCATCTTCTTTCTACATGCACGTCTGCTTCTGCAAGGGTGTTTGTGTCGGATTCCAGCTAAAGTCACACGTGTGCACACACAAGCACACACATGCCCAGGCAGTCATGTCACAGAGATAAATTGAAAACCGTCTGGGGGTGTAAAATGCCATGGGCTAGGAGAGAGTCATCCTGTAGCTCAGAAGAGGGGCTTATCTCTACATGTGCTACTCCCCCCCCCCCCAAGCCTGCTTCTCAGCCTACTGTCTGTCCTTCGGCTGTGCAGGACCACTGGTCTGAGTATTCGGACTCTTCTTGGCTTTGAGCCAGCGGCAAACTAGGAGCCTGTGACTTTGAGACTCAGCCCTTTTCAGTTCTCTTTGTTCAGAAGAAAGTTTCATCTTGGTTCTCTTTAGTGGCCGCTGAGGATTAGGAGAAACCCGGGGAGACTTGGCTATAGGACAACTCACATCTGAGCTGGGCAGTTTGAAGAGGGCCAGGGCCTGCCGCTCTCAGACTGATTTCAAGTTACCGTCTTCCTCCCTTCTGAACTGCGTTTGTATTGCTGCAGGCCCTTTGGGATTCTGCATCATGGGGAATCACACAGGTTATCTGGACCAATAAAATATTCTAAAGGCCATTGGCACAGATGTTGCAAAAGAAGGCCCAGTCTCTGATGATTGTTCTCAGTGGCCATCAACAGTCGCAGTCACTACTTGGCTTCTCTGGGTTAGTGTTTCTCACTCTTAAAACAAGGCAAGAAAGAAAGAACAGAAAACAGGTCTGCTCTGCGGTGACTGGAAAGAGGGAGGCTTGGCTCTTCTGAGAGGAACAGACCCTGAGAACTGGTTCACTAAATGGCCAAAGGCCATGGTATTCCTATGTGTACTATGCTGGGTTTTCTTTCTTTCTTTATTTTTTTAAAATATTTTTATGGTTTATTTATTTTTTTGTGCATTGGTGTGAAGGTGTCAGATCCCCTGCAACTGGATCTTCAGACAGTTGTGAGCTGCCATGTGGGTGCTGGGAATTGAACCGGGTCCTCTGGAAAAGCAGTCAGTGCTCTTAACCACTGAGCCATCTGTCCAGCCCCTGCTGGGTTTTCTTTTTCTTTTTTCTTTTTTTGTCAAATGTGATTGAAGTCTTTCCAGTTTGACATTATTAACAAGTGGAAATTGCCACAATTGAAATGAGTCTTAAGTTTTCTTTTGGGGGGAAGGGAGTGGTGTTGCTTAGTGGGAGGCCTAAAAAGAGTTCTGTCTCTGTAAGTAGGGTTTCCTTTTAAGTATTCATTCCATGCTTATGAATAGATTGCTTTTGAAAACCTGTTTCCATCACAATAAAGTTTTACATTTTCCATAAATTGCATTTTTTGTGTAAATTTACAAAAATACCTTTCTCCATCTTGTTACTGGGTTTCTCTTGCTACTTGGAGAGAATTAGATTGTGCATTGCTTCCATTAGAATTGTTTCCCTGAGGACATATTAACAAATCAAAAAAGCCCACACTACTACTATGCACATACCAGGGGCGCTCAGTTCAATTCCTGCAATCCCATCATGCACAAATGCTGGCTGAATTTCAGTGATTGTACTAGTCCTGTGAGATACTCTGTCGTGTGTGTGATAGATGGCATTTGCAGATTGAGGACTGAAATGATCAGAAGTTTCAAGAATGCTTTGTGCACACATGGAAGTGTTTATGCTCTTTGTTTTCCTCTCAAGCAGGAAGCAAAAGCTACCTAGCCTTAACAATCCGCTGCACCAATGTCAGTGCACACCAGAATGGTCATCGAAGGTATTGATGAACCCTGTGGATATTTGGAAGATTTGCAAGTTGTGTGTGAAGGAACTAGCCAGTTACCTGATCAGTCACATAAAAGTGCAATGCCTTTTTTCCCCTAGATTTTTGTATTGCGAATCAAGATAGAATTTGATAAGTCTGCTTGGAGGGGCTTCTGTTTGTCGAAGGGCTACATACTTGCATTAGTCGGAGAGGATCTGAGCATAATGGAAAATCATACCGTGTTTGGTAACTGGGAAGTAGAAGCCCAAGCGGGGTCACTGAACTTTTTCCAAGGTCATGGAGTGGGTTTGGCTCCCTAGGTCTCTTTTCCTTCCAACATGTATAATTGGAGGCTCTGCCCTGCTCCCAGTTGAACACTTCGAAGCGTTTAAGGATCTCCACGACAAAATAAGTTCTCCGTTCACCCTGGTTCAACTCTTTCATAACTTAACTCAGTTTTCTTTTCTTCCTCCACCTCCTACTTTCCATCTTTAGTCTACTGGGATCTCTTCCTTTTATTTTTGTTGCCCTTCTCTAGAACTTTCCTTCATGGAGCCCGTGAGTTTCACAGTGGGATGTGTACCTATGTGTACAAACTGTGCATTTACATAAAGACTAGAACTTGCTTTATTCCTTTGGCTGCCAGGAGAGGTTTATCTTGGTTCTCAAATTCCTTCCCGTGATGCTGAGTAGTTGAGGCTGAAGTGTGGAAGGATCACAAAGTGGGATCTCTTCTCCAGCCTGGTCACGTACTGGGACTCCCTCTTGCTGGAGTATATGGTTTTGAATATATTCAGAATTGCACAACTATCCCTCTAACCTATTTCGAACATCTTTGTCTCCCCATCCCAATAAACCCATATGCTTGAGCAGTTGCTCCTTCCTCTCCCTCTCATCCTGATTCTGGTCCTTTGAGACAGTGCTCAATATAGCCCAGGCTGTCCTGGAACTCTCCAGGTAGCACTGGCTGGGCTCAAATTCACGACAGTGTACTTCCTCAGCCTCCCGAGGACTGGTGTGAACCACCTGGCCTGGCACACCCATCTGCTTTTCCTTGGCACACTGATGTGCCAGGGCCTACTCCACAGTTGCTTCCCATCAGTATGACCTCTTCACCTGCTCAACCTCCTCAGCTTTCCTTCAGTTGTACCCGTTCCCTTCATTAGCTCCATGTAGCCAGTTCCCTCCATAGCTCCCCCAACTGGAGGCCTGATGGGTTAATTCTGCAGTCATTTCTGTTCTGGAGACCCCAGAATGGGACTGTGGACAGCCTAGAAGTGAATGTCTTTCTTCTGAAGTCTCTTGTTCTTTTTTCCATTCCCACTTTTTTTTTTTTTTTTTTTTTGTGGTCAGGTGCTTGCCTGTTGGCCCTAGGTACAAAAGTATATATAGCCTATTCACTGACCCAGAGAAATGCTTTTCAACATTGAGTGTCATCCTCACCTGTCCTGCAGACCTGTAATAATCATTGAATAAATGAACTCATACACTGATTAGCAAAAGTTCCATTGGTCTCCCTTTGTACACACCACTCACTAGGAACTAAACTAGCGAGGTAGTTTAGTCTGCACACGTCCGTGTGTGTGTATGTGTGTGTGTGTGTGAGTGAGAGAGAGAGAGAGAGAGAGAAGAATTGAGCTGTGGGATTGTTTTAAATAGGTAAACTTGGGCTGGAGAGATGGCTCAGAGGTTAAGAGCACTGGCTGCTTTTCCAGAGGTCCTGATTTCAATTCCCAGCGACCACATGGTGGCTCACAACCATCTATGGTGAAATCTGGTGCCCTCTTCTGGTGTGCAGGCGGGATGCTATATACATAATAAATAAATAAATCTTTAAAAAGAAATAAAATAATAGGTAAACTCCAGGTGTGGTGCTGCCCCGCCGCCTGTATTCTGAACACTTGGGAGAATGTGAGAAGAGAGGCATTTTGAGTCTACATGTGACTTGCAGTCCAGGCAGGGTTACATAGGAGGGCTCTGCTCACCCCACCCCCACCCTTGCAAGGAAACGAGAAAGTACAGATAACATCAGAGTGAATTCCTGACATATCCCATTTTGTATTCTTAACCAAGATGGGTGCTTTTATTGCCTGCCGTTTATTTCTGGCCAGAAGAATTATAAAGTGCATGTCTTGTGTAGAAGAAAGCAATGTGCTGTTTTAAGTTTTAAGAGTGCATGTGGCAAGGAGTAGAATGCTCAAGGAACATCATTATTTTCTTTTAAAAAATCCTTTGTAGATCTCTTTTTATTTTATGTTTGGCTTGTATCACATGCACGTATGGTCCCTGAGTCAGGAGAGAGCGTTAGGTGCCTTGAAACTGGAGTTGTGGATCATTGTGAGCCACCAAGTGGGTGCTGGGACTCAAACCCAGGTCCTTTGGAAGAGCAGCCAGTGTTCTAACCACTGAGCCATCTGTAGCACGGGAACATATTTCCTATTCTTCCCTGCTAATGCTGTAGAAATCATTACTCCGAGCCAAGCCTAGCCGCTATGCCCACCGTTTGCCTCTAACTCCAGCACTGGAAGTAGAAAGAGTTCAAAATCATTCTCTCCTTGGTGTTGAGTTTGAGAACTACCTGGCTACCTGGCTTACCAAAAGGGGGTAGGGGGAAGAGAACTCAGAGGTTGTTTATATTTTTCCAGCTCTTTCATTTCCGTCGTTGTGTGGTGTGCATGCTAAGCATGCCTTTACCACTGGGTTACCCCTTTAGTCTGAGTTCTTAACTTCTTTATCTGAGGACGAACCTTTGATAAGGAAACCTTTTACTTAATAGTGCAGTGTACACCTCTTACGTAGGTAGGAAATCCGTGCAAATCCTTCTGATGGCCCTGGGCGCCCTAACTTGTACCTGATGTAGAAGTTTTGTGAATGTCAGTAAGTGTTAAGGGAGATACTCAAGGAGTTCAGGACATTTTGATGTCCAGCACATGTTCACATCACTCTGGTATCAGCCAGAATTCAAAAGTGTAACCTGTAGGGTGATTCAACTTAAATGTCTTCCAACAATTCATTATTGAAAGCCACACACACACTAAGGAAGAGAATTTTGAAAATTGCTTTGAACTTTCAAAGCTTGCTATCTAGAATATCCCAGGGACTTTCAAGACGTGATAAGCAGGAAGGGCAGAGGTTCATAAGCCATGTCGCTTGCTTTTAAGCAAGCGCCTAAAATGCTCCTAATTTGTACCAGAGACCTTATCAAAGGGCTTTTTCTAAACTTCCAGTTTGGCAATTCTGAGCGTTGGTTTAGCTTAACCTCTGGGTCTCAGGGTGGGTAGTGGAGGCTTGTCATCTCACGTGACTGTCAGCCATCAAAGCAGGTGAAACCTTCTATGAGCAGATGGCGGGTGATCGGAAGAGGGAAGGAGTTTGAACAGGCGCCTCCATTTGGAGTTTGCCGACTGCCCCCACCAAGAGCACTGCTCCACCTGTGTTCTGTGAGCACTCACGTGCCGTAAGCACATTAGCCCCCGATGTGAACTGCTCCATTTAGCACCTGCGAGGCAAGTCTTTCTGAAAAAGAGAAAAGGAAAATTTGCACTGCTAATGTTTATTTACTTTATTAAATTCTATCTGTGTTGGTGAGAGTGTGTACATATTTGTGTACATGCATGCATGTGGGTGTGTAGTCCTCTATGTGTGTGTTTTATCTGCATGCATCCAGAGACAATTGCTTTTCACTCTTAACTTTCGAGACAGGGTCTCTTCCTGAGTCTGGAGGTCACTGAGTAAGCTAGGCTGGCTGGCCAGCAAGCCACCGGGTTTTTCCTGTCTCCACCTCTCTGGAACTGAAGCTACAGGCTTAGCTGCACCTGGCTTTTTATGTGGGTTTTAGGGATCCGAACTCAGGTCCTCATACTTGTGTGGCAAACACATTACTGACTGAATCATGTGTGTACATTGTAAGAATGTACCCGCGAGCCATGCATATGCTAAACATACAATGTCAGCAAGCCTCCTTACTAGTGACTTTTCATGATGCAAAAGGCAAACTGATTGTTAGGAATAAAAGGAACACGTATTTGAATGTCTGAGAACTTTTAATAAAAATCCATTTTCATAGAAATAGAATCTGTGTTTCTCAAAGAGAGCCTTTGAAGTAGAATGTTACAGAGACATACGAAGCACGTGCCTTTGGAAACAGTGTCTCCAACTAGTGCCATAAACCATGCAAGCTTCCTCACTAAAAGGTAAAGAAACCACGGTGCTTTCTTCATCAGGAGGACATAGCTGTTTTCTCCAAAACATGGTAAGGAGTAAAAATGTCTTCGACTGTACTTTGGCATTTTTTGGAAAAAACAAACCTGTACGATGGGGTGGTGGGGAGGGGAGGGAGAACACTTCTCTTAATGCCCGGGTCTCAGTTTTCAGATTGTTTTCAGAAGATATAAGACGCTGTAAGAGCCAGTACGACCTCACTGAATCCAAGACTGCAGCTTTCACGACTGCAGAGTCGTGGCTACAGGGAGTAACCTTGTAGTTGGTTGGCTCAGGGGCTCTTGGTTCTAAGTAGATGTAAATGAGTCTAGAGAGAGTGTGCCCAGTGGTGAAGTTAAAGGTTTGGTTAGGAGAGTGAATTTTCTAGAAGACAGCCACCAGCATGTTATGGTTACAAGTTGTTTATATCCTTGGGGATTCTTTACAAAAGAAAAATGATTTTGTGTGTGTGTGTGCGTGCACGTGCGTGTGTGTGTGGGAGGGGTTATTTTCAAACATGTTTTTTTTAGCTCATACTGGCCTCCAAATTGGTGGCCAAGGCTTGCTTGCCTTGAGCTGTTGCCTCTCCTGACTTTTCCTCATGAGTCTTGTGATTTCAGATGAACACCGTACTCAATCTCATTTGTTTCTCTTTACTTTCTCTTTCTTTCCTCCTTCCCTCCCTCCCTGTCTCTGTCCTGTCTTCCTTCCTTCCTTCCTTCCTTCCTTCCTTCCTTCCTTCCTTCCTTCCTTCCTTCCTTCCTTCCTTCCTTCCTTTTCTTTCTTTTGATAGAGGCTGTCACTGTATTGCTCTGATTGTCCTGGAACTCACTGTGTAGATCAGGCTGGTCTCCAACTCACAAGATCCTCCTGCTTCTGCCTCCCGAGGCTGCTAACTCAGGCCCAGAGTAAAATAGCATGTTATTTAGGTTAGGTGTTGAAGGAATGGAGGCACTCTTAAAGATACACGAGCACTCATTTCTATGCCATCGCCTTCAGCTCTGGGATGGGCTATAATGTGCCATTAGAATATCTTAGAAAGGAAATTGCCTCTCTTGGGGTGCCACTTTTTTTGTTGAGTGAGTTCATTGCTTTTTCCTATGAGAAATACAGAAACTGGTGCAATGACCCAAGGTTAAGGTTTATTATATTTACCAATTTGTTTTTAGCAGCATTTATTTGAGTGTATGTGTATGTGTGTTCATGTGCACACATGCATGTGTGTGCTGTGGCACACGTGTGACAGGATAATTTGTGGGGGAGTAGATGAGAACAAATTGCTTCTTTGTAATATGTAGTTGCCCCCTCCCCCCATTGTGTTTATTCTGCTGCTCATGATAAACCCTGAGAGAACTCAAGGCAAGTGATCCTAAACATAGAAGTCAGAATTAATTAGGCAACAGATTGAAACTTTGGTCTCGTTTCTGATTATGTTTATATTTGAACAAGAAGGACTTTGCTTAATTTTGTAATTTTGCTCAGATAGCCTACTGAAGGGGAATTTGTTCAGAGACAAATTTGACTTGTGCAGATACCCGCACATGTGCAGAACCACTGAACAAACGAATGGGGGAAGCCACAGTCGGATGCATTTTCCAAATTTTTTAGCAAAGGTTCCAGAGCTCTCCTGAAACAAAAGCATCAAGTATTGCTTGTCATAGCTAATAAAGTTTGCTTGGATCTCTCATAATTTTTCGGCTTCACTTCACAAAGTAATTGAAACTTCCTTTTTGCTTGGCACTCAAACACCTCCATCCCAAGAGCTACATTCTTAAAAGAACATCTCTTTTGGTTAGCATGTCTGTGGATTTTTTTGTACCCACCCCCCAAATATAGAATTAGTTCAAAAATAGTTATTCATCTAGTGATCATTAAAGCCTTGGAAGGGAAGTCGGCTAAATCCGCAAGTGGCTTCTGGAGACTGAAGAACATCTAAGGAGAAAGAAAAAGAGAAAAGGCTCATTACAACTGGACCATTTCAGGCACTGCTGTAAAAACCCGGAAATGTGATTCAGGTTGAAAAGTCCAGATGATGGAACCGTCCCCCTGGGAGAGCATGGGTGGGGGAGCTGTCAGTGTCCCTCGCTGCTGAGGAGCTGAAATGGAACTTGTGTTCAGCGCTCTTGCTTCTGTTATGATGCTTGCTTCTTGAGAAACTTGCCTTCCCCTGTCGAATAAGACACCTTCTCTCAAAATAATCATAAACTGCTTCTTGCAAAAGAGCACCCACCTCCTTTCCCTCCAGCCAGGGTTTGGAACAGTGAAAGACAAAACAGATTGTTGACTATACCAGAAATTTGGGGGACAGATTTTGCCGCTGTTGTTTCTGACGTTGAACAAAACCTCAGATTGCATATCTTCTATTCTCAGGACCCAAAAAAAAAAATAAAAATAACAAACCCCTTATTTTTGGAGCACTGTGGGTGGGTTTTAAGGAGCTCTTCTGTTTTTGTTTTAAAACATTTGGTAAGAAGACACTTGACTTTGAAATTTTATTTTCCTATGTACCAACTTGAGGGAGCTGACCTCCTGCCTCCATTCAATCTACCTTGTCAACTTCCATTTTTAACTAAGTAGTCAACTAGTTGACATAACTTTCTTATTTTAAAAGCAATCATATGGGAGTAATTTAGCCTTCTCCCTCTCTCTTTTTTATCAGGTTGAGTGTTAATTATTTTGATCTGCTTCTTGAATGGTGGCTCCAGAATAGTAATATTAGTCACAGCTGCTCTGGGGGTGCTCGACTCCAGATTCCTCAGTTCAATGTCTCATCGGTCACAAAACATTCTGCAGAGTAAAATGATTATTTTTTTTTTGAGACAGGGTTTCTCTGTGGCTTTGGAGCCTGCGCTGGAGGCTGGTCTCGAACTCACAAAGATCCGCCTGCCTCTGCCTCCCGAGTGCTGGGATTAAAGGCGTACGCCACCATCACCCGGCGAGAGTAAAATGATTTATTTCAATTCTAATTCTCAAATTCTTGCTTCCCCCCAGTCCCTTAGGATAATGAAATCCTCAGTACTGTACCCTTAACTAGTGGCCTGATGTTCAAGAATCGCCATCTCAACCATTGTATTTTATGCAGGAGTAATGACTTATTCTGCAAAGCAGGCAGTGCACATTCTGCAGCTCTTAGTGCAGTTCCAGTTCATTTGGAAGGGAACAGTGCCACGAGTTGAATGGTTGCATTATAATTCACTGTGCAAAGAGGTATTTTAGAAATATTTTGACATCCTTTTCATGTCATTCTTTCTCAAATGCCTCATGATGCGATCTATGTTCGACTTCTCTGCTTAGCTCCCATTGTCTAACAGGAAAATTGAGTATCATTTAAGACAGGTTCTAGTTATCTCAGCGAAGTGACAGTGCTTCTGTGAGAACTGGAACTTAACAAAAATATAAGAAAAACAGGAACCGGGGGCAAAAGCCCCTTAGGGTATAAAAAGGTCATAACCTCTCTTAGAGAAGGCAAATATAACCGATGTACTCGTTTTTTAAAGGGCGTTTGATTGCGTGAAGGAATGCAGCAACAGGACTTAAAGCAAACATAGAGCACTTCCGGGGATTATTTGTGTGCCTCACTGTGAGGAGATTAAAGGAATGGTTTTACACAACATTATTCATTTTATGTAGGATGAAATGAATTTCTGAGTTTTGTAGAATGATGATAATTCTGATTTGTGGTACCTGCTGTGATTACTCTGTTTAAGGTAGTAGCTACACTTAGATATGGGAACAAGGTTAAGAGGCTATGACAGTAAATGAAAATGTCAGGCGCCCCCCCCAATCTATTGAAATGATTTTGTCTGTATTTTCCTACAAGTGAAACTGACCCAGCAAGCTTTTAGCTGTAGAGACAAGACCAGATTGATTGACTTCTTTTGAAATAGTGCTGGAGGTTGAGCCGGGATCCGATTCACGATTGGCACATGTTCTACAACTGTATCACATTGCCGCCCAAAAAGGATTTCATGAGTTGAATGCATTGCTTTAGATCTGAGTCTAAAAGATAAGAACGACTTACCTACAGAGTGTGGAGAAGTGGGCCAGTGAGAGCCACTCTACGGAGCTTCACGCAGCCTTTAGAGTTTCTTCATCAGGGAGGCTTGTTACCCTATGTGAAGGGCCTTGAAGGTTCTATTCAAATAATCAAAATTAAATTATTTTTATATGCTGCCAGGAAGAAAGAAATCAAACCAATTTGCAATACCCTTCTAGATGATTCATTTGAAGAGAAGATAGTGTGGAATTTAATAGGCTGCACCATTTTATTCCATAGAATCTCATGTATTCCAGGCTGGCCTCAGACTCACTATGTGGGCAGCTAAAGATGACCTTGAACTTTTCTAATTCTCTGATATTACAAGTGTAAGCTGTGCAACACTTTGGTGCTGAGGATGGATCCCAGGACGTCATGCATGGTACGCATGCCTACTGAGCTATAGCCATGGCTGCCAATGTAACTCTTACTAGTACCTTCTTGTAGTGTGTACTGGCTTGTACTATAATTTTTGGTCACATTAAGGATATGAAATATTTAAAAATATTTTTCTTAAGTGCTTAGGGGGAAAAGGTTACAAGAACGTTATACTACATAGCGTAGTCTATTTGAAGAAGGTGATATCAATTTGCTTGATTCCCTGACTCAGCAGGGTGCATACATTGTAAGAGAGCAGGGGCAAGGAAGTCATATACATTGAGCCTCCCTAGGGTGAAATTTTCAAAGCTTCTAAAGTCTGAAACCTTTTGAGCACTGTCGTGATGCCCTAAGTGGAAGACATCACACCTGGCCTCATGACAGCTAGTTCACAGTCAGAATGCAAGCCCACTGAAAATACTGTATGAAATCACTTCCAGGTATGTGTATAGTCAGGTGTAAATGAAATAAATGGGTTTGTGTGTAGACTTGGGTCTCATCCTCAAGATGTCTGACATGTATACAAATATTGCAAAATCTAAAAAACTGTGCAATCCGAAGTACTGCTGGTCCAGGTAGACATACTCAGCTTGTGCTGCATAACCAGATGGATGGGTGGATGGAAGGATGGATCGATGAATAGATAATAAATGATAGATAGGTGGGTGGGTGGGTGGGTGGGTACGTAGGTAGGTAGATGATAGATAGGTAGGTAGATAGATTAACCACACAGAATAAAATGGTGTTGGGCTCTCATGATATGTTACCAGCATGAACATCCCTGTAACAGATAAAGTGAATATTTTCTTTGCGAGTGTCTTCCTAGGGAGCCACAAAGCAGCAAAGAAGCACTCTATTTCATTGGTGCTTTGTTTTTTCAACCAAATGGAGCAGTATAGGCTAAAGTGTGAATTATGGTTCTGAGTGCAGTGATCAGCACCATGCCCAGTTGTACAGAAGTGCCCAGGCGCTGTAGAGTAGGTATTCTGGAATCGGATTTATGTGTTTACAATCACAGTATGTGGCTCAGTGGACCAGGAGCTGCAAGACTGATTCCTGGACTGTGCTGGATAACCTTGAATCAGTCATTTAATTCTTCTGTGTCCCAAGGTCCCTTTTCAACTTTCTGAGGCTTACCCAGACCCAGGCTTGGGTTGGGAAAGTCAGTTGTTTCCTTTCCGGAGGTGGAGTCACTCGCCTTCCCTTGTCTTTTACAGATAAAGCAGGAGAGGTCAGGAGGACTTTAAAGAGCCTTAAGATCCACCCTTTGCCTGGAGCGTGAGAGACTCAGGACAGAGAATGAGTTCTTTGGCAAGAGTGTGCAACCTAAGACTACTCAGGGTTAAGAAGGTCCAGACATGTTTTTGCTGCCTGAACCTGGCTAGCCTGCAGGCCTGCAGGGGTTATTTTTAGTTCCAGGGCACTAGGGTGGGTCAGCTTCTTTTCCAGGGCAGTGTCGATAACTGGAACTTTGAGTGGCAGGGCCCTCTGGGCAAGCTTTAAGTCAGGGCAGGATGAGGTCTCGGGCCAGCCCTGGCTGAGTCTAGGGAAACTTAGATATTTGGGCACCAGCAGCTAGGAAAGTTAAATTGCTTACTTACCAGGAGGACCGAATTGTCAAGATAGCTAGCTGGATTAGCGGGTAGCAGTTTGTAACCACACTTTGAACAGTCTGTTTTTGGTGACATTGACAGAGTGGAAATGACGGTCAGAGATTCCAGTTAGAAAATACCTTCACTTCTAAGGTCCAGATTTGGGAGCTGGAATTTTCTCGGTCCCTGAAGAATGTCCTGGTATTAGAGGATGTGGAGGCCCCAGTGTAGATCTGGACCGCAATGTGAACAGGTTCTGTTAATCTTCCTGACTTCCCTGTCAGTGGTTGTCTGAACACTCAATAGAGTTAGTTGCATTTCCTTCATCAATTGCAATTGGTTTCCTGAGAACCAGAGTCTTTTAGAAGGAAAATTACCTAGAGTACTTTTTAGTGGAAATCAGGAAAGGTGGCTGTAGTTCTAGTTGTTCAGGAAACTCTGAGGCAGGAGGATTCCCTTCAGACTGGAAATACGTTAACCTGAACAACAATAGTGAGATCCATGACTTTTTATTAAAAAAAAAAAAAGTATAGTAGAGGTTAAAAGCGTCCATAGGACATCTGTTTTGATGGGAAAACAGCCCTCATCTTAACAGGTAAGAATTTTAGATATAATTTTATGGAGTTGATCCTGGGGACCCACTTCTTAAGCCTCTTTTTGTTATTATTATGAAAATATCTCTACCATTCATAGGCTAAGAACCATGGACCTGAACCATTAAAAACACGTATTTACGCTTTCATAAAATAACACTTGGAATTTGGCCTTGAACCTTGACACTGTGATCTAGAATGGCTCCTTTCTTTCAGCCACCATCCCAGTACACACCTTATTTGTACCTTGTGCACTCTTGACCTCTGAAACCAAGACTAGGTGATAAGGACTTGAGAGGGCTAGAGGCAGATGACTCTCCAGCTGCTGGAACGTTCTTTCTTTTCAGCTCCTGAGGGCTTGCTTATTAACTTCACTGTCCAGCCGTCTGTCATTTCTGAACCCATTGCCCTCTAACCTGTCAACTACTATGGACTGTCGCTCTATCTTTCTGCAGAGAAGTGCAAGCGAGAGAGCTGCAGCCATTTAGGAAAGTCGAGTATTATGGAAAGCAATACATATTCGCAAGTTTTCACAGGCTCGTTTCCTTGTATGTTTTCTTCTCCTTCCCCCATCAGTCCGGAGGTTTTGAAAGTTTTTTTGGGGGCGGAGGGGAAATAAAGTAATTGTAGGTTTGGCTTGTGTAAGGGAGGTGGAGATTCCTGAGATGGTAGTGTTCCCGAGACTCTTCCATATTACTGCGTGTATCCAGCATCTGAAGAAAATCTAAAGTTTTGAGTATGTTGGAGATGTTAGAGGACCTGCTCCGGGCAGGGGCAGTCAAGATAGCCAGATGTCAAATCTAGCTGCTGCTTGGGCAGATCATCTCAACTCTAGCTTCAGCTTGGTCAGATTGGCAAGACAGGGATGGAAATGGAGGTAGCCAGGGATGGGTTGGCACAAAGAGACGTACTAAACTCAACTCCCCAAGCATGGTCAGTTTTCTCTTTGGCATTTAACACTGTGTCTCACTTAATTTAGTAAAACAATAAACGCTTGTTGATGGTCTAGAGACCGAGAGAGGGAAACGCATGGAAAGGCAGGAAAGCAAAGGCATGAAGGTGTAAGAGGGCGAAGTGGTGATAAAAAGTTGAAAGTCTGAACAATTAGGTGGAAACCATGGCATAGCCACCAAGACTACAGCTGAAAGAAATGAGAAGACTTAAGTAAAAAGAGAAAATTTGGAAATTAAAAGGAAAACAAACCTTCCTTGGCTATAGGGTTAAAATTCCACCTCTGTAATCAGGGGAAATGCTCCGCCCAGCAGCTGGATTAATGAGTAAAAAGATTTTCAGGGTGAAAAGAACCAGCAATTTCTATGGCTTTCCTTAGAAGGGCCAGTGACTGCCTCCCACCATCCTTTGAGAAGGACACTCAATCCTCCCATGCCGGTCTCCTAAAATAGGTTGATCACGTTTGCACTCACTGTGTCCTGAGAGTGTCTTGATATAGCCTATAGTGACTAGGAAGCCCATTTTTGAGCCGTGTTCGGAACACTGTGTATTCTTAGATTTTTTTCAGCTGCATTCAGGTCTAGATATCTTGGGGATAATTTGTTGTGTTCTGATCCCGAGAGTTGATTATGTGTTCCCTTTACCGTTTTTGAAAGATGTAATTCACCTGGAAGTTGCCAAGGGTGGGGGGCTCCTGCTTCTTACCGTTTCATTCGGCTTTTTACAATGATGTGTGTGTGTGTTGAAAACAGGAAGTCGTGACTAAAATTAAGGATGTTTTCTTACTTGGGATTAAAAGCCTTGTTTTGGAGTGGTTTGTGTTTTGGTCCTTGCTCCCAATTTAAATGGTGTTGTTGTCTCTGGTCCCCTGAGTAGTAGGAATGTCAGCTTGTGGGGAGCAGTTAGTGACAAGTTTCTGGCATTTGCCCACAATGTCTATGGATAGCAGTTTTTCACAGAGAGAGACTGATGGTTTGTACAACCCAGCAAGCCACTCCCAGATAGATGCCTGAGAAGACTGGAACGTTATCACAGTAGTGAGGTGCTTGTCATGACTTTGGAGTTTCAGGCTTCTAAAGAAGTTACTAGCATTTTGTCCTACATCAGACCAAAATAAAATAATATATAACATAAACACGTTTGAAATAAAGGAAAGGCTTTTTTGAGGGGACATGTGTTCATAGCAGCCTTAGGCCAATGTAAATATGGGCTACTTAGATATTCAACCAATAAATGGCTTAACAAAATGATATGCCCTTGCAACAGAACATCAGGTAACCACGAAAAGGAATAAAGTGCTTATCCATGGTGTGGCTTGGATGAACATTTCAGGCATGATGCTTTGTGGGGGAAGGTCCATTCAGAGTGACTGCAGTGTGCATTTCTTTTAATGAGCTATGTAGAAAAAAGGCTAAGCAGACCCTTAGCAGCGGAAAATTGGCAAGTACTTGTTTAAGGCAGGTGTGTGGAGGGAAGATGATTGCTAGCAGGATGGCGCTTCTATTGTTGGCGACAGAAATGCTTTGAGCCTGGTGATAGACAGCCTTAGCGAGCAAACTGAAAAGTCACAGAACGATAACACTGACAGTGGATACATTGCGAGTTACATTTTAATTTGAAAACATGTCAGATGTGGCAAGCAAGCAACATACCCATAGCTCATTCCTCTTCCCCTTTTTGATCAGCAACACTCTAATGTCTAGTGTTAGCTAATGTGGGCTGGACAGGTGAGCTGGCTCAGTGGTTAGGTGCACTGGACTGCCCTTCCAGAGGCCATGGGTTAGATTCCTAGGACCCACATGGCAGACCACAACTGTCCGGAATTCCAGTTCCAGGGGAATCCCACCCCCTCTTTTGCTGCTCCCAAGTTGGAAGACACAGGACCAAGGTGTGCTCTTCCTGACTGAAGATGCTTACAGTGTCAGCTGTGGATAAGTTCGCTTCCGCTTGCCTCTATAACTTCTTAAGGAAGTTCATCTTCAGGTTTTAGACTCTGTGTCTCGGTGGTTCGAAACCCAGAGAGCAGTCATTCACAGAAGGCAGTTTCCCTGTTTGCGTCTCTAGAGCATGCCTAGAGAGGTAAAAAGCGAAGGAAAAGGGAAAGTCATCCATTTTCCTTTGACAAAGGTCGTCTGTTTAGGGGAGGGAGAGACAAAATGGAGACATGCCTTTCAAAACAAGAAATAAAATAAAACCTACCCCCGAGTGTAGTGTAGCTCTAAGAGGCAGGCGTTTCCAGCTGCCACCACCGCTTGCTCCTCCTCTGCCCCTAGCCTGGCTGTCATATCTGACTCACCTCTTTTCTCTGGTAGGAGCAGCTGTGGAGTGGTGGGAGCTTGAGAGGAGGAGGCAGGAAGCATCAAGGACCACAGCAGGGTTCATTCTTCCCTGGCGGAGGGAACAGGGAGTTGACAAGCTTTCACTGAAAAGTCAGCATTGTGCGGCTTCTCGTGAACTAAAGAGTGTGTGCCATCCCAGAAGGCTGCTTTCAGGACAGCCCTCACAGAGCATGTTTGTTCCTTGCAGAAGGGCTGGCGGGGCTGTAAGCTTTTCATCCTTCCTGTAGCGAGGCCTTACTCTGGAACTTTTAGTGTCTGATCCTGCTAAGAAGTAGGGAATGTTAAGAGGGTATTGTTCTCAAGAAGCAATCTCCAGATATCAGCACTATCCATTTATGAAATGCCTTCTGAGATTGGGAGTGGTGATGGCTTATGCCCAAGTTCGGTCTTATGTCAAGGCAACTGAAAACTGTAAAACTCGTCGTAACTCACTCAGTCCCATATAGAACATTTGTATCATGTCTGTGTTTTATGGAGGTTCCAGGTAGGGCATGTGACAGTTAGTATAGTGGCATTTGCAGAACGTAAAAGAGTGGCTCGCTGTTTTCTTTCCTGCTCCTTTCCTTGTCCACATTCTTGAAGGTTTTTGCCTCCATCGTGTGGAATTTAGAGTCCCTTTCTCCAAATTCAGTGTCAACATCACTTTCTCCTTGACTTTGAGGGGCTATTCCATGTGAATGTGACCAATATAAATGTATGCAGCAGTTTTTTTTTTTTTTTTTTAAAAGAAACTACTCTTTAGTCCTTAATGTCACCCAGTTACTATTTCATTCCCTGAGCACTCGGTCCATTTCACAGTGACTTTGGGCATGTAGTTTGAGAGCTGGCTCAGTCCTCTGAAGCACTGTTCTCTCGCTCTGTTCCTGCATGTGTAGGTTCTGCTCCATTCCCCATGCCCAAGTTGCCTCAAGAGAAATGCATTTAGCAGATGTAAAGTGTGTTCAGCAGATTTTTCTCTACCCGCTTGGGAAATTGTGTGTTTTAAGAAATAATTTGAACCCATCTAGAGAAACCTTATTCTCATGTTCACTTAGCCCTCTTCTAAATCTTTGGGGATTAATATTTCTTTTGTCGATGTACTTAGGAAGGAATAACAATCTTATTTTACCAGACCATCTTTATTGTTGTCTCTGGCAAGGATACTACACTCAGGAGGAAGGATCATGAATGTTCCCCCTTGGAACAGTTGTTCATAGGTTACAAATGTACACCAAGCAAACCAGTTTTCCTTACAAATTCCTCCCATACCATTTTCTCCAGTCATGTCTAGCACCTTATCATGTGTTGATCTTACACTTGTGGCTTTAAAATTGTCTTGGGGCAGGATGGTTCAGTGGTTAAAGGCCTTTGCCACCAAGCCTTATGACCTGAATTGGATTCCTAGGATCCACATGGTAGAAGCAGAGAACCTGCCCCTTCCACTTTTCGTCTGACCTCCAAGGACATTTGTGGCCACACACATGCATGTGCGCACGCGCCGTCAAATATAAATATATAATTACAATAAATAAATAAAACATTACCTTACAGGGAGGGGTGACAAGATGGCTCAGACAATAAGGCCACTTGCTGCCAAGCCTAACCTACCTGAGTTCAATCGTAAGACCCGGTGTGTTGGAAAGAAAGAACCAATTCCAGCGAGTTGTTCTCTGACTCATGTATCCATGTATATTGGAACATGCAAACATGTAAACATGAACATGCACATATAAAAAAGAAACAAAAACATTGAAAAAATGGTGTCCTAGCAGCATGAAGAATTGGGTCCAGGAGGATCAGGATCAGGTGAGACCCTGTCTCAACCTCTTCTTAAAATCAAGCCTGGTGGTGGTGTGGTGCGAGCCTGTAATCCCAGCACTCGGGAGGCAGAGGCAGGTGGATCTCTGTGAGTTTGAGGCCAACTTCGCCTACAGAACTAGCTCCTGGACAGCCAGAGCTGTTACACAGAGAAACCCTGTCTTGAAAAATCAAAATCAAAAATAAAACAAAACTACAACAACAAAACCCTCCACAAAAACCCAACCTCCAAACTCCCAAACCAGAACCACGCTTTGCACTCTTGCTAAGGGTATAGGCTCAGTGCTATGGCACCTAGGTAGCTTGTTTCAGGCCCTAAGTTTATTTCCAGTAAGTTATTTTTCTCTCTGAAAAAAAAAAGCTTTGAATAATTTTTTTTGTTTCAGAAAATTACCCTTTACATATCAAATTGTCTTTCACAATGTCTTAAACATTTTCCATTAAAATGTTTCTAAAGTATTTGTTCTCCCACCTTATTAAATAAAAGATAGAAACCACAATCTGTTAAAGAAGACTTGAGGTCATCATTATGAAAATCAGCTAACAAATGCTGTTATAATGCAGTAATGGCCTTAGGGCTCTTTGAAGTATGAGGAACTATGTGCCCCTCAGCTAAGTGGCCCCAGACTGTTCTGCTGCTGCTGCTTCTGCCTTCCTTTTCAGCTGTCACTTCTGCTGTCATTGATTTGGGTCCACTCTTTGTCCCTTTTAAACCCAGGGCAGAACTGAATGTCTAGAAATCAGATAGCAGAGTTGGTTAAATATGCAACTGGGGTATTTGTGTGCAAAAGAAAAGGCTGCATCCCAGAGAGTGGCTTCAGTCCTCTGCAGTACATTTCACAGGCTCAATGTTTCTTTTGCCCCCTTTCCTCTGGGGAGGGGTGTTTGGGGTGTGGGGGGGTGAGACCAAGGCTTGCTTTGTGTGTTGGTTCGTCCCCAAATCTGAATGGATGCTGTAATTCCTGGGTTGTTTTCGGGTATCTTTAAACATCGCAGGAGAGGACGCAAAGAGTACATTACTTAGTCAGTGGTTCATATTACTGTTTATTTATTACTGAGCCTTCGTTTCTTACTTCTAGCTTCTTTAAAGACTGGTCATTTCCTTGAATTTCTCCAAATTTTCCTTCTGTTGTTTTTACTGTAGCCTTTAAAGAAGCTTCAGTGACAAATATCAGCAACCTGTGCCAGCGTCTTCTATTGTGTTTTTAGACATCGGTCTTCACAAACTGCCCTGAATCTGTATACTCTCCATGCCCCACCCATTCCAATAGCTCAGGATTATTAAGTGAGCTCGAGTTGTCCCCTGTGCTAAAATACTGGTTCCTTCTTCCCCCTAAGCTTTCATTTTGCAAGTGTACAGTGATTTCCACTTTCTTGTAAGTTCAGCAGCCTGCTTGATATGGAAATGAGTCCTACTGGTTTCTACTTCCCAGGGTCCCTTCTGGAACCCTTCTTATGAATAGGAATCGCACTGACAAGCACCAGTCTCTTCAGGCACAGTAGCTGTTTGTAAAGACAGTCTATACTTGTTGGCCAAAACAATTTCACCCTTGAGTTACCTCAACTGGCTGGTGGATACCATCTGGTCCCAGTGATTTATCAACTCCCGGGTGGGTGACTCCATGCGGAGCATCGTGTTTACCACTGTCTGATCCAGTACCAGGGTTCTGGTTGGAGAATTTGAATATCCTTACAAGACAAAGATATCATTCAGTCTCTTGATCATCTCTCCTTTCCTTTAAGTGGCTCCTTCCCTTTGATGATGGAGGGGTGGCAGATGGATAGATGGATGGATGGATGGATGGATGGATGTATAGATACAGACAGACAGCGAGACAAAAACAGATGCATACACTCAGGTTAACTTTGGAATCTCTGTAGAAGTTGCCCCTGTCTAGTTTTGATCTTATGTTTGACTTGCTAGGCCTTCTGGGTTTTTTTCTATTCCTAATCTGAACTGGCTTTTTTATTTAAAAATATCATAACTGGTTCCTGCTTTTTCTAAAAAAAAAAGAATTTTAACATGCATCTATTGTGTGTGTATGCATGTGTGCATCTGTGTGCCTGTGTGTACCCACGTGGAGGTCAAATGACAGTTTGTTGACATATGTTCTCTTTCTACCATGTGGGTCTCAGAGTGCTAACTCAAGTAGTCAGGCTTGGCAGCAAATACCTCTAGCTACTGAACCATCTCTTTGGCCTGTCTTCTGCTTTTTAAACACATTGAAAGTCCTTTTTTCTCTCTAGACTATGCCCTCAAAACCTATGTACTTGGGAACCCTTAAATCCAAGGCCCTGCATATGCATTCCTACTCCATTATTCTTTTTTTTGAATGTTTATTTTCATTTTTAATTATGCATTAATGTATATAGAGTGGGTTATGTGCACATAGGAATCCTGAAGCAGTTGTAGCATCCCCTGGGCATTATATTTTTCTCCTGTTATAGTTGAATTTAGCAATGCTGTTGTCATAATCACACAATTGTTTATCCAGTTTCTTGGTGCACCAAGTCCTATAAACTACTTGGTGATGTAGGATGTCCTTCTGAATATGTGTTGCTTTCATTGGTTAATGAATAACGCTGTTTCGGCTAATGGCTTAGCAGAGTAAAGCCAGGTAGGAAATCTGAACAGAGATAGAGTAGGCTGAGTCAAGAAGATGCCATGTAGCTGTCAAAGGAGACAGATGCCGGAACCTTACCGGTAGGCCACACCTTCATAATGATACATACATTAATAGAAATGGGTTAATTTAAGATGTAGGAATACACCTAAGCCATTGGCCAAATAGTGTTATAGTTAGTATAGTTTCTGTGTGATTATTTGGGTCTGGCCAGCTGGGAAACAACGCAGTCTCTGTCTACAACTTGGGATCAAGGCCATGGTATTTCTGAGGCCACCTGCCCTTGCATACACCTATGAATCTTAGAGGCACAAATGGGAAAGGGTAATGGAAGGGAAATCTATAGTACTAAGTAGAAGAACACCTCCTGGACAGACATATTTAAGGCAAAAAGAGAGTATAAGGAAGAGATCAGGAGATAAGCTGACAGATGCTGTGAGGTCCATAAACTCTCATCAGCAACATCAAAAAAAAAAAAAAGTGCGGCAAAAAAAGATGCTTAAATGCTTCCCAGTTGTGTGGAGAGCTGTCATTTCCATCTTTGTTCTCTTCCTTTGATGTGATAAGGAACAAATTCCCTTCATCTCAGGGTGTTTTATTAATTTATATTTTTAGTTTTTATTTGACATATATTTATCTTTAGTAGACAGTCTAAATTTCTGAATGACTTGCTTTTTTACTTCATAGAATGAAGTGTTCTTTCAACAAAATGATTGCTATTAGGAAGAAATTGACCATTTGTCAGGGCAGTGCAGTAGATACATTCGTTTGCAGGCAAATTTTAAAAGGTCATGTGCATATTTAAATAAAAAAATAACAGAAGTACCCTTTTTTATTCTCTTTAGTTTTATTTACAAGTAAGAATATGCTAGGATGCGTGAAAAGTATGTAGAAATACTTGGATATTGACACAAAGTTTATTCTCTAATATATTAGTTCAGACTATGAAATAGCTGATATGAGTTGACTTGCTTTTCAAGATAAGGTTTCTTTGTATAACAGCCCTAACTGTCCTAGATTTTGCTACTTGTAGGACCAGGCTGTCCTCAAACTCACCGAGATCCGCTTGCTTCTGCCTCCTGAGTAAGTGCCAAGTAAGGGCATGTGCCTCACTGCCCGGCATGAATTGACTTTTAATTTTTAATACTTGTTCCTCATTTAATCTTTTTCTTTCAAGACAGGGCTTGTCTGTGAAACAGTCTTGACCAGGCTGGCCTAGAACTCAGAGATCCGCCTGCCTCTGCCTGCCAAGTGCTGAGATTAAAGGCGTGCTCCACCACTACCTGGCCTCCTCATTTAATCTTAAACTTTATAAGAGTCTGTTTTAAAACTAAGGATTCTATTGCCCATGTTCCTAAGGCATTATTACAGGGACAGTTTTGTTTTAGAATAAAGTGAAATTTTTGGTCAGCCTGTCATTATTAAAAATAAATGCCTCAGGAACTGGAGAGCTAGCTCAGCCGTTAAAAGTGTGTGTATGTACTGCTCTCGTGGAGGACCTGGATTCAGTTCCCAGCACACCCACATCAGGCGTTCACAACTGCCTGTGACTCCACCTCCAGGGTTATTTGACATCTCTGACCTTGGAAGAATAAACACACACACACACGTGCAATAAAAACAAATGTTTGAAAATAAATGCTTTTAAGATTATTAATACTAAAATGCAAACACATCTTCATCAATAAAATGAACAGAACCCAGAAACATAAGAGCAGAAACCCAGAGCATCTTTTGACATTGCTGTTCATAATAATCGCTATTATTTTCTTACAGTGTTAACAATGAAACCCAGGGCTTTGTGCCTGCTAGGCAGCTCTGTCCTGTAGCTACTCTCCAGCCCATAAATACTATACACTGAGATACTATAAACCTTTAATGCCTCCAACAGCTCTCCATGAGTAGGTCCAGTCTTCTTCCAAAGTCATAAGCAACAGAACAAAGCCTATGCTCAAGCCTTTATGCTTCTCATAAAACATGGTGTCTTCTGGCTGAAAGAATACAATCACAAAATTTTAGCTATTTTTAAACTTAGTTCTAGCATGTATACTATACGTAGTTAGTTACCTTCTTCAGTTGCTATTCCCGTGTTACTGATTGTTAATGTGGCCTGGTAAGATAGCTGGGAAGGGCGGCTAAGGGTGTTGCCTGCCTTCCAAACCTGAGTTCAGTCTCTAGAATCCACAGGGTAGAAGGAGAGAGCCAACACCCTTAAGTTATACTCTGACCACCACAAGGTGTGTGTGCTTTGGCATACTAACCCCCATATACATATGCACACAGACATAGATGAATGAGTGAATAAACAAATAAATAAATAAGCAAGCATATGTATTAGAAGACTTTAAACTATTGGGCAAAAAATAAAGTTCTGTTTCACTTCTTGGGCTAGAACCCAGGGCCTCACATGTGCTAAGCATGTATTCTGTTTCTGCATTATGTATACAGTATTCCATCAGCATGTATGCTGCAGGCCAGAAGAGAGCGCCGGATCTCATTCCAGATGGCTGTGAGCCAACAATGTGGATGCTGGGAACTGAACTCAGGACTTCTGGAAGAGCAGTCAGTGCTCTTAACCACTGAGCCATCTCTCCAGTCCTAAAGATTTTTTTTAAAACCATGCTGGTTTTGAGGTAGTGTCTCTATATAGCCTTGGATATCCTAGATCTCTTTGTAGACCAGGCTGGCCTCGAACTCGCAGATATCCGCCTGCCTCTACCTCTCAAGTGCTGGGATCAAAGGCGTGCACCACCACTGAGCTTTTGTTGTTGTTACATTTCTCACCGTTGTGGCAAAAAATACTTGACAAGCCTCTTAAGGAACAGATTATTTGGGCCAGCAGTTTGGCAGTAGCCATCATGGAGGAGAAGGCATTGGCAACAGCAGGAGCATGAAGGATGCTGGCCACATTGCATCCACAGGTAGGAAGCTGAGAAAGAAATTCAGATGAGTGCTGGTCCTCAGTGTGCTTTCTCATTTTTATTCAGTCTGGCACCTCAGCCCCTGGGATGTCCTCAGGACTGTTCTTTCTTTCTTTAACCTTTTTGGAGACCCTTATGGACATGCCCATGAGTGTTTCCATGGCGATTATAAAGTCAGTCAAGTTGACAACCAAAATTAGGCATCATAGACCCTGAAATAATTTATTATATTTGTAACCAAAAATTATAGAATCACTAAGATTCGCAACATAATAATGAAATCTTATAATAGGACTCTGTCCTTTGTCTTATTTTACAAACCGGTCGTTTGGCTAAGTGGAAGCTCCAATTTTGTGCTGCCAAACATCTTTTCTGGTCTCTATATGTGTAGAAAACAAGATTAAACTAGAGCTCATTTCTCTCTCTCTCTCTCTCTCTCTCTCTCTGTGTGTGTGTGTGTGTGTGTGTGTGTGTGTGCGCGCGCACACGCCTGTTTGCGTTTTGTGTTTACAGATGTGCGTGGAGGCCAGAGGTCAATGTCTGGTATCTTCCTCTATTATGTTCTACCTTATAATTTTCTTTGAACTAAGAGGCTCTCATTGAACCTGGAACTCAATAATTGAGCAAAATTAGCTGACCAAAAAGCCTCAGGCATCTTCCCACCTTTCTAGTCCCAGGGTTATAAATACACAGATACTTGGGGATGCCTGTGCAGCAAGCACTTTTTAGTGAGCTGACTCCAAGTTCATTTCCAGGTTCATCTGTTTACCCGGTAGAGTATTTGTCAAAGTCCACCAGCTCACCAAGTTTTCATTGCTATGATGAAATCTCTGAGGCAGGCAAGCTTTATAAAGGAGACAAGTTATATTAACTCAGAGTTCTGGAGATTCAAGTCAGAGGCTGGGCCTTCATAATCTCCCTAGAGTCTACGAAGTGACCTTCTCCTAGGCGCTTCCTCTTAAAGTTCCACATCAACCTTGCCACAGTAGCAAGCACGTATCCAACATATGAGCCCTGGGAGACAACCGAAAACCATATTCAGACCATAACAGCCAATTGGTACTTATAGTGGGTCATGTTCATTGTCATTTATTTAGAACCAAAAGCATACACATGTTTTCTATATGGCCTAGTTGAACTCGGTCTGTTTTGTACAATCAAGTTGCAAAAATCAATACACTGCTGGGCATAGATGGTTTGGTCTTCGCTTTTGAAATGGTCTTTACTGTCCGACACTGAGACTGAGAAAATTGGGTATAGTTACATGCTGCTGCAACCCTGCTTATACCGTAGGATTGTGCTGTTTGGACTCAGTATTTGAGCACAAGGTCAGATGGATTCAAAATGTGACATGGGATAGTTTTTCCTGTTCTTTTATAATCTAGTTAGTGCTTCTTGTAAAACTATACTGCAGTGTTTGCACATTCAAGCAGATAATTACAGCATTGACAAGTATTAGCTTTAAAACAAGGCCAGTGTTTAGTTCGGTTATTTATTCTCATCTTTGAAGGCAGATTCTAAAAATTATTCCTTCTTGGTTACCATGGGATCAGAGGAACTACATAGAGGAGGTCACTTTATTTTTTATTTTCCTTTGAAGTACTTTAAAGTATACTCTTAAAATACATCTTGAATGACATACCATTATTCATTTCTACATAGGACAAAGCATATTCAAGGAGAGGAAGCAAAAATAAGTATATTAAATGACTTACTCTTTTCTGGGAGAATGTCCGGGTACAAAAGTCGGTCCTTGAATTTTCCGAATGAGGCTGTATTTATTGCCCTTCTTCTCGAAGAAGGGTCATTTTAATAATTTTTGCTATCACATCAAAGACTCTTCATGATAATTATATTCAATAATTGCAGTAGTTATGCTGTGTGCCATCTGCAAGGCTCTGTGTAATGGAAACGAGGGGGAAAAACAGACCTCTGTGCTTGGTGGGAGTTACCATGGAACCCAAGGCTTTGGCGCCAGGTCACCATTTGCATCAGTCGGAGGGGACTTACCCGTTATTGCACAGTACTTGGTTGTGTACTTTCCTTTTCTTTTTCTCTCCCACTGGCACATGTCAGCCATTTCTTTCTCCCTTCTGTCTCTTAGTTGCTATAGTACTGAATCACCCATCCTCCATGGTCGTGGCCCACCCTAAATTGACAAAAGGCCAGCCACATTCTGGGAGTGGTAGGTACCTGGAACGTTTTGGGGTCAAAATGATGATGATAATAATTGGTTTATGGATTAATAGTTGGCACATGGCCCACAAGATTTATGGCAGCCAAGTTGGTGACTTAGACTATTGTGACCAGCACACATTGAGCCAGTCGTTTGCGAGTCAAAGAAAATGGACTGATAGTCTGAATTTGTGAGCAGCAGGTTTCAAGTTTGTCTATTGGCTGCACTGGCTCTGTGGTGCTGTAGTGACTGAGCGGCCTCAATCTGGTTATGTGACTATCTGCAGATTGCCAGAAATTGGACAGATCTGTAGGGACTTGAATGTATAGTAAATGAATGTTTGTCTTTGTTCTCTATAATTTCTGTTTCCTTAGAAAATTTTTATTATTATTATTATTATTATTATTATTATTATTATTTTTGTGTTAGATGTGGAACCCAAGGCACTAAACTACATCCCTAGCTGATGTGAATTCAGTTTTCCACGCCATGAGTAAGTAAACACATTAAGACCTCGGTTTAGCACTCAAGATCTGCTTTTATATATATTCCTTTTCATTTTCTTGAGACAGGGTCTCACTGTGTAGCCCTGGCTGACCTGGAACACACTATGCAGACCAAGCTGGTCTAAAATTCACCTGAGCTAGATCTGCCTCTGCCTCTCAAGCACTGGGATTAAAGGAGTGCACCATGCCTATCTGTTTGCATGGGACTTAGAAAACTGAGAAAAATGGTTGGTGACTGCCATTACCTCCTTGCAGATAAATTGGTTAATACATACCTTGCATTTGCCTTAAAATATCCTTTCACTGGAGTGTTAAACATCTCAGGAAAAAAAAACAAAACCAAAAGCCAAGGAGAGGGTATTGTAAGCAAGTTACATTACAAATAGAAGGTGGACATAGTCGTGTCTTTTCTACGGTGTCAACTTTGATTGAATAATAAGCACACAGTCAATATCAATTTGATTGGCTTTACTCCATTCAGTAGTCTTAATTTCCAAATTTAACTTGCTACTTGTGGACATAGGCAATCTCAGTAAGTCCAATCACATATAGTATATCACACAATTAGATATAAAGTATATCAGCTGTAAATATATATTACAGAAAAGGGGACAGTGGGAAGGGTTGCTGTATTGAAGGGAGAGGCAGAGAACGGATACACATGCAAAGTAAGGTCCCTGGAGTGCACAGAGCTAGCAGATGCAAATCTAAGGATCAGGCAGTTTCAAATGACAGTTCGCTTTGTTTTGATTTGGCTTTAGTTAATTGTTTGAAACAGGATCCCATGTAGCCCTGTCTAGCTGCTAACCCTATGTAGTTGAAACTGGCCTAAATTCTTGTTCAACTGTCTTCTGGACACTGGTATCATTCATAGGTGTGTACTACCACATGTGGCTTTCAAGTTTCAGTTCTAAGTGGGCTGCATATTATGGGGAAAGAAACTGTACTGGAGTTACATGCTTGCTGAGGACAGAAATGGAGGTGCTTCTGTGCCAAGTTTCCTAGAGGAGGTTCAGGACAAATGGTCAGGTCACTGTGTCCTAGTCTTAGTAGCTCACATCATAGTCTTGGAGTGCTCCTTCTCCTATAGTCTCAGATCAGGGGACTAGTACATCATATATCTGGTGTGGTTGACAAACCCATGTCTCTGGTGTTTCTGATAAAATTAGATGTAATCGTCACACACTTGTTTATTGCTTTAGTAAATTGCTTATCACGCTACACTGACAAGTGGTGGTTCTTAACCTACATCAGCAAGATATAGAGCCATTTTACCTTGGTCATTATACTTAAGGTGGAGTAACAGGGGTCCAGGCTGTTGCTTTACAAAATGGACTAACTCAAGGCTAGGCATAGCCTGAAAGCTGTTGCTCTGGACAACATGGAGTAACCTAGAACCATGTATCCTGTCTTCCTCGGAGGGATTGGGTGGCAGTCAGCCTTCAGTGGGGAGGCAAGGCTTTTTTTTTCCCTGAGGTCATCTGTAATTGCACAGGAGACCCATATGGGTGCTAAGAAAGACCCAGTTGCTAATGACCAGACTTCCCTGATGTTTGGAATCTCCTTGACATTTTCCGACTAGTCCTATCACCTATCAGAAATGGACCTACCAAGGCCTTGGTCTGGTATGATTGATAAGCCCATGTCTCTGGTGTTTCTGTAGCCATGATTCATAGCTTAGAGATGACAGTTGAGATACACTATTGAGCAACAAAGAAAAATGTTCTAGCCAAGGGGGTTTCCTCTTTAGGCTGCTTTCTGTTTGTAGTTAAGCCTTGGAATGTGAGCAGTCTTCGGAATGTCATTTTTGTGTTGTCTTTCACCCATCCTCTAGGGAAGAAAACCTTGGCGATTGGGAGGGTGAGAAGAAAAAATTCATAAGAACAGACGTGGAAAAAGTTGAAGCTTGATTTTTTTTTTTTTTATAGGCACTTGTAACACAAACCCTTAGAGCCTTTGCATGTGTGCTTCTTCAAGAATTTCAAGATCACATGCGGCTCTTTCAGGTCATTGTATGGTAATGAAATCATAGATGAATTTGGGATTGTATTTCTCCAGACGGTCTGTTCAGTGAGTGTCCAGTACAAGTTATAAATTAGGATTTGAGTGAGCTTCTTAGTCATCAAGGTATGTGTACCTGCCTCAGAGAATCAGTGTTAGGAAAGGCTTTTCTTTACCTGCCCCTAGTTATCCCTCAGGAGCCCCAACATGCTTTCTTGATCCTTTTAGTAACACTGTTGATAATATAGCTCTTGGAGTCTGAGAATTGGTGAAACTCTAGTGTTACTCTTTCCTGTTCTTATTCCTACCTTTGCATCCTAGAGGTAGTGGTTGTAAGTGTGCAAGAGGGATGAGGTTGACTCAGGTGGGTAAAGCATTTGGTGCACAAGAATCGGAAGCTGGGTGCGTAAACACACGTCTGTGATTCAGAACTTCTGAGGCAAGTTACGAAGTGGACATAAAAGAAATTCAGTGAACAATAAACATAATACATGAACGCACAGGCAGGCACCCCCACACACACTAAAAACTGCACGAGGGTGGTCTAGATGCTCAGGTAACACAATGCCAGCAAAATACCCAGCGTAGATCAGTGTGTGTGCATTCAGTCCGGTTTGGCATAGGTCACTTGGTGCAAATCTTTGGTGCAGTTGAGATGGGGAGCTAAGCTCCTCAGATACTATCTTAAGTTTCTAATGAACTTGTCATTTGAGAAGTAATAAGCAGCTTGTTTGGTTTCTATCTGGAATAAAATTTAAAGCTGTTGTTAACTCAACCAAACTGGAGGGCGGACTTGTAAAGTAACAGCGCTATTTCTCCCAACTCTGCACACATAAAAGTTATTCTTAGAGAAATATAATAAAGCTGATTGTAGAAATGTGGTGTGTTTCTCATTGGCCTTCTCTCTTGTACCTTGCGGGATTAGTAGACCTAAAAATAATTGGCAGTCTTAAGCCTTCCAGAGCTGTATTTTGGCAAGGTTTTTGCAAAATGCTAACTAGCTGTGTTTCTCCTACTGATTGGTAGGTGATGGCAAATCATACATCTGCATAATGACTGTAATTTATGTGCTTTATTATTGAGGTTTAGGTCAAATGACTTCAGGCTTTCGAAGTATGTAGCGCATTATATGCAGTAATTTTACTCCTTTTTGGAAGCAGGGAGGATGGATTAATGTATACGCTCCCCTACCCCCTGGGATTATTAAAAACCTCTGAGATTTGCTTTCTTTGTTTCCATGAAGCAGGCCATTGTGTGTTCCTCCTAGGGCTCTTAGGTGACCTGGAAGGGCTGATGTTGTATAGCAGCCTGTATTTTAGCCTGCTTTTGTAGCTACGTGAATTCCCATCTAGAAAGTGAACTGAAGCTGTTTTGGCAATGCCTTAGACCAACAGCAAGGAATTGTTTTATGTTCACAACAAATAAAAATTAGAAAAGGGGTAAGTAAGGTAGCAATTGAGAGATTAGGAAAATTACCTCAGCAAATAATAGCTTAATGTAGCTTCCTTATATTAGAATTACATCAGGTATTGGTCTTTTTTAAAAGCATGTTGAAAGTCATCATGGTGCCTCTGGTTCCCCCTCTGCCACATGTATACTCATTTAAAGCCAGCATTTACTTTTTTAAACTTTAACTTTTCATTTTAGCAGATAGCTAAATTTTTATTAAATATTTTTTATCTAAAAATTTTTAGCTATCTTATTTTTAAGATTTTTAGATGCCCTATTTACATGGCTCATTATTAATACCTGTCCTTGGTGTGGTACACTTGTCCCAATTCAGAGTCAGTATTGATAGATTTCTCTCGATTCAGACCTGTACTTCATTGACACATGTGGAGCGTCCGGTGCCTTTTCATATGTTGGCAGTTGTGGCCCTTTCACCAGAAGCAGTTGTAATCACTCTACGAAGAAACTACTCACCCTTTTTACCCATTGAGCCTACTTTCCACTCAACCCAGCTCCCTTGAAATAACTGCTAATGCACTTTCTGTCTGTAGATTTGCTGATGCTAAACATTTCTTACAAGTGGAATCATGCGGCATCGACTTTTGGACAGGCTTCTTTTACTTTGCAGTGTTTTAAGCCTCAGTCAGGTTGTAAAATATATCCGAATTTTACTTATTCTTATGATTGGGTATTACTCTTTTATACAGATATACCATATTTTGCTGACCCATTCCTCTGCTGATGGAAATTTGGAAATTACCAGTGGTGCTGCTTTGAATATCCACATACAATGTGTGATTATTTTTCTTAGCTTTTTTCCTAATGTCAGTCCAGAATCCCATCCAGGATATTACATTGTTGTGTATCATATTTCCTTAAGCATTTTTTTTTTGCTCATGGGCTATACATCCAGCCCAACACTTTGCTTTATTGCTTAAAATAAAAACTTAAAACCTCTTTACATCGCTGTAAAAATCATTGAATTTCATCATGACGTCTTCACACATACAGACCATGTACTTTGCTTGTATCCATTACCACCAAGTTCTCTTAACTCCCCTCTCCTTAGTCCCTTTGCTCCTGATAGTCCTCATTGCAGAACCTAGGTATCTTTAAAACATCTAGATTGTGTGTGTAAGGGATCGGCTCTGGCTTTTAGTTCATTTAACGTGATGATCTCCATGTCTGTTTTTTTTTTCCCCCCATAAATCATGGAATTTTGTTCTTTGTGGCTGAAGGAAACCTCCATAGTATCTATATCCCATTATTTTCTTTATCCATTTATCTGTGGACGGCCACATAGCCTAATTCCCTGTCTTGGATTTTGTTTTGATGGCTCTTAAGTGATTGTATTTGCTTGCCATCTTCAAATATACACACTAGTCAACTACTGGGTGTGATTCTTTTTTTCCCCTCCTGTCAAAAGTTCCTCCTTTTTTTTTTTTACCTAGTACAAGTTGTCACAAATATGACAATGTCTAGAGCTTCAGCTGATTTGGTTTTGAGGGTACCTGTCTGTAATCTTAGTCAGTGAGAGATGGAAACACAAGGGCTAGAGGTTCAAGGTCATCCTAGAAGTTCAAGGTCATCCTTGAACTTTTTTTAACCACAGCCCACTTATTTAACTGCATGTTTTATGAAACAGAAGGGCTGATATCGTATTTGAGGTAGAGGCCTGCTTGGGCTGTATAAAATCCCTTTCAGCTCCCCACCCCAGCAGCAACAAAACAGATAGCTTTCATTTCCTTTGTGAAGACCCCTCTTCATATCCCATGTGAAATAGCAAATGTTTGAGAAACCGGTGCAGACTCATTGCCTCTTATTTAGCATTTACACTTAACATTATCCACTTTGTTCTTCCTGTACCCCTCATGCATTCCCCCCCCCCCCCCCCCCAGCATGCAATTAGTGACTCTTCTTTCCCTAGTGTGTTTGGGCAGGCACTTTGCTGAGGTGGAGAGAAGGTTGTGCCTTCCCAGTCACATGGTGTGGGCCAGTATGGGTTCTCCTCCATTTGAGAAGCTAACCACCATTTACAGCGTGTCCCACGAGAAGCTGAGTTATGAGCATCTGAGATTAAATGAACATTAGCTGCACGCGTCTGTGCATCAGAGCCAGTCTTTGGTAAGGGGAGTAGGTGACAGATAAGCAAGAAAACCTACTTCTCCAGACTCTTCACCACCGAAGAGTGTCTTCTTTTTAAACCATCGATTTCAACTGGAAAAAAAAAAAGGTCCATAGTAACTCACTGTGATTGTCTTTGGAAACTACTGCGTTGATATTAAGACCAAAGAGAAATTACATAGGGCTGCTATGATTCAAAAAGTTTGGTCCTATTGAGAGATTTTTTTTTTCAATGCCATAGAGCTAAGCTTTAAAAGCACGCTTCACCGAGTCTCATTCAAGCTTCCTAGGACAGGGTTGGGGGACTTTTTCCCTCCTATTGAGTGCCACTGGCCCACAAAAGAAAAAAAAGTAGTCGAACCATGTACAAAAAAGCAGCTTAAATTAGGTGCTTCCTGAGAAAATTGTAAAGTGTTCGGTTCACCTGTCTTTTAAATGACAAACAAGGACCTCTGAATAAGTACTACAAATACGATATCAGCCCCTCTGTTTCATAAAACATGCAGTTAAATAAGTGGGCTGTGGTTAAAAAAAAAAAAGAACAATTGGCAGTGTTGAGGGCAGGGTGGAAAGCAGACAGAACATATTAAAGTGATAAGGGTACATATGTATATATCTCCGGAATTGTGGAAGCAGGGGATCGAGGTGGAGAAATGAAATGGTAGCCTGTCAGAGATCCTTATCTATATTGCTTGTATCCTATTCTGTCTTACGTTGACTGCTACCTGTCCCAAATCAGCTCTATTGTCCCTGTGTTCAGCTCTGGTAGCTTAAAGGAATGTGACACCTTTCTGAAATGAGACCTGTATAGGATGATTAAGTTTATAAAGGAGTTCTCAAAAAAAAAGGCGTTTCTCATTGGATATAGCAAACATGCAATCAGACCATAATTCAAACACTGTACAAGCTCTGCCTTCAAGATGAGTCACTTTGCTGATTAAAGTGTAATTAGCCAGAGGTTTTCTCTTCCTTTTTTCTTCTTTTTTGTCTTTTTAAATTTTGGTCCAAAGCCTTACACATACCAGGTAAACACTCGACCATTGAGCCAAATCCCTGAGTACATACTCAGATTTAGGTACCCAAGGAATGCCTGATAAGGGGAAGGGATGCAGTGAGTGGCTCACTGGAAGAATAAAGTGGATACATTTTAACTGTCCGTGTTAGGCAATGAGTTTGCACTGGCCACTCTCAAAGAAACTTTCTGCTTCAGAGTTATGAAGACAGTGCCTCACAAAGGAACTGAAGATATATTTTGTTGCTATCTGGGAGGGGTTAAAAGGGGGGCCTGAGACAGCCCAAGGTGGCTTCTAACTCACTGTCACCAGAGGACCTGGCGTTTAGTGCCTAACACCTATGCATACAACTGTGTGCGACTCCAGTTCTGTGGATCTAATGCCTTGTTTTGTCCTCTGCAGGCACCTGTCACACGCACCGTATACAGGCATGTAACATGAGGGTCTGCTCATTGGGGTTTCTGTCCTGCCCAGTACCCCACAGCCGGCGAGCCCCAAAGAAAGTCACACAGAGAGTCTATATTAGGTTATATACTGATTTGCCCATTAGCTCAGTCTTCCTACCAGCTCTCGTAACTTATATTAACCCATTGTTCCCATCCATGCAATCCACATGGCCGGTACCTTTTCTCAGCGAGCAGCTTACATCCTGCTTCGTAGATGGACTGCGCAGGAATGCCAAGGGAGCTTCCTACTTCCCAGACATTCTCCTCGCCCTGCCTCTACTTCTTGTCTGGTTGACCCACCTATACTTCCTACCTGGCCAATCAGCATTTATTTAAAACATGATTGACAGAATACAGACAAGTCTCCCACAGCACAGGCATATGTGCAGGCAAGCCATTTAGACACGTTAAAAAGTGGTGGTGCACACCTTTAATCCCAGCACTCGGGAGGCAGAGGCAGGCGGATCTTTGTGAGTTCAAGACCAGCCTGGTCTACAAGAGCTAGTTCCAGCACAGGCTCCAAAGCCACAGAGAAACCCTGTCTCGAAAAAATCAAAAAAAAAAAAGTTTAACAAAGAAGAACTAGTCAATTTCATAAGATACATAAGGGCCTGTAAGATGGTAAGATGGCTCAGTGAGTAAAGGTGCTGCCAAGCCTCCCCTACCCCAAGACACAAAATAAATAAAGGTAAAAATTCTTTTAGAAGGAGGTCTTGTTGCTTAAGTGCTCAGAGATTCGTACTGTAAGGCAGTTATAATTCAAATGCCCAAGACTGTTACCTTTTTCTTCCTTGTACTTCTCAGCAGCATTAACTGCTCATGTTCCTTAATTCCCAGTAGCTTGAATGTGCTTTGGAGTTTTACAAGTGTGTATTAGACTATACATTTCTTTTGGCCAAGACATGAAATTAAATTTTCAAGGAGCACTTTTTCTATAGCTCAGAGGAATAGAGAGTGAGGACTCTGAGAGGAAGATGGCTCTGGCCATCAACACATTCGCCATGTTTCTAGCTTGTCATCCTTTACACAAGGCAGGCCATTCATCTTGGAAGTTTTCATTGCTACAAGTCATTGGTCTGGTTTGAGGCCTTTGATTTCTGCTACACCGTCAATAATGATAATGGGCTCTCAATGATACTCCTTGGATATCCTGTTGTTGTCCTGTGTCATGGAGATCCTTCAGTTTTGGATCTGTAGGTTTGTCCCCTTCACGTGCTCCAACAGTTCATAGATTGGGTGGATGTTGGGATGGGCCAACTCATAGCCCTGTTTCTGGGCTTGGGTGGTAACGGGGTTGGTCGGCTCGCTAGCTCTCCCTATCCTCACCACCAGAATGACCTCTCCAGCACTGCACTGGCTAGTTTACCCACCGCAGCAAGGAGCCTGGCCAGTTCTCCACTCTCAGGTCCTGAGATCCAGTTTCCCCTCACTCAGATCGCCAGGGCCAGCTCTACTGTTCTGCCCAGACAAAAGGAGCTTCCGCCAAACTGAACCGTAGCAACCTTCGTAACTGCTTTTCTTTCACCAAGGTCTGAGTTATTTTTATAACTTCAGCTGTAAACTATTTTTCAATCTTTATTTTAATCTTTTTTCCCTGTTAGTAGAAATTATCTATTGTCCATGTCTTTCAGAAATCACCAAGGAAACAATAGCTTCTGGGTGGAGAAATGATTGTTTATTTGAAGATTGTCCTTTCATGCTTCACACATTTTAGTTTCATTAGTAACAGTCTCTGTACCTTTTAATTGCAAATAATGATTATGTGTTGTAGAAAGTTATTTTAAGGTGCATTCCTTTTGTCTATGCTGTATTTGTTTAATTCAGTGAAGCTGTGGTTTTTTTTTTCCCCCTGTCTAAAACACCTGACGGTCTAATAAAGAGCTGAATGGCCAATAGCAAGGCAGGAGAAAGGATATGTGGGGCTGGCGGGCAGAGAGTACTATAGGAGGGGCAATCTGGGAAGAAAGGAAGAGCAAGAGAACAAGGGGAGGGTCCAGCCATCCAGCTACTTGTGGAATAAGAATGAAAGTAAGGTTTACAGAAGTAGGAGAAAGGGAAAAGTCCAGAGGCAAAAGGGTAGATACATTAATTTAAGATAAGATAGGCTGGCTAGAAACGAGCCAAGCAAAGGCCAGACATTTATAAGAAATAAAAAGTCTCCATGTTTTTATTTGGGAACTCGGTGGTGAGCCCCCCAAAGAGTAAAAAACAACCAATAGCATATATAGCGAGTGCATGATAGAAATAATTACTCTTTCTCTGTGTAGATATATATGTATATATAAATGTATGTAATTATGTGTATCTAGGCATTAGTAATCTAGTGATAAGCAACTGACATACAAACTATATTATATATTCAAAACTCCTACCTACCTAGCCCTAATGCTCCTTTGGTGTCTGTGTTAGGGGAAGGCTTGTTTTATGAAAATACACAAGAGCCAAAGAGTAGGAAGATGTATTTGTCATCCCATGGCCCTCTGTTTGTTTAACACACTATTGTCAAGCTCCCAAGCCTCCAGCGGATTTATTCTTGAGATTGCATTTTGAGACGAAGTCTTACCATGTTGCCCCTCCAGTAGCTGGGACAATAGGTACACACTTTAGTACTAGGCCCAGATTTCTGAGATCTTGATTCTTTTCAGATTCTGCCTTGTCTTACCTATCTGGACAGCAATAGCAGAGCATTGAAACCAAATCTTGGTGAATTTGTATACAGTTTTACCAAAGCAGTAAATATTGGCTTGACTCAATTCATAGTACCTGGTTTGGTTTACTTTTGAGCTTTTCTGAACCTCTCCGGTCATTTTGAGGTGAGGCATTGGTCCCTTTCAAAGCAGAGTTTTCATTTTGTGACTGACAAAGAACAAAGAGGAGGAGCCTTAGAAGAACCTGTCCAAACCTTACCTCTGAACTGTGGACAAATTGTAGTTCTAAGAACATAGACACTTTGTGGGCTAGGTCACTATGCAGTGAGCCATCTGACAATTTTAATCTGGGCTATATCACCACATGAAGATTATACTTATTGGAAACTATTGATCTGTGGGAATATGAGAAATAAGTAACTACATCATACAGAAGGTGGATATAGTCTGATAACCTACCTAGCAGGTGGCAATATAAAATCTCAACATAGATTATTATCTGTGATCCCTTCTTTATAATTTAGCATAGGTTCAGATTATCCAATAGGAACCTCCATAGTTTTTCTTTGTATGGCCAAACTGTGAAATGTGTATGGGTCTCTGCTTTTCCCCAGTAGAATTCATGCTTTTCTAAATTTACATGTTACTTTCCTACAGTATAATGTGGACTTACCTATTTACTTAGTTGTCAGTTGTTATCACACTTTTACCATTCTCTCTTTCTCTTGAATATAAACTCCCAAATTCTTTTTAAAAATCTCTTGTTTACAAGAATTACAAAGTATTTCACACAGAATCATAAGGAATTTATGAAAGAGCTTTGTGTTACTATCAATCGGTGCTGTTCTTACGGCCCCACAGTGACTTCTGTGGTTAAGCCATCTTAATGACATAGTTTTACAAAATTCTTCTGGTTTTTTTTTTTTTTTTGCTTTGGGGGTGATGGTAGCTTTATGATTCATCACAGCTTCCATTTTGAATTCCAATTCTAACTCTATATGAGTTCATTAAGTTGTGAAGCGGTTAAGCCTGGTTAAGTTTGGTGTGTGATGTTTTATTTATTTGCATTTTTTTGTTGTTTTTTTGAGACAGAATTTCTCTGTGTAGTTCCGGCTGTCCTGGAACTCACTTTGTAGAGCAGGCTGGCCTCAAACTCAAGAGTGCTGGGATAAAAGGCACACGCCACCACACCTGGCTGAAAGCTTTATTTTTTTTTTTTAAAAAATAAAGTTCTATTTGAAAAGAACCACAACAAAACCGGCATTCGAGAATAAAGAGTTTTCATGTGCCATGAGTTGTTTAGATCTGTGCAATGGCTGCACTTCCACAAAGGGCCTCCCTGGCGACTGTGAAGAGGATTGTGCATCGAAGGCAAGCCCTTCTCTCTTGGACCTGACGGCTAGTGCTGATACAGATTGTCTTTCTACCTTCCAGGTGACCATTTGAAGATCTGCCCCCAGGGTTCCACCTGCTGTTCTCAAGAGATGGAAGAGAAGTACAGCCTGCAAAGTAAAGATGATTTCCAAAGCGTGGTCAGCGAACAGTGCAACCACTTGCAGGCCGTCTTTGCATCCCGCTACAAGAAGTTTGATGGTATGTGATCGGAATTGCATGTAAGAGGTGACGGCTGGTTGGTGTGAGCGCTTCTCAGGTGTCTTCTGTTCTCTCAGTTTCCTCCCAAGATGTGGGGGTGGCGGTGTGTGGTTTAAGTACGCTTCCAGGGGCCAGTTAGCTAAGCAGCTTGCACTGGCATCTGTATACTAGGCATTATGGAAATATGGTCAAAGGGAGTTAAAAATAGATGAGGTTAATTTAAATGCTTTCCTTTCCTTTCTTTGGGTGAGCGCTGCATAGCGTTGTTGACGCAAGTCACTGAACAAAACGACTTCCTAATAAAAAGCAGGCATCTCAGAACCGGCTTAGCCGCCCCCCCGACCCCCCCACCCCCGAATCCAGTAGAGAGATTCTACAGATGCTGGACTTCATATTAAATTTCCCAATGGATTGCCAACTACAATTCTTCGAATCCCCAAAGCACATAGGCAGGATTGATGCTCAGCTCTTGAGCATCCATACAGCCAATAACCTGGAAGTGGCCACTATTCCATGGTCTTCACTAAGCTTGACTGCTTCTCCAGGCTCATTAATAGCTGAGGTCTGGTCTAATCTTTGCATGGCAAACCACCACAGAACTCTAAACTCTCTAACATGGCTCCTTTTCATTTACTAGAGAGGAAGGAGGCAGATGAGAGGCATTTCATGCCCTACCTGAAGCCACACTACAGATAACAGATGCAAAACTAGGATATGAGGTCCCAGCCTCCCTCGGATTCCTGTCTGTGATGTTGCTCACTCGTGATTGTTGTGAAGTAGACGTGATTTAATCAGAACAACTTCCTTTGTGCCTGTTTTAAAGGCCATTCTAATTACATGGTACCTTTGAAGCAAGCTTTTTTTGACATTATGCGTGGTGAAGGAGTACAAGGCAAATTTTCTAGATGTGAAATGTCTTTGAATATTCCTGCAAAGGGCTTGTTACCATGGTGAAAAGTTAGACTAAATTAGATTTGATAGAGCTGATAAGACAGTCCTCAGCTATAGAACAGGGTTGTATTTCAGGCGTTTATTTTGAGACTCATTATTTGAAACTTTTTTTTTTTGTAACCAATTTAATACGTATTAGTAAGCTGTCCAGGCTAGACTATGACACATTTAATTTGTAATGTAGTTATACTTAAATACTGTCTAAATTTTTTTTAGTGTATACTATCGATTCTCTTCATTGTTTCAAGTACACTGTGTGTAAAACGTATTTGGTCTTGTTTTTGCATGCTGAGGCTGGGGAAGGAACCCAGTATGTCACATGTGCTATACATATACTCAACCACTGGCCTACTCCAAACCATTCTATCTCATTTCCCTGGATGGGTGAGAATAAATATATGCATCTTTATACTCTCCTGATTAACCCAACCCTGCTATAGCTAGCCTTTTCTGTTAAAGGGCACATGCTAATACTTTGCGAAAATAGATATTATTGGCAAGTACAGTGTTAGACCCCTCCTTGTCTCTAGAACACTGTTTTGATTTGTTTTTACTTTTGAAAGCAGCGACTCATTCCTATTATCATTAACCATCCCCTCCAAGTCCATCGAATTTTTTGAGAATCCTGTGGTTTGTGATCTTGCTTTGCCCTTCCTAGTGCTAGGGCTACAGGTGTGCCCTACATGTCCAGAAACAGTGAAAATCTCTTGACTCTGGCATATCAGAGAGATGGATGCTTTACAAATCACCACATGGGACTTTCATACCAGAATTACAAAGCAAACAAGTCCTGCTCCTGTTGAGAGCAAGATGCAGTGGAGAGTCCCCATCCCCAAGCCCGCTTTCTCTAAGTTACCTCATTACTTTTTTCTTTTTTAGATGACGTACACTAAGATAAGAAATAAGGCATTTAATCGATGCTTAAGCTTGAGGTTGAGAGAGATGCTCAGAAAAGCGTAAGACACATCCAAGAGCATAGATCTGGGTTTCTCACGGAGAAAGTTGTAGAATATAGCAAATATCCAACTCTTGGTACAGACTTCTCCAAAGAGAATTGTCCTATTTCTGGTTATACATATCTTCCCCTGGAATAGAGCCCACAGTCATTGCCTATGGGCCTGCTGGTTTAATGTCCTCCCCCTTTTCCTTCCCCATGGTTTTATAGCAGTATAGTACATAGTATGATTACAATGTTCAGGCTTTCTTTTGAAGAAAGCTATATAGAGAGCCACTATCAGTAAGTGTTAACATATGCTTGGATTTTTTTTAAATATATAAACAATTGTTCTTCACATTCAGTAAACACATTAAAATATACCTTTATCAGTTCCAAAACATACTAAAAATGATTATAAAACTTCCGTTTATTTCTTCTGACTCTAATTTAAAATATGGCAAAGACAATAAAGTTAATGAGTACCAATTAAAATTTGTTGTGAGCCGCTGAAATCTGTTTGGTCTGGAGATCAGACCAGAGCTGGAATACTTTGCACATTTTCTTGACATTTTCTGAAATCATTTTTCATGGCAAAACATCAGTTGTCTGGTGCCCAGCAATCCTTTTAGTAGGCGCTGCATCGGATGTTTGATTGATAGATCCAGGGGTGTTGAGTAAAGTGCTTTAGGGTTATTTCAATTCTCAGAAGTCCAAGGGTAAGATTGTTTTGATCAAGACCTGCCCGAAATGTGATAAAAAGGACAAACCTGTGTCTTTGATGGAAATGGAAGAGAGGAAATTTGGCAGAGAAACAAGATGGTGGCTAGGGAACGAGGAAGGACAACAGAGTTCCACACTAACCCCTGGAGATTCATAGTGAGGAGATAGCAGAGGGATAGAGGGGAATAAAACGTGGTCTGGCCATGCCCAAGTTCAAAATGTAGACACACAAGAGATGATTTTGAGCCTTGGCAACTTCCTGTGTTGCCAATGTGTTATGGATATGCATGAAATGACTTCACTGACCCAGTGTCTCCTTTGCAAGAGAGTGGTTCATTACCTGCTTTGCCATTTTTAGACTTATCAAATGTGAAGAACAAATCCTTTTTTCCCGTTTCCTTGTCTCTAAGGATTTTTTATTGGAGGGGATTGTTTTGCTTCTGCGCCGCTCATTTTCTGTTGTTCCGTGTATCTCAAGTGACTATAGACTTTTGATTTGTATACTTTTAAGTTGTGTGTGTATGTTTTCAGACCTGGGTAAATATAAGAAAAGACCTCATTTGACAGTATCTCCATATAGCACTTCAATCAGTTTCTTGGATTTATTTTGAAACTATTAAACTTGTCATCATGGTGCGTGTGTACACCTGGTGTGTTCATGCCACGGAGTGGGTGTCAAAATCAGGCAACAACTTTCAGGCATTAGTTCTCTGTTTCCACTGTGGGTTTTGGGGATCAGACTCCGTTTATACCCACTGAGCAATGTTGCCAGGCTGCCTGTTCTTTAAATATGTGCCTCTGGGTGCGAGGACTAGCTTCTGTATTTTTCTGCCTGTTCTGCAAGCTTTTTTTTTTCTTTACTTGATTTTATTGAGCTATACATTTTTCTCTGCTCTTCTCCTTTCCTCTCCCCCACCCCCTCAACCTTTTCCCATGGTCCCCAATCTCCCAATTTACTCAGGAGATCTTGTCTTTTACATTTTTCTCTGCTCCCCTACCGGCCTCTCTCCTCCCCTCCAACAAAGACAAGATCTTCTGCAAGTTTTTTTTTTTTTTTTTTTTTTTTTTTTTTTTTTTTTTTTTTTTTTTTTAAAATGGTCCCAGAGTGACATGGCTAGCTGCTCCCCCTCTTGGCCAGTCTTGGGAATGTTTTAGTAGTAAAAAACTGCTCATTAGCGGAAGCAGTTGTCTCATGACTATGCTAATAAGTCAGTTCAGTGAAGAATTGCTTGGCAAAGGGAATAGAAATAGTGGGAGGGGAGCATAATCCATGTTTGGGGAACTACAACATAACGACCCGTCCCCCAAATGTCTGCCACTTCGTGAGGCCCATTGTTAAGAGAGAAACATAGGCTATTAAAGTGATCAGAGTTGCTGGGTTAAATACATTGCTGGATTACATAATGAAAATGATGCAATACCTGTGAAGAAACTCGCCGGCCAAACAACGCCCGAGTCACACTGTGTGCTAGAGATTTTGCACAGTCCAAGAAATCTTATGGAACCAGAGATGACACCTGATACTAATTTCTTGGGAAAGCTCTCTTGATTTCCTCCACACTTTGGTTGGGAGGCAGAGCACAAGGAATTGTTAGCCCGATTCTGCAACAGGCCCCTCTGTGACCTGGAGCAATTAACTGGGTCTCAGTTTTCCCGTCCATAAAATGAGGGATTGAGCTAGATGCTCCCTCGAAACCCTTTCAATTCTAAAAATTCTGTGAGTCTTTTAAGCATGTGCCTAGAGCAGCTGCTTCAGTGGAAGGTCTTACAAGTTGTTAATTAGCCATCTGCATGGTACCCTCTCTTTCCCCCTGTCTTTCTCAACCCCCAGCTACTTTCCCCAGGTCTTTGAAAACCCTCCTGTGAGCCTGCAGCTTGTTAACTTGAATAATAGTAGAAATTTTCTGAATTAGCTTAAAATGCACATAAAAGACATAATTGTCTGTCCCATCTATCCGCCTATGCTGGGCAAGCTAGAGTGGCTATCATCACAGTCCCCCCATCCCCACCCCGTTCCCCCGTTCCTATCATCTCGCACAGGCATTATATGAAGCACTCTTCAGACTTCGCTGAAGCTGTGTTTTAATCTCTGTAGTTGATAACGGCCAGTAGGAAGACCAATGTGGAGGAGGCTCAGTAGTTGAAGGCATTTGAATTCAGAGGCCTATGAAAGTATGAACCTCGGTGAGAGTGAGCTGTCCACTCGCCTTCAGTGACAAAAATACCTCAGCTTCATGGCCATTGAAATTTCATGGCTAAGTTGAAATTTTGAGAATTTTTTTAGCCCCCTGGTCTTAATTATTATTATTTTTCTTTTAAAACTTTGTGGATTTGTTATTAGAGCCGGGAGTTTGTTGCTGGCCCTAAAAAAGCTCATTTTTAGGTTGGGAAAAAAAACCTAAACCACATTTTGAATATTATGAAAATGTATATCGTAATACAAACTGAGACAGGGTCACATTATATGGGTCAGGATGGTCTTGAAGTCACAGAATGACTAAAGGACTACATGACCACTGCCTGTTTTAGCTTGCGTTTTTAAGGATTTATTTTTATTATTTTTATTTAAGCGTACACATCTGTGTTCATGTGCAGGACCACAGGTGCTTGGAGGCCAGGTGAGGGCCTCAGATACTCTGGAGGTAGAGGCACAGGCTGTTGTGAGCCTGGGATGCGGGTGCTGGCACCTGAACTAGGAACGTCTGTGTCTTCTGAATAGCTGAGCCATTTCTCCAGTCCCTAGATTGATTATTTTTTTTTTTTTAGTCTTTACTTTAGATTTCAGTCATTAAGACTTTAAAACAGTTGTGGCTGTTTGAAACCTCATTACAGTGTAGTGGGCATCGGTTCACAGGCAGAGTAGCAGCCACCAAGTACAAAGAAAGACATGAAGCCATCTGGCCTATTTCAGAATGCATTGTTCTAGATCACACTAACTGCCTTTGAGTTTTGTTGGAAAGCTATTCTACCCTGTTTTCTTACTAAAAACCTGCGTAGTTTTGGTAACCCCCTTTTAAAAAGATATGCTTGTTTACTTTCATTTTATGTGTTCGTATGATTGTCTGCGTGCATATTATGTGCATCGTGTGTGTGCCTGGTGCCCATGAAGGTAAAAAGAGGTCACTAGAGTCTCTGGACCTGGAGTGACAGACAGCTGTGAGCCACCATGTGGACACTGGGAAATGAACGCTGTTCCTCTGCAAGATCTACAAGTGCTAACTGTTGAGCCATCTCTCTAGGCCCTAACTCTTTTTTAACTTATCTGTGAAACTTGCTGAGAATGAGTCTTAGCAGGTTTTTTTTTTTTCTTCAGCGCTTTGACTTGTTCTCTGAAATGTAAGCACTTGCTGAGGTTTTCGTTATCTCATTGGATTTAAATGTGTGCGTTTGCTCTGGATCTGGAGCCGTCTTGGTTTGAGACTTTGCAGTTGGCAGGCAGAAGTTACTGATGTAGTTGGAGGCAAGCACAAACCTTTGGCTTCACCATTTTGTTGGGTACTGAACCTGGGCACTTGAAAGACTGCTACTCATTCCAGCCCTCCTTGAGGTGTCTACCTGTTCAGGTAAGGCTCCAACTGAGAGAATTCCCAGGCCAGACATGCTTTAGCCCATTCTTGCTTGTTAGTCCAGCCCATCTTCATCATCCTCCCTCTTGGGAGAATTGATGGAGCCCTGAGAACTTAGAATAGGACTCAAATATCAAGTGTAACCCATTGGCACACCTTTCAGTGATTGACGTGGCAGTGTGTTAAAAGATTTAAATATGTCCTTATCCTTTGACTTAGTAATTGTCCTGCTAGATGTGTATCCTAAGGAAAGGTAGATGTGCTTCAGGATTAATGTAGGATGTTAATAGGATGCACATTACAGTATTATTTACATGTGCACATTTACAGTATTAATTAGAAGACTGAAATTTGGAAGTAAGCCAAAATGTTCCATGTGAGAGAAATAGTTTTCTCCAAGGAAGAGCACAGCAATTGGTTATCCAATACCAAATGATTTTCCCTTGAAAATACACATACAAGTAACATACAGATTGAACAGGTTATATTTGGTTAACCTTGAAGATACACATACAATAACATTATACAGAGTAAGCATATTATATTTAGGGATATGTCTGTATATGTGTGTATTCACACAGACACATGCATGCATGTAACAGCAATTAATAAGAAAAGAGATCGTGAGTTTGAAAGAGAGCAAGGAGGGGTGGGGATATATGGGAGGGCTTGGAGTGAAGAAAAGGAAGGGGAAAATGATGTAACTGTACTATTTTTTATCTTAGAAAAATTAAATAAAATATCCACCTTATTAAAAATGATCCTCCTGGAGAACCTTTAACCCTATAGGAAATGTGTTAAGTACGTAGTGTTATATGACAGTAGTATGGAAGCACTGGGCTCTCGATCATGTGGCCATGTGAAAAAAGACAAGGAATTCAATTAGCTGTTGGCACTTTCTTTCAAGTTGTGGAGTTACAGATAATTGGAGTCTACTACATACCTATCCTAATTTTCAAATTGCTACGGCGAGAAACATTCTGTTCAGCAAAAGAAGTACTTTTCTTGATTGAAAAAAAAAATGAACGCTGATTTTGTTAAGTGATGTTTTTCTTTGACACCGTTCACCTTAAGCCAATTTGGGAAAAAGAAAAAAGAGGTAGGGCATTGAGGCCTCCGTGGATGAAACTAAGTGAAAGAAGTTAGACTCCTTCTGTAGACGGGAAGGAAAACCATCTTTCTTCTGATTATAAAATACTCTTGAGGACAAAGGAGGAAGAACCCCCCCCCCCGTACGCTTTTGTAGGGATTGTAGGGTTAGCATAGCGACTGTGGAATGGCTTCTAAGAGTAGCCTAGTGACTGTGAAGTGGAGGAGATCTACCATGGTCTACTGCCGCACATAGAACCAAAAGAAATGAGATCAGTCTGTCAAAGTCACAACTGCCCACACTGCTGACAGTGAGCAGGGCATGGAGCCCCATTTGTCTATCAACTGACTAATGGAAGAAGACAATTTGATGTTCACACACAGAATGCTATCCTTATGTTCACACGTAAGAATGAAATCCTAGCATTTGTCACAGTATGGAAGTACTACACGAGGCTTTAAAAAAAAAAAAAGAAAGAAAAGAAAAACCACTGAAGTTGAGAGTAGATTCAGGGACTGGTGAGGGGTATTAGGGAGGAGAAATGGGAAGAGGTTAATCCTTGGTTAAATATTATAGTTGCTTAGTAGAAGAAAGCTCTGGAGTGCTGTTGCCAAGTAGGTTGACTGTAGTATGTATCTCAAAATAGAAGAGAGTAATTTGAATACACTTGCAAAAAGGATTGACAAAAGTTTAAGGTGACAGACATGTTAATTTCCCAAGATGATCATTGTCTAATGCATTTGTGAATGAAAATATTAATCTTACCTCAAGATTATGTGGAAATGTTATGTCAGTCAAAATTTTAAATGGCATTGAAAATTTTGAGAGAACAAAAAATGGAACCATTGCAAGCAGTCCTCTTGGATCATCATCATTCCTCTATCACCACTGTGTCTGCTTCATCTTTTTTTGCGTGTCAACACAGAACCCACCCACAAACGTGCAATTAGAATCACTAATTAAATGATTTGGTGCCATGATTTTTCTTGATTTGAGACCATGAATAGATATATATTATAGAGTTTGTGAGGCTACATAATATCCTGTTAAGTGATGCACACAAAATGTAGCATGGGGCTGCTCTAGCTTCCTAACTTAACTTGTTTATGTGGGCCCAAAGCCGACTCTGGGGGACCATTGGATGCAAAGTAATCTGAGAGTGCTAAGTTCAACTGGCTAGCTGTGGGACAGTGGATGATGCCAGCAGAAGTACTAAGTACATGATCCTGAGTCTGAATCCCTGGCAACTTAGCTAAACTCAGGGTCCATGAGAGAATAAACACTCTATTTTCTCCCTAGTAGGAGTGGTCATTAATAAAATTAACCTTGGAAAGCAAAGACTTGCTCCTTTGGCAGGGTCCCCTAGCACTCTTTGATATGCTAACAGCCCCAAAGGAGGACTGCAGCTGGCAATTGGCTTGCTAACTTAGGGACAACCTAGTAATTTACTATCCACTGCTAAACAGGAGTTGAGTATGTGACCTTTTAGTGCCCCCATGCTCTTTCAGGTGCTCTCCAGGAGTGACATGCCATGGCAGAGGAAAGTGTCTGCTATGGACTTTCCGACTGCCGAAGCGGCGAGATACTGGAGTAGACAGTCACAAGCCAACAGTTCCCATCGTCAGGAAGACTGTTTTCTGTTTCTCCTTTTCCCTCCATTTGTAAATGCCCGACTTAGCTGTTCTTTATTACATACTAGCTTGCAGCAAGAGAATGGATGGATGACTCCTTCAGTTTGCCTAACAGTTGGAAGAGGATGAGCTGTAGCACTTAAAAAAGAGGCTTCTCAGGAATTTTGTTGCTGTGATAACTTAGTGTTGGCATGTCACACGAAGGCTGTGAGATGCAGCGTTTATAGTGAAGGAGAAATTAGTGCTTATGTATAAAAGACAGCTTCCTCATAATGTAAACGCACGGGGCTGATTTATGGCACCAAACAAATGGATTGAATAGAAAGAGCTTCTACTCTCTCAAGGTCGTGGGTTCCTTCTAGAATACATTCTAGCTCATTCATCAATAGCCAGTTGATTGTTTATATAGAAGTAAGTAATGGTATTTAATAGCACAACCAGAGTTCCTTTGACCCTTTTCAAGAATTTTGGATGTTTATTTGATGGAAGACAAGTGACTGGCGATAGAAATTCCAGAAGCACATGATGTTCTTTTTGTAAAAGGCAGGATATTTACATAGAATACTTTGATAGGACAAGTTTGGCTTTCCACTCAAGTTTTTCCCATGTTAAATCAGTACTTTCTACACTAGAAATAATTGAATTTCAGAGCTGAGAAGTGTTTATGGTCCCCAAGCTCGGTTCTTAAACCTACCAGGCCTCTGGGATTGAATAGTCTGCAGATAAACTGCATGGGAGGAAGGAGGGAAGAAGCCTTGATCCCTAAGTTTCAGATGTAGGTGGTGCTTCTAGGTAGTGTAAACTCTCTTCCCATGGCTGATGGTATTCCATTCCTTAGTTTCCACCCAGTAGTTGCTTCCAGTCTCATGGATGTCTGGGATGTTTCACAACCTTGGAAGGTAGAGCTGTGAAGCATTTCCCTTTGGATAAACAGCTCCAAGTTTTATAAGGCTGTAGGCCTTCTCAGTGGACCTCCCAACAATTTTACCTTCATTTCTCTTCCCCCAGATGGAGTATGTTCGACACCACTAGGCAAGACATAAGCCAGTCTTTTAAAAGATGTTCTAAATGGTTGCTGGCATAAGTTCTAGGAGTGCCGCTAGCGTCACTCCATGTATTATTAGTAGTGCCTATGCATATCGAGCATTACTTTGTGCCAGCATTAGCCATGTGGGGTGCGAGAGAATGGCCTGTTTTGTAAACTGGCCGTCGGAGTCTTTTTATTTTCTCAACCATGGCTGTAAACCTCTAAGTTGGAGTCTTAGGCTTTCCCCACCATTCACACTGCTTTAGGCTCGTAGCATATTAACAATGCTGATTTCTACTCCTGAGTTGTAGCCAATTGTGAGCGCAAGGAGTTTCGGCTGCCTGATCCTTACCACATGTACACTGAAGCTTCCAAATGGGAAATTACAGAAGTAAACCTGCTCACAAATGCTCGGTTACTGCCTCCTCTCTGCCGTTCAGACAGCAGTAGCTTCCCTGAAAGCAGACTCTACAAGCAGTTGCTGTCGGATAGGCGCTCTACGTTCCAATTAACTCAGCTTCTGATCAGTGGGAACCCTGGTTTACAGCACCCTTGGCTGCTTCCCTTAGCCAACTCTTGTATTATAATTGGTTTCATTAACGATTATGGAGGATGATTGCTATGTGTCTTGGCCTAGGCAGGTCTTCTTCAGCAGTTAGGATCTGACCACAATCCTGAGGAACAAGAATAATGTCAAGGGTGGGTGGGGCCCAGATGATGAAGATGAGAATTGCAGCACCCAAGAAAGTTGCTACAAATGATGGCTGTGACCCCATACCTGAATGTCTTATCTGTGCTCTGTTCCTTGCTCTAGAGAAAATGCCGTAGAAAGACAAGTAGGGAGCAGTGGGGAGATGAAAGAATTCCGTACAACCACGCGATAATTGCTAGTTTACTATAACAAATGCAAACTTTTAAAACCCCATTAGAAAATTGTTATGCTTCAGTTGATACTGTGTCTAATCGGTCTGGATATTAGAATTTACATGACATCTGCCTTCCTTTTAAGGCAAAAAACCCAAAACAAGTTGGAATAGTCCCCATAACAAAGTGAGTCTAAGGAGAAAGGACTTTGGGTCTCCTGCATTATTTCATGTTTGTTCAGTTGGCTCAACGGTGAACTAGACGAATATTGAAGAACTCACTATATGAAATGAAGGTTTGAGAATTGTATAGATGTTTTAAAATCATAAAAACCACAGAGTAAAGTGGCTGTGTAGTAAAGGTGAATTGGATAGGGGAAATTTGTCTTTCTAGAAAGTTTTGTTGCAGTCTGATTGGGCAGAAGAAAGCTTAAGATACATGGTAAAGCCGTGTTCTATGACTTGAGTCTATAATAGGCACTCGTACATACTTGTCAAATTGCATAGCCATTTGGAGAGTTTGAGCTGCGAGGTTTTAACTTGTTATATTAGTTTTATAGAATTTCTCAAGCATTTATTAACCACATACCCATTCAAATATTCTTTATATCTGCAGCTTAAATGGCCACATAAAAGAGTCTTTTAATGTGTGAAGGCAGGAAGATAAATTTTCTGGGTAATGAGATACATTAGGATTTAGTGCGTATGTGGCACCACGCTAATCTCCTAAAGCACTTGCTGCCGTAAACACACAAACCTGCGTGTGCACAGGGGCTTACATTTTGCAAGAAAATGTGAGTCATGGGAGCCAATGTAAAGTCCTGTGGTAATGCTGGACAGAGGGATATGTCACTGTTAAATCTGTTTTCCTCTCGTTAGGTCATTTTTCTTTTAGGCTTTAAGCATCTGTAATCCAAACAGCTGCATCCACTGGCCAGCTTCAGACCAGAATGACTTGAATTTATGAACATGTGGTGCACGCCTTTAATCTCAGCCCTGGGGAGGGAGAGGTAGGCAGGTCCCTGTGAATGTGAGTCCAGCGTGGTCTACATAGAGAGACTCTGTCTCAAAAACCAGAGCTTTCTGAATAGAACTTATTTGACTTCCAGTGCTATAGAGCCTAAAGAATCAGTCTTGACAGTTTTAGGAGTTTTACATTAAACTAAGCTCAGTAGACCACTGTGTGTCTCTTACCCTTAAAACCATGACTGTCGGTGTTGTTGATGGAAAAATACAACTGAGCTGTCAGACTAGCTTATGAAATGAATACAAGAGCACAAGTCAAATAATTGTTAGCATCCAGTTTCTTCTGGCGTATACCAATGTTATGAAAAAGGACAAAAATAGAAGACAGGAAAGGACCTGTGGTAGTGGTTGGTGTTTTTTTTTTTTTTTTACATAGCACTTGGTTGGCATAAAGTTTGAATACTATTCTCAGTGACTAGGCTTTCACCTTTTTGTTGTTGTTGTTGTTGTTTTTGTTTTTTCAAGACAGGGTTTCTCTGTAGCTTTGGAGCCTGTCCTGGAACTAGCTCTTGTAGACCAGGCTGGTCTCGAACTCACAGAGATCCCACCTGCCTCTGCCTCCTGAGTGCTGGGATTAAAGGCGTGCCCCAGCACCACCCGGCTATGACCAGGCTTTCTTTTCCCAATATGCGTGTGCAGCACACTAGACATGTACTAACACCAGCCTCTTAACATGTTATGCCCCTGGTCGACAGGCACCATTTACCATGGATGCTGGTGATAAGGCATGGTAAAGGACATAGACCAGATGATATTTGAGATTCCTTAGCACCATTAGCGCCCCCCCCCAACTTGAAATTTTGGGAAAATGCTGTGTGCATTCATCACCTATGTTAAGGCATAGTTGAAAGAGCCCTATATAAGAAAATTTATCCCCAAGAAACCACAAAACATTGTTTCTAGGAAGGTAGTAGTATTTTTCAGAGGTGATTCATTGGAAAGAAAACCCTTTTTCCAGGCCTTTAAAACAGTGCTGCTCCCCCTGAAAACTTTACACACAGCCTATCTCCAGGGCTGCTGGTGATTACTAGTGAGCAGGTTGCTCTCTTCCTCGAGGGCTAGATCCACGTCTAGAGTTTCTGGTTCAGTGAGGGGGGGTCCCCGGGGTCAGGAGCTTGATTTCCGGCAAGTGCCTAGGTGATATCGGCGTGCGATTGCTCCTTAGTGTGCGCTTGGAGAACTTTTCAGGGGAATGTAGTAGACAGTAAAAGGCCTCCTCCCATGGCGTCCTCCTAGGGTTCTTCTCACACGTTTCCTTTGATGCCTTGTTTGGATTGTTAAAAGGGCCCCAGAGATGTGGTAAAGGACCCTTATGGATGTGTCTCTGGAGGTGTTTTCCAGAGAAGACTGGCATATGGGCCAATGGACGGAGTAGAGGGAGACCTGCCCTTGCTGTGGGCAGCATCATCCAATAGGCTGCTGGCTCTGATGGAGTAATGCCACAGCAGAAGCGGGGAGCCTAGCTCTTGCTAATGAGTCTTTCCAGGCAATGTTTTCTCCTGCTGGTGCTTATAGACATCAGATTCTCCTTGGCACCAGTAGCTCTTCCGGAGGCCTCTATCACGGGCCTCTCTCATCCTGACTGAGGCTTAAGCTTCTTAGACTACCCTGGTTTCCCTGGCTCTCCAATGTGTTGATAGCCATCACAGGACTTTGTAGTCTCTGTGGTAGTGGGAGCCAGTCTAATAAATGCCCTCTTTGTTTCTTGGTTCTATTCCTCTAGAGAACCCTAGTACAGTTCTTTTAGTTCTTTGTATACTCTGCTCTCTCACTATAAGAGAGAGAGCATTGGTAACAATGCCAGAGAGGTTACATGGGCTTCTTTATTTGGTTCTTGTGCAGAAGGAATTCTGGAGAACACACTGGAAATAAAACACCAGAAGAAGTAGTTTGTGAAGGAACAAACCATTAGGATTTTAGCCCTAAACCTTTAGGAACCTAAAATCAAGTTGAATACCACTGTTATATTAATATCACAGAGAAAACACTCAAATTATTTTCAGAAGTATGTGCTTAATTCTAGGACTGTTTGATTATGGTCTGTGCCCCCAAGCATTTTCCAAGCATGTCCTGTAGATAAGTAAAAAAAGAGATGAAAACTACAATCTTTGATACACCTGTCCTAAACTCAGGTTTTGATTAGATGATTTGCTTTGGTTTAGAGCAATGGCTTAACCTGTGGGTCATGAACCATTTGTGTGTGTGTGTGTGTGTGTGTGTGTGTGTGTGTGTGTGTGTGGTGTTGAACAGCCTTTTCTAGAGGTCACATATCAGATATTTAAATTATGATTCATAACAGTAGCAAAATTACAGATATGAAGTAGCAACAAAAATGTTATTGTTGGGGGTCGGCACAATCTGAAGAACTGTATTGAAGAGTTGCAGTGTTAGGGAGGTTTAGAGTCTAATAAATATTTGGGGCAAAGCTCATCTTCTAGAGATACTGTATTCATTTCTATCTAATTCTTGCTTGCTTGTTTACTAATGTTGTTACTCTTCTGGCTTGTTTGCTTGCTCATTTGTTTGTTAAGGCAGTCTTGTGTCTAGCCTCATCTTCACTGGGTAGCTGAGACTGGCCTTGAACTCCTGATCCTCCTGCCTCCCAAGTGCTGGCATTACAGGCCGCCATCCCCATGTCCTGCCTGCCGTTTTTGTTGAGGGATTTCAGAATGTTGTACTGATTCCTGAGAAACTGCTGATTTCAAGTTTCCTTCCCGTCCTCTTGGATGTAGGCATCTATGAAAGAATGATGTTGTGACATAGGCTTTCTTTTATTGACAAAGATTTGAGATGCAAATTCCTCAGAAGTAGTACACTTTGTATACAGACGTGCTTTCCAGTTGAAAAAGTCAGAATTATTTTCCAGTTTTCAAATTTACCTCATCCAGCTATTTAATTACTAGAAAACAGCCTTTCTAAATTTTTTTCTCCCTCCCTTTTTGTTGGGTTTTCTTCCTAGAATTCTTCAAAGAACTACTTGAAAATGCAGAGAAATCCCTGAATGATATGTTTGTGAAGACATATGGCCACTTATACATGCAAAATTCAGAACTATTTAAGGATCTCTTCGTCGAGTTGAAGCGCTACTATGTGGCGGGAAACGTGAACCTGGGCGAAATGCTCAATGAGTTCTGGGCTCGCCTCCTGGAGCGCATGTTCCGCCTGGTGAACTCGCAGTACCATTTCACAGACGAGTACCTGGAGTGTGTGAGCAAGTACACAGAGCAGCTGAAGCCCTTTGGAGATGTCCCTCGGAAACTGAAGCTTCAGGTGACGCGCGCCTTTGTCGCAGCCCGGACTTTTGCTCAAGGCCTCGCACTTGCAAGGGACATAGTGAGCAAAGTCTCTGTGGTAAGTTCTCTGTGTGGATTTTGGGTTTTGATTTTTTTTTTTGCTTTGTTTGTTTTCAAAAGGAGGTTGCAGAAAGATTCAAAAGCAAGTCATTAGGGTCCCACTGGCTCAGTAACAATCTCTTCTTGGTTTCTCACCTCCCACACTCTGTCCACACCCTTTAGACTTAACTCACCAGTGCTAGGGCAAGATTTATTTTTGTTTGTTATTTATTTTTAGTGTTTTGAGACAGGGTTTCTCTGTGTAACCTTGGCTATCCTGGAACTCACTCTATAGACCAGGCTGGCCTTGAACTCACAGAGATCCACCTGTGGTCTGCCTCTTTCTCCCAAGTGCTGGGATTAAAGGCACGCCCCACTACCACCCGGCTAGGATGAACATCTTTATATATCATTGTTATTTTCTGTAGTTTCCTTGGTAGCCATTCTTAAGTGGGATGTACATTGACTCCAAAGTCTTAATTTTAAAAATAATTTTAACAACTCATTCTCCATCTGCTTTTAGTTCTTTCTCTTTGTGCAGAAGAATTCTCTCCGCCTCAGGCCCCACGCCTAGTTATTTTGGGTGACCATGTTTGAGCCCACTAGTTGCAGATTAGGAAATCATTAGTATCCATGGGCATTTGTGCCCTTATTATAAAGTGTGCTCAGAGCTTGCATGACAATTACTGTGTGCTATTTGGGTCATGATCATGGCTTTGGTTAGAGAATTACCAGGACAGACAATACTATTGTAATATGTGGTAAAAACGAATCTCTTGTAAATTAAATGAGTTAGCGTAGACCAGGATTTTTCAGATTGTATTCCATGGAGCCACCTTAGAAGGGTCTTCATGAGCCTCCGTGAGGCAAAGCAAAGGGAATTTTGTATTGGTTTAAGACTGAGTTCTGTGCTTCAGCTGCTACAGAGAAGCCTTGCTCTCCTAGATTTCCTGCAGTAGAATACTGAGCAAGATTTCGAAGTGGGAATGGTTCACTCTTCAGTGAGATTTGTAAGTTTTTAGTTTCTGTAGCGCCGGGAACAGAAGCTCAGGGCAATGCAGATGGGTAGCCAGTGCTCTTCCACTGAGCTGTGATCCGTAAGCCCCAGAACACTTGTGAAGGACCTTGTACTACTACGCTTACGTGAAACATTTTGGAATTTGGGACTACAGAAGGTTTTGAGTGTTCTGAGCTTTATGACTGATGTGGGCAGGCCCAGCTCACTGTGGATGATGCTGCTACCCTTGTGCAGATGGTCCTGATGGCATAAGAAAGCAGACTAAGCAAGCTGTGGAGAGCAACCAGTAAGTAATACTCTTCCATGCCTTACCCCAGTGTGGACTGTGACCCAGGGTATGTAAGGCAAACTTTCCCTAGGTTGTTTTTAGTCGTGTCTATTACTAAAATAATGATTAAGTTAGCAATAGAAAGCTAATGTAAGACATCTTTTATGACTTAATACCAGGGAAGAAGCATCTATACTGGAGCAAAGTTATCTTTGTGAGATTGCTCTTAGGGCTCCTTTCCTTCGGCTTCCAAGTGGGTGGCCAATTTGCTAGCCACTGCTCAAAACCCTGTGTGCACAGATAGTGGCTTTTGCTTTTGTCATTTAGTTGTTTTCATGTTTAGACAAAAGGTCAACATGAAAACTGAACAGTCCTACAGATACCAAAACAGCCACCAGATCAGTGATCACAGAGTTCATCTTACAGTTAGGATGACCAGGTAATTTATTATCCAAACCAAGGCCCTTACTGTCTAAACCAACAGATGCTTATTAACAAACATAACCAGGCAACAGGGACCACTAACTGTTAATGAGCAACTCATTCAGTGCACAGAATGTACCTGCCACCTTAGTCGAGAGGAAGCCAGTGTTTACCAGAGGGAAGCACATGAATCTAAAAATAGGATGTTACAGAAAATAGATGCTGATTATTTGGATTTAGGAAATAATATGTATTCAGTTAACTGATTCTCTCCTGCCAAGGCTGTAAAATGTTAGGAATTTCTTTGCAGTATATTTTTGCCCACCCCTCTCCTTCCTCTTCTGATACCTTCATTGGCTGTGGCAAATATTTGGTGGGGCATATGGATCTAAGGTAGTTAGAAAAATAATCTCAACGCTGTACTTCTGTCAACTCCAGAAATCACTTTTAATCTTGGAAATACTTAGGTCTCGGTCTGGAAGTAGTCCACCGTCCACAATTCTTCAAGGCCCATGTCATTGGCGTAGAAGTTCACCTGACACATTTGCCCACTTTGAGCAATTCTTCATGTTCATCATGAGATGAATGGGCAGGAAGGCGCTAATGTGTGCTGTAAATGCCTGTATATACATGTGCACCTGTCTGCTATGTGTACAGTATGCAGAGAAAACTAACAGGGTACACACCGCCTTAAGCAAATGTTTGGGAAAAAAAACTTTCTTTACATTAACCAAATGTAGGTACTACTGTTAGTTGGGCAAGAAGAAAAGCTAATTTTTAAAATAACTTCTTAAGGTTGTTTTTTGTTGTTGTTTCAGAATTGAGCTGTCTTCTGTATTCATTTTTTACTTATGAGTTCCTAAGCGTTGATAGTTTAATGGGAATATAGTGACTACAGGATATATCCTGTAATTTATACAAGGCAAAGTTATTTGCCAGTTGGTTAAAAAATACCATTAAACTACATTAAATGTTATGCTTGTAACTGGAAAATAAACAAATAAATAAATGGATTATTTTGGCTTCACTATTGAATAACTTCCAGACTTAAGGACTGATTTTAAAACCACAACCTTCAACTAAGTTGGTTTGCATTATTTGAATAACAATAGTAAAACACATAGGTATTCAATCAAAAAAAGCCAAAATCAGAATTGTATCAAATCTATCTTATATGGGATGCCTCTGTGTAGCAGTAGGCCAGGTATTGTTGCAGACTTGGGAAAACATTTACTGTATTAATTTTTAGAGTGTAGCTCCCAGTTAAGAAGAATTTAAACATTTGCTCTATGGGGAATGTAGTAACTGACCTAACAGTTAAAAATGTATATTTAAAATTGAGTAAGCAGAAAATCGATATGATTAACTCATAATTTGAGTTCTCTAGCAGTTTATATATTGTTCTCCTTGGAAGGAGAACAATTTAACATATGTAGTTTTTTGGTACTTCATAAAATCAATGCCCTCAAACCTGAAAAAAGCCTTTCAGAGTAGGGAATCTATTTGCCAACTGAGGAGATCCAAACCGCTTGCTACAAAGAGATCTTTAGAGGCAAGCTGCAGAAGCATCCTGGCCCTTGGGGCTGCTCTCTGAATTCTTGCTTAACTCAAAGATGGTCTCACTTTCTCGTGGGCGGATACCTTGTTTTTCCAGCTCTCTTTTGCACCTCCAAGATGAACAGTGATTTGATGACCACAAAGCCATTGAGAGGGCCGTCAGTACCAGCAAGCTTTCCTTTCCTCCCAGACAAGAGTGCTGCTTGGGTGAAGGACTCGTTCCTTGCTTCATTTCATATTCGCTGGACCCAGCAGTGTCAGCATGCTCCTTGGAGCCTTAAGATCCCAACTGCAGAGATAGCCTCTTCATTAGAAACAGACGGTTCACGAATAGCCTGCCGCTACATGGCTCATGATGCATTTTTTAGTTACCTGCTTGTAGCAGCAGTTTTGCCTACAAGGGTGGAGTCTATTGTGGTGCTTAAGAAATGCACAAGTGGTTACATGCACCATGAAAATTAATAGCTCTTCTGCCAAAGAGATACATTCTCATGGTTTCAATTAACACTGGCATAATAGGACTGTGTCTACACCCGCAGCCCAAACTACAGGGGCTATAATTAGACAATAGTGTTTTACCATCGAGGTCTATGAAGGACTCTCCTGCCTTTTAAGCCATTTCTGTGGATTCCTCTGTTACTTCTATTCTCTTAACGATTCTGAGTATTAGACATTTTGTTATTTTCCCTACATCATTATAAGTGTGAATAAGCTTTTAAGAAACCGAGTATGAACTTTCGTTCTACCCTCAGTAGTATCTTTTCCCTTAGACATAAAGGCTAAGATTGCAAAGGGCATGGTGGGACTTAAGATATGGTGGGGGTCGGGATGTATGCCCAGAGGATGAATGAGTGAAGATCACGAACACCCTTAATCAAGCCATCCTCCGAAGGACAAATGCTGGATATTTGCTTTGTGATTTCTAGAGTTTCTATAGAGACTTTGACAGAAAACTGTGATAAAAAAGTAGAAGAGAAAGCATCTAGGGGAACAGAAGGAGACTGGGAGGGAAAGGAGGGATAAAGGGGAGGTCAATGGGATGTCTGCTCAATGTGCTTGTATGAAACTTAGCCTTAGGTCATAGTACTGCTCGCAATGACTAATTTAAAAGGAAATACTGCCAAGCAGAAAAAGAACAAAAAAAAATGTAGAGTCTTCAAGGGAGTTAATATAATCATATTTTCATATATGAAGTATAGTAGTCCAGTGATTTCAGATAAAAATAAGGCACAACTTCACGTATTTATAGCCTCTATTTTATTTGATTGTATACATTATGCTTTCAAAATCTCCTTATCCGATCAATAGCGAGAGAAAGCGGCATCTTCCCTTCTTGGTGTGTGTACTGAATTGGGAAGGACTTAGGAAACTGCTGACCAAATTCATCACATCCCACGGCAAGTGTGGGCTCCCTAGCTCCTTCTCTTAGCAGAATTTGGTGAAATATTTCCTGTTGTTTTTATCGGGTGCTTATGTTACCAGGCAACAGATGAAAAGCTAGACCTTTTCTGTTTGTTTGGTGTGAGTGGCTGTGCAAAAAAAAAAAAAAAAAAAAACCAAAAAAAAACCAGGCAGGCGAGTGGGGAAGCGGAGCACAGCAACAAATGCATGCTCAGAGCTGGAATAAACTCCAAGGCAATGTGTTTCTAACCTGAGGGCTGCATGCTGACTGCCATTGCTGTGTAATGTGGCTGAAGGCCCGTTCTGGATTTCTGAAATGAAATCCAGGCCGTGGGAAGAGCTCCATTCTAGCATTTTTCTTTTTGCAGACGGCTCACTGGAGGTTTTAATGTGGTGCTTGGAAAATGCAGGTTATTTGGTAGAAAGGCTTTAAAAAATAGGAGACTTTTCTATAAAGGCTTTTTATAGCAGATATGGCATACAGATGTCATAATGCATGTATCTACTCAGGAAGGCTGAAAGGAGGGGGATTCCAGCTGTTCCCCTCCTCTCCTTCCTCCTCCTCTTCCTTCTTTTCCTCTTCTTCCGTCTCTTTCCCCCACCTTTTTCAGCTCTAAAGATGGAACCCAGACCCTCGCTACTCCCAAGCTACACAGCCACTTTACAATGGATACTCTTTTCCTCACATCATGCCTCCTGATCCCACCTAACCCTCTCTAGAATAAAACAAAATAAAATTTAAGAGAAAACAGGGGGAAATGGGAGAAAGGGAAAATCTCATGAAAGCTGCAGTGTGACACAGTGAGTCATTTATTTTTACATGTAGGCGTTCATTGCAAAGAATCATTGGTGCGGTTCAAGGCCCCTAGTCTCTGGTACACCATTGACATTGGGCCCTCACTGAGACTCTGTTACTACCCTGTGTCATGGAGATCCCGCAGCCCTGGATCCACAGGGCCAGCTCCCCGACTCTGGAGCTCATCACAGATGGGGTGAATGTTCTGGTGGAACCTAATTGTGGTTCTGGGCCTGGGTTGGTCTGCCCACCAGCTCTCTTCTGTCTTTGTCACCAGGGTGAGCTGTCCAGCAATGCCCTGCTTAGTTCAGCCCTTGCAGTGATGAGTAAGGGGCGAGGCCGGTTCTCTAGCTTTCCTTTGCTCAGGAGCAGGTCAGTGAAGTGTAGGGGCCGCTCTCCTAACTGTGGCAGCAGTTAAGGAACAGGGACAGCTCTCCTGCTCTTTGTGACCTCAGGGCCAGTTCTCCCAACTGCCTCAGGTATTGATGGGTGGAGTGGAGAGGGGCATCTCTTGTTCATGCTGCCGCTGACAGATGAGTAATGGGGATAGCTCTCCCATGCTCACGTCAGGGCTGACTCACCACATCTCCGCCAACAGGGTTGTCTCTTTTGTGCTGCCCAGGCGAAGTGCAGGGTCTGCTCTCCACAATAGGTACTTTTAAAAGAAGTTAAAAAGTAATTCGGTGACTTCCCCAGTGACCCTTACTATGGTAAATTCTGAGGTGCTTCCGAGAGTTGCCTAATACTGAGAAAGATCATTGGTCAGTTGTGAAGGATTTTCAGAGTCTTAGAAATTGGATATTCGTGTATTGGGATTATGGGTCAATTGTTCAAATTGATTTTGGTGTTTGAGTTAATATAGAAATATTCAGTCCAGAAGCAAAAGTGGACAGATGTTCTCACCCTTTCATAATGTCAACCCCTTCTACCTTCTATAAGCCCTGCCCATTCATTTCTCTAGAAATTCATCATCTCTGCTACATTTAGCTACATTTCTTTGAAAATTTCAGAATGTGAGTTGTATGCCCAGTTTGTTTTGTTAAAAGGGGGCTTTTGTGGTACTAGGGATGAAACCCAGAGCCTGTGATTGTAAGACAAGTGTTCTATCACTCAGCTGCACCCCCAGTCAAGGGAAGTCCTCTCTACCATGTCCACTGGTGTTTTCTTGAGCCTTTGAACTCTTTGTGAGCAGGGCTAGTGAGTAATACCCTGTAATTATATATCCTTTCTCCTCCCTATAGCAACTGAACAGTTTTAAGGCATGGTGCTGGCACTCAGTAAGTCATTATTATTTTATTAAACAATATATCCTCTCCTCCAAGTATCTAGTATGCATTGCTCCATGTAGTCATGTCCTAAATTGCCCTTCTATGTAAAACCTGATTCATTTCTCCAGCAAACATGAAATACTGCACCTTGTCGTTAGAAAGTATTCAGCCCTGTAGTGTGTTTACTGAGTGTGCTGATAGTGTGTGAGGTCTAGGAGCCCCTGTGTTGCCCTCAAGTTTCCTATAGGCTATGATTCCAAAGAAGCCATATAGATAGATATTCACCAAAGCACCTGGGGCATAGCACTTTCCTAGCATGTGTGAGACCTAGATTTGGTCCTCATCACTGAAAATAACATTAGACTTCAAGGAAGTTAAGTACGTGTGCTCTAGAACCAGACTACCTGGGTCCAAAGCTCAGCTTTTAGCTCTGACATTTCAGCTCTGATCTGAAGACCTTGTGTGAATCCCTGAATATTTCTTGGCCCCCTTCTACTTCACCTCTGAGATCAGACATTAATGCTTGCCTCACACACAATTGTTTTGAGGGTTAAATGAGATACTACATGTCATAAGGCCCTTAAATAAGAACCTGACATACCTTAAGTATTCCATAAATGAATCCTAAGGATCAATAAAACCCAGAAAAAGCCATGTGTGGTTAAATTGGTCATGAAACAAAATAGTTTTTCTTCAATCTAGATTTCAAGACCCTCTTTAGCTAGCTTGTCCTAGTCTTACACGCCTGATGACCTGAGTTTGATAAACCCACATTAAAAAAGCAGGGTGTGGCAATGTAAGCTTAAAAGCCCAGCTCTGGGGATAGGGAGGCATATGCATTCCTGGAGATTGATGGCCTGCCAGCCTAGCCTCGTTAGTGAACTGCAGGCCCGTGGGAGTCCACTATCTTAACAATAACGTCAATAAATGAGGTGGGTAGCTCCTGAAGAAGTGAAGGTTGATTTCTGGCCTCCACATGTGTGATTGCATGTGCACACATACTACATTCATTCATTCTCTCTCTCTCTCTCTCTCTCTCTCTCTCTAACTCTTCCTTCAGTGCCTCTTCTTCAACCATTTTCTTCCTAGTCAAACTCATTGCTCAGACCCAGCCAAGCACTCACTCTCTTTCACACACACGTGCATGCGTGAAACTGTAAAAGCTAAATAAGTGTATTCTGAGTGCTTTAAGTCATCCTTTTTGTTCAAAGGTGGAAGGGGAGGGTACATAGAGTTTTCCTCTTCTGTCTTCATAAACTTTTGAGAAATAACTATATCCCTAAGAGAAGCCTAAAAATTGTGACTTTTTTGAAATACAGTCATAAAGCTCCACCCCGTTCTTATCTCAGCACTAAGTATTCTGGGAGTGATTAACATCTGGATTCAGCAGACCCTACTGAATAAAAGAAAAACAACAGCTATTAGTCAAGACATGCACACCAAAATGACCATGGGATTGAACATTTTAAGTGGCATGCTGTACCATAGAGAATAAATGCATAAGTGGTGATTAAAGGAAGACCTTGGAGTACATTGCCCTTTTAATTTTTCCCCACGTGCCATGAGCTACTACATGCTTTTCTAACATCTAAAGTAAATCCACTTTAGTATGGAAGTTTTAGAGAGATTGGAGGCAGCGGTTGACTCTGATGGTTACCAGAGAATACAATGTAAATGGATTTGATTTTATCTTTTAAAACGTCCCAGAGCTGGCTGTGGTGGCACACAGCTTTAATCCCAAAACAAAATATGACTTTATACACTGTATGTTTGTTTATGGGTAAGAAAGATCCAACCTTTCATTCCTACCCATGAGTATAGTGGTACCATTGGCAACTTGTGGAGGAGCATCCTACAGTGCATGGCATGTGACAGACAGCAAGAACCATCACTGGATCAACTGAGCATTGATCTTTTGCCAAAGACTCCAGAATAGAATTTCAAATGCACCATGATGCACTGCTATTTGGGATTTTCTTCCCTGTGTTGATTGGCACTCCTTCGGCTCGTTACCAGTCTATTTTGCCTTTTATTAAGAAGTCCAGTATAGCTCTGAAAGAGATAGCCATTGGGTTTAGCCCCAGAGGGTGGGGATGTTGCAGACTGAAGAGCCTGTTCTTGTTACACAGGATCTACCATCCAGGCATGGACAGGTTAGTGAAGTTGGGGCCCAAAGCCTAGAATGCTAGTTGATTGAAATGTGTTCTAGAAGGGGGAGATGCTATGGGGGACTCCTACTTCTTTAGATTTCCTGGCTGTTTAAAAAAACTCTTCCCTTTATATAAAGCTCTCAGCCAGCAAATGGGATTTGCTTATCAGATCCGGAATTCCCTTCTGGTGAAGTATTGCATGGTGGTCTGATTTATGGCTGAAAAGAGAAAGAACACTTTTTTTCTCTCGCTTCAGTGTTTAACATGTTCTTTTGTCCCAGCTTTCTTATAATTTCTCTATCTCTCTTCACAGTTGTAGTATTATTTAGTGTTCCCATGGCCAAGTGATCGGTTTTAGTAGTTATACAGCAAATCACACGTACAGCATGAGCCAGTACTTAGCCAAAAAAAGTGAAATGGAAAAACATTTCTATACCCATAATCTTTCTTTAACAAAACTCCACTGTGTCATGTGATTTCATCTGCTGTCTGATATTTTTTTCGAGACAGGGTTTCTCTGTGGCTTTGGAGCCTGCGCTGGAACTAGCTCTTGTAGACCAGCTTGGTCTCGAACTCACAAAGATCCGCCTGTCTCTGCCTCCCGAGTGCTGGGATTAAAGGTGTGCGCCACCACCGCCCGGCTCGCTTTCTGATTTTAAACTGGAGACTAACTACATCAGAGTCCTTTAGGGGAGGGCATCACAAGGTCTCCTGCATTAATGATTTGACATGCAGTTGAACTTGGCATGTAAATATAATATGGAGTTTCATAGAATTATCTTCCCCACGCCATGAAAATAAATAATAGAACAAGTGCTTTGGGAAATGCTCTTTGAATCTACTGATCTTTACTTGAACATTTTTGTTTGCTTCCTAAAGGTCTGTTCTACCTTGGGATTTTCTTTTGTGTTCTGTAGAACAGGTTTCATATTCTAATACCGAAATTCTCAGTTTGATATCTAATGTCACCATCCCAGACACATGTTAAAAGCTCAGTATCTACATTTATTCTGCCAAGGAGCCTGCTAGCTCTTAAGAATAATGTTCAACATACCATGTACTATTCTGTAATTCTCCTTTCCTTTCCCTCCATCTGCCCCTCTCTCCTTCCTCGCCGCCTTCTTTCTACTCTCCTCTCTCATTAGTATTATTATGTAAGCAGGGCCTCACCCTTTTCTCCAGGCTGACTTTTACTTGCTGCCCTTCTGCCTCAATGTCCTAAGTCCACGATTTGAGACATGCTCTAACACATCTAGCTGTATTGTGGGTTTTTTATAAGTCATTTACATAACCTGTGTATCTCTTAAGATCCAGCCATAGCCGGGCGGTGGTGGCTCACGCCTTTAATCCCAGCACTCGGGAGACGGAGGCAGGCGGATCTCTGTGAGTTCGAGACCAGCCTGGTCTACAAGAGCTAGTTCCAGGACAGGCTCCAAAGCCACAGAGAAACCCTGTCTCGAAAAACCAAAAAAAAAAAAAAAAAAAGATCCAGCCATTTAGCAGCCTCTCTAATGTGGACTGGAACTAAAAACAAAGAAGAAACTAAGCACTGCCTAAGAATAGAATTGCCTATCTTCTGTTTAGGATGACAGGAAGCCGTGACACAACTGGGAAATCATAGTGACACAGTGTCTGATAAGGTGCAGTACTGGAATCAAATGCGGGAAGGTGGCTGTCAGCAGGTTGTGTAATCTCTGCCTACAGTTTGCTTATCTCTGCAATGTGAGAGCAGCATCGCTGGTGTTAGGCTAGGCCCCTTCCAGGGCAGACTTCTGTGATCCTATGACTTGGGCTCCCTTCCTTCTTGAGGCCTGCTTGTTCATCTGTAAAACGAGAGGTGAATGAGTATCAAAGTCCTAACAATGTGTGACTCCAAAGGAATGAACTTTTAGCTATCCAGAAAATCTAGTTATCCAGAGAGGCCATTCCTCAAGGATATTGGTTAGCCAGAATTTTACTGTACATTAATACACAGTTAAAGAGACTAATTTAATGCTTAGGAAAACATTTGGGAATGGTTAAAACTGTGGAAAAGTCCTAACTCTTTGTAGAGAATGTTGACTTTAGTGTATACAATTACCATCTTGTTGCATGCTTTTCCCCTCTTACGCTGGCATTCTGTTGGGAATAAGCCAGAGAAGGGTGTGTGTGTGTGTGTGTGTGTGTGTATACACACCGAGTTGCACACACACACACATGCACCAGATAGACAGCACCATCCTGTTCCTAAGGGCACTGTTGATAAGTGATAACCAAAGCAACACCAGAGCAGGTGACATACATTGCCATCCCGGTATTTGCTCCCTGCTATAGTATCTGCTTCCAAAAGTCTATGCTCAAAGAACTAGTTGCCGATGAGAGTAAAGAATGCACTAATCCTCTGATAAAGGCTCCAAAAGAGGAGGAGAAGAGGGCAGAGAGAGTAAGCCAGGAACTTTGAGTTAGCCGTCAGCATATGATACCTAGCTGGGATCCTTTCTTACTCTTGATGGAAATGAAGAATGGGATGGAATTGGCTCTTTCATGACCCTCAACAGTTTCATCCGACAGAACAAGAAAGATGACAGTAAATGCCGTTTCTCTTAGAGGGTGGCTAGCCTAGTGATTTTATCTTTGCTGTTTGACTCCTATAGGGTCTCCCGGTTTTTGCTCAGTGTGCAGCCCTTTTAAATTCTGGCCACATACACATCCTCCTTTGCCACATTACTGTCCTAGATTCCGCCACCTTATTCTAAGAAAATGCAGGTGCTGTGCGCCTGTTTGTTCATTCCATTGGTGTCCCTGAGATGATCTTCATTTATTTCTCCAATAACTTTCTCATAACTTAGCAGAAGCCTCATCACTTTGATTATATGTTACAAGAACACTCCATACTTGACAGTCCACAAACCCTTCAGTGTTTAAGGTTACTCATCTTGCCCTATAGAATGCATGATCTTCACCTTCTGCATAGCTTTTGGATGTCAGACAAATTATACATGAAGTATCCTTGGGAAATATAGTTGGGGGTTAATGTGCAAAGGGCAGTCTTGGAGTTAGTATTTGTTTACAAGTTGTACCTATGTCTCAGTCTGGTGCTGAAAAGGTCTTGAGGGCTGCCGTCAGTAGACCTAAACAAAGAAAGAACAGAATTGACATTGACCTCACTCACCCCACCCCTAACTCCAGCTTTCCGGCACCTGTCTTCCACTTGTCTAATTCTTATTGTAATCCACTTCCACTGGAGTCAAGCCTCCTAATTGAGAGCACTACTAACTCATTCATGGATGATCCTCCACTGTCAGTTGTGTCTCCTTTAACCCAACTGTGGCTTTCTTTCTTTTTTTTTTTTTTGTCTTGTCACACATTAGGTGAACCCCACAGCCCAGTGCACGCAAGCGCTGCTGAAGATGACCTACTGTTCCCACTGCCAGGGCCTGGTGTCTGTGAAGCCCTGTTACAACTACTGCTCTAACATCATGAGAGGCTGTTTGGCCAACCAAGGAGACCTCGATTTTGAGTGGAACAATTTCATAGGTGAGCGAGCGATTGATGTATTTGTTTTACTAGCGATGACTCCGCTTCTTGCCACAAGGACTGTTGTAATTGCCAGCTCTGAGATTTTCCTTTCCTTTTAATGTGAAATGTTTGCCAGAGTCCTGACTGTGCTGTGCTCAGTACTTTGAGGTAGTAAAACCAGCACTGCCAGTCAGTGTCCTCTTGAACTAATGGTGGCATTGCAGAAGACAGTTAGATGCACCGGCTTTGAATGCAGCAGGAGGTTTCTTTTTGATATTTCCCGTGAGATTCTCAGGTTTAGCACTCATCCTAGGTCTGTTCATGTTCACTATGATGTGCAGTCTTCACAGAGCTATGAAAGTAGCTTTGAAGATTCTCTCTTAGGCTGGGCAGGTGGCTCCATTGGTAAAGTGCTTGTTTTGCTAGAACAAGGGCCTATGTTTGATCTCCACAATCAGAAAAACAGCTAGGTGTGGTGGGGCACCGATAATCCAGGGCTTGGGAGGTAGAGACAATCAGCCTAGCTTAAGTACTGTGCTCCAGGTCAGTGAGAGACCCTTTCTTAAAGAGAAAAATGAAGGTGGCGTTAGCATTCTTAGGGATCCTGAAGTTATCCTGTGGCACAACCCCTGCTCCTATGCACAGCCCTCCCCCCCACACAAACACTGTATTCTTTCTTTTACATGTCACCCAAGTCTTTGGCAAACTGACCAGATGCCCATTTGATCATCGGATCGGAAGAACTCTGATGTGCAAAATTACAGGATTTGTTGTCATAGGGACTTAGCCATGGTAGAGTCCTCTTACATGAGTGGACGGATTCTTTCTCTGATTATTTAGGAAATAGGACTGTTGAGTCTGTTGATTTCTGCCAATTAGGAAGCCATTACTAGAACCCAGACAGCACTGCAAAATATCTAGGTTCTGAGAAGGACAGTTACGATTTCAGGGAAAACAGAAGCCTGATTTAAACAGCCAGCAGCCATTGTGCCCATTGTGCACAAAACTCCTGAAATGTCCCTGGCCGGTATTGAGGTCACAGAGGGCCAGCATTGGAAGAGAACAGTGCATACATGCTTAGACTATACCAGTTCATTCTCTCGTCCCCCAGTCACATTTGACGAATTGCACATTGAAATGTCTTTAGAGGAATCAAGCTTTTGCTAAGTCTTCCATCTCATGGGAGCGTGCATGTAATTTGCTGGCTCGTTTTTGCTTTATTTTGTTTAATTTTGTTTGTTGAAGGTTTAAGTTTTTTGGAGTAGAGGAAATTCGAGTAAGAAAATACACTTTAGACTGAGCGAGAGTGAATTGCCATTTTAAGTCTGTTTGAAAGTGCATCAATAAGTTGGGTCCCACCAATTCTTAAACACAGGGACTGGGAGAGAAAGATGTAAATATTACACTCTGAAGCGTAATTGTGGCCTAGATAGCTCAAAGCTGTGGAAACCCTGGGAAACAAATCTTTTGCATCCAGAAAAATAGAATCTCTCGAAAGGGGAAGCATAAAACCATAAGGACACACAAGCACACATGCTGTGCCATGCCCAGAATGAAACCAGGGGAGAAATGAAAAATGTCCTATGGAAATAAAGACTATGGTATCGCCCTATCTAACTAAGGTCATCCTCTTCGTCCCCCACCCCAATTATACTCTCCCCATAGCCAGTTGTGGAGTTTGTGATTCATTTACTTTTTCTTCTTAAATTGCTGTTTTGGGTTGGTTGTCATTTTTCTTCTCTCTTGCCGTGTAGCCCAGAGTGGCCTCCAACTAACTCACCCTCCTCTAGCCCCTGCCTCGGAATGGGTAAAATTGCAGGTGGACTCTATCACAGGTAGCTAAACTTAGTTCTTAAAGAACGACAGTGGGGCTTCTTAACTTTTGAACATAGTAGGCTTTTCTCTGGGGCAAGCGAGTACGAAAAGCTTTTGGTGACAGTGAGTTCTACTTCCTTTCCTACCCAGGCACCCCGAGGGCAGTGCAGGGATAGTTCCACCTACCTTACGTTCTGTTATTTCAGCCTGTCCAGCAGCAGCCACTACCAAGGCGCTGTCACATCCTTGTATCAAAGCCCAAATTCCTGTCCGTCTCGCCTGCAACCCTCCAGATCCACAGCATTATCAAAACCATACTTGGCTTGATTAATGGTTTCAGCCTCCACCTGTTGCTGCGCTTCTTGTAGTGTATTTTTTAAAATTACATGTGCTATCTGTGAAGAAACGGAATTAAACCCGAGTGGAAATGGATAGGATTTTGGAATGGATTTTTCTGCAGCTATTTTAAATGATGCTCTCGGAGTGATGTAGTATGCAGTTGTATGTCAGCATCATGTTTAACGGATACACTCCCCTTTGTTTCTAATGAAGCGGATATAAAAGGCCAGACGTAATAGACATGTTAATCTCCTGTTCTTTTTCGTGGATTTTTCACAAGGGTTTAATTAATCTCCTCCATGGTTGTAGAATTCAGTCCCAATTACATGCCTGTGCTGTAAATATTCATATTCCCTCTCGTGCTGGAATTTTTCTTTGCTGTGTAAATGACTGTGCAGTTACTGAGTAGTCAAGGATTTATTTCATCCCTTTGAAAGGCACATCTTGGGTTTAAGTTGGGAAACTGCCTTCAGCTCTTCAGTCAGGTTGGGAGGCTAAAGATGTGGCTTTCTGATTATTTATTGGAGACACAATGAAAAAGTAATCACTTTCCCTAGTGAGAACGGACTACTTTTTCAACACTGTTTTTTATGAGCATACATTAATTATATATAATAATGGGTTTCATATGATATTTCCATACGTGCATATATTTGATCATACTCATCGCCATTACCCCTACTTGTCTCCTCCCACTCCTGCTAATTCCCAAGAAAGAGAGGCTTTTCTGGGTGAGTTGGGAGGGGCCCCTTAAAACCAGTGTGTTGAGCTAGTCCTGTGGTTGGACCAGACTCGAGACTCTTTCTCAAAATGAGCAGCGATTTTCCAAGTCAGCCTCGTTGCTGGGCTCTCCGTGTTTCCGCAACTGCATCTGCCTATCACCACAAGTTCTAAGTGCTCAATTCTTGTCAGCCTTCCTCAGGACTGTTCCAATTTTGGGTCCAAATATGGGAAACACCTTTGGAAACTCAACCTTTGTAAAATGTCTGCCTTTCCACCAAAAGAAGCTGGTTTTCGGAGAATCATAAATTCTCCTTAGGTTCAACTTGTGTGTCACATGCTGTGCCTCTCTTAACATTCAGTTGACTCAGAGCCAGCCCTGTTAATGTCACATGTTACTGCCAATGGGAATTTAGTATTGGAATTGCTGACGGGGACACCAGCCAGTTCCTGGCGGAGGCAGGAACCAGTATGATATCCCATGCATATGAGAATTGTAGCCTCTGTCAACCACAAGGAAAGTAAAATACCAAGCCAGTCATCTTTGGTATTTCTTTGGGGGACTGGTGGCGGCTGTCGAAGGGGCGGTGGCTAGCCAGTCCTGACTTCCTGCAGGGTTCCAGGCAGCTTTGGCTTTGGTCTGTGAGCCACAGGCAGAATGGGTCCTCAGTCGCATTCTTCAGCTGTGCTACACGCAACGCCATGGCACCGGCCCCGACAAAGGCCTGGGTTCCCTCTCCATTCCCAGGCCCTTGTGTATGGCCAGTGGCCCTGAGTTTACAAAGACGCCAAACAGCCAGAAGAATTGGGGTTTATGTTTCCTTTCAGGCTCTCACAAACACATTAGGGATCGATTTGGCCTGCCTTTCCTCACCACTGGGGGAATAAATACGTACAAAATGCACCCCACCCCCCTTCAAAACCTCTGAAGTTTGGAAGTTTGTTATTTATTCATAACATTTTGATTTGGAGCTTGCGATTTCTTGGCTTGTGAAGGAATGTGCTTTCTGTATGTGGTGGTCCCTCGGCTTTGACAGTGACAAACACGCTTACGCTGTGCTCCACTTGTTTGCAAAAGTCGCCTTTCTCTAGCACATCAAAAGCATTTTCCCCCTCTCTCCTCTGGTACAATGGCAATGGCATATTCATGCTTTCAGCCTTTCCTTAAAGGTTAGCGACATCATTTTATTGGTGCTTACTTACTGCTACTACTTTAAAGCATCACACTGCACAGGAATGTGTTCATGGTTGGTGGCCTCACACTTTCTAAAGTTACGTGTAGCGCTTATTCTAGGTTGAAAGTAAAAACTTGATAACCAACTTTGATTTCATTTTTTAGGATGCTACTTACAGCCTTTCCCCCACTAGAAAGCTTAGGTAGAAGCTCTGCTCGGGCAGCAACTGAGAGGGACACCCAGCCTTCTGAAAAGGGACACTCTTTTCTCGTTCTTGACATTGAAGTACCTATAGGAGTGGACAGTGGGGCTCTAACTTCTGGAGTGTAAAGGAGAAAACACCATTTAAAGGTTAACTATTGAAACCCAGCTGCTAAGAGCGCGCATCTTTCATCCAGAGGACCCAAGTTGGTTCCCATCACCCAGGGCAGGTACCTCACCATCACTTGTAACACCAACTCCAGACTATCCGCCAACTGTGGCTTCACAGGCACTCACTCCCACCTGCACATGCCCACAGACAGACACAAACACACATCCACACACACACAGTAATAAAAAAAAATGGTTTTTCAAAAGTTTACTATGTGTCAATAATTAACACATCCTTTTTCCCCCTCCTTGGGGGAGGGTTTCATTTCCAAAAGTTCTTCTAATTTTGTGCAAGTTATCAGGCAAAGATACCAAATCATAATCCCCAAAAGCACATATGGGAAACAAATAACAGCTTATTTTCTTTAAGGAATCGAGCACTCGCTAGGAAATGACAGTGTCCTTCAAAGTCTAAAAGTGACGTCCAGGTATCGGTAAAACCACAGGCCACAAATGAACAATGTTTGTGTACTGTGTTTTGTCTTGTGATTTCACTGGAATCCCCAAAAAACATGCATATTACTACTAAATCAGCTGAGGCCCTAATGTTTGAAAATGGGGTTATCTTAACCCCAAAGTGGCACGCCTCAAAGTTTCATTATTTGAAGTCATTAGGACTCCCAGAACGCTTTCATTTCTATTATCTAACTGTGCACTCAAGGATCTGAAATGTCTCTTTAAAAGAAATGAAAGAAAAGAATTGGTATGCCAGGATTGTAACTGATTTATGTTCTCAACTCTCGAAAGTGGAACCTGAAAGGAAAAGATCCCAGGGAAGTGTCTGGGAGAACAGGCATGTTCCTCTATCCCTAGCCAGATTGTCAGCTGGGTGCTAGCTGACATATGAAGGAGTGAGTGATCCAAAAGATGGGAGATTCCCGATTGAATTTCCTTGCCCCAGAACAAGACATTCATCTAGCTCCTTCGTACTTTAGCGAGCTACTGATACATAATGTGTAGATACAATTTGAAATTATAGAAATAGCTAGAAAATAAGAAAAAATGGGGGAAAAAACCTGTGTATTATCTCCTTCCTCCTCTCCCTTCCTCTCCTCCCTCTGAAAAAAGCAAAGGCAATGAAATTGTCATGCTGATAGTCAAATCTGAACTGATGATTTTTCTGTCTGTGCTGTATTGTCTTTCTCCAACCCTTACTAGACGCTATGCTGATGGTGGCGGAGAGGCTGGAGGGCCCTTTCAACATTGAGTCGGTTATGGATCCTATCGATGTGAAGATTTCTGATGCTATCATGAACATGCAGGATAACAGTGTGCAAGTGTCTCAGAAGGTATCTAAGGCAGGATGCTGGGCGGGACAGCGAGACACACCCTCCGCCTTGTCATGTAACATCCCTAATAGGAACTCACTTCCCCTGTAGGTTTTCAAAGGCTGTGGGTCACCGGCTGGCCGAATTTCTCGGTCCATCTCTGAAAGTGCCTTCAGCGCTCGATTCAGGCCTTATCATCCAGAGCAACGCCCAACCACAGCCGCTGGCACTAGTTTGGACCGACTGGTGAGTACTTTAGCAGGAATGGGTGTGTTCAGTGGCAATGAACTCCAAACATTTGCTCCAAAAATGAACTTTTAGTTGGAAGGCATACATGTGTGTAAGTCTTTTAGGTGTTTAACATTTTAATCATGTTGTATGTGGACGGCAGTAAATGTGCCTCATTTTCTGTCTCAGGTCCTATATAGTCAAGGAAATGGGTTGTAACAAGTTTCATCTCCAGACTTCTCTTCAGTGTCATTGTGTATTTACTGAGCATCTGTTATATACCCGCCACTAGGTTATGCACGAGGGGAAGCTCAGGGCAGTAAGACAGGGCCTCGGACTCCAAAGACCTCAACAAAGGGAGCGAAGCACCAGTCTGAGCTGTTCAGTAAGAGCCAAGTAATCTCACAAGTAAACAACCTAAAATCCAGAGTTGATATTTGATAACATTTAACTTGTTAATGTCATGCATGGATTTACTTTTTATGACCAATAAGATAAATACTGCCAACTTCAAACATCTTCACATTATCCACACCATACCCAAAATACGGTCTGCCTTGTGTATAAGGAAGCGAAGAACTACCTACATAAGTCCTTGTTCAGGTAGGAAGGAGGTCTTTGCCATTGGCTGGTCTTTCCTAATCACCTTTTCAAAGTAAATTTCTTCATGCAGCAAAACAGCCTTGGTTCAGTTTTGTCTTCGTTGGGTTTTAAATATTTTCTTAAACCTCCCATGGTGCCTTTTAGTATATAGAATTTTAAAGTGAAGTGGGTTGAGGGCAGAGGGATGTGTTCTAGGCTTGTGTAAGGTCAAAGTCGATGATGGTAGGATAGGAGAAAAATTTAGGCTATAGACAGATGATACACGGCAATCTGGGAGTACTAGTGCCATAGTTGGAGGGAACCTAGAATAGGAAGCCTGACAGGGTCCTGATGTGAAAGGAGGAAGAATAAAGCCAGTGAAGTTTGCCTGTGTGGTGTGGATGCTTGCTTGATTCAGACCAGGAAAGCCTGGGGTGAAAAGACTGTGTTACAGGCTGTGGAGCTTGGCGGAGCTGGGGTGGCAGTTACATGAGGAAGTAGACAGTGGATCCAGAATCCAGGCAGCTCCTTTAGAGTTTGCACTTGAACTATTAATTCCTCTGAGTGGTTGTTTATTTCTTGGTATTTTCCTTCAGTCTGAACTTGAAACACTGAGTCGCATATAATCTAGAGCTATTTAGAAATGATCAAAAGGCACACCCATAAATAGTTTGGCTTAGTTTTTTAAGATGGGTTTATATCAACAACATTCTTTTCTTGCTGTTTTATTTCATGTGTATGGACGTTTTGCTTTGCATGTATGTGTGTGTACCACTTGGATACCTGGTTAAGTGTAGAGTTCATAAAAGGGCATCAGATCTCCTGAAACTGAAGTTATAGATAGCTGTGAGCTATCAAGTGTGCCCTGAGAAGAATCCCTTGTCCTCTGTAAGAAGAGCAAGTGCTCTTAACTACTGAGCCATCTCTCCAGCCCCATTGTTTGTTTAAAAAGTGTATATAATATGTTTTGATCATATTTATCCCATTACCCTTTCTTGTCTTCCTTCAAGTTACTCAGCCTTCTACGTATATGATGTGTACTTATATGAGAGAGAGAGAGAGAGACAGAGAGAGAGAGAGAGAGCCAATGAGTTTACTTCCAGGTTGTGCACAGAAGCGAGGGTGAGGGGTTACTTACAGCCTACCAAATACCGAGTGCTGGGATCATACATTTTGTAGTTTTGCATTTGTACATAGATGAGCCATTTTTTAATTTTCTTTCTTAGGTTACCGATGTCAAGGAAAAACTGAAACAAGCTAAGAAGTTCTGGTCCTCTCTCCCAAGCACCGTCTGCAACGACGAGAGGATGGCGGCAGGAAATGGCAATGAAGATGACTGCTGGAACGGCAAGGGCAAAAGCAGGTTAGCCTCCACTGAGGGAAAGAGCAGCTTCTCAGCTGCGACCTAAGAGAAGCAGCTCACTCTAGCTAGTGATGCCACAGAAGGTTTCTAGGTGTCCTTAGGCATGGGCTTTGGCATTTAGGTGTTCCAAAAGGCACCCAGATACTTAACAAAGGACCTGGCATAGTTCTACTCCAGTGCTAAGGGCTTTTAAAAGCATTCAGTGCCCCTGGCCCTTGGCTCAGGGTCCTGGCCTTCTAAAGCACCACTTCTCAAAAGGTCACATTCTCTTTGATGATTCCATGTATCCCACCCTGGCACACTCAGTGACTGAGATAAGCACCCATTCAGAGGGTGTTTTTCTTTGCCAGAACAATCGCCACAAAAGAGGTCACAGTCAGATCACAGAAACTACACAGTTCCGGGAGGGAGAAGGAACAATTAGAGTTGATTGTAAATGGAAGGCCGTCTACTCCCTCTATGCTGGGTGGAGACCCTAACATTCAGCAAAGTCTTTGCTCACCTACACTTACTTACCGATCATTTCAATGGAGTCATGTCTTACTTTCAGGTACCTGTTTGCAGTGACAGGAAATGGATTGGCCAACCAGGGCAACAACCCAGAAGTCCAGGTCGACATCACCAAACCAGACTTACTGATCCTTCGTCAAATCATGGCCCTTCGGGTTATGACCAGTAAAATGAAGAATGCCTACAACGGCAATGACGTGGACTTCTTTGATATCAGTAAGCTTTGGTGATTTTGACGTATGGGGCTTGTTCTTTCCTGACCGGATGAGACTATGCGCCATTGAAATCTCTGTTCTCTTCTCAATGTAGGTGATGAAAGTAGTGGAGAAGGAAGTGGAAGTGGATGTGAATATCAGCAGTGTCCTTCTGAGTTCGAGTACAATGCCACTGACCATTCTGGGAAGAGTGCCAATGAGAAAGCCGACAGTGCCGGTGCCCATGCGGAGGCAAAGCCCTACCTCCTCACTGTCCTCTGCCTCTTGTTCTTCGCTGTGCAGAGAGAGTGGAGATAATTGTCAAACTCTGAGTAAAAGTGTTCATCATCAGAGAGTTAGAAGGCACCAGTTCTCACTTTTTTACCATCCTAGTGACTTCGCTTTTTAAATGGACGGACAGCAAATGTACAGTTTTTACCATGTGGCCACTGGTTTGAGCAGATGTTGACTTTGTCTTCTCATTCAGTTTGAGGGGACAGCAGGGATTCCTGCATTTGAGTTTGTTGTGCTCCTTCAGAAATCGTGTTCAATGTGGCTAACAGTGTAGGTACAGAACTCTAGTTAGTTGTGCATTTGTGATTTATCACTCTTGTTTTGTTTTGTTTTGTTTTTTTTCGCTCATTTTATTTGTGGGGCTTTTCTTTTCGAATTATGATCTCACCTTGTTTCTCACAAGAAAACCAGGGTCCTTTCTTGGCATGTAACATGTACGTATTTCTGAAATATTAAATAGCTGTACAGAAGCAGGTTTATTTATCATGTTATCTTATTAAAGGAAAAAGCCCAACAAGCCGTAAAATTTCCATTTAGCCCTCTTATTTGAACCTCCTTATCTGGAGAGAAGCGGAGGCAACTTTGAGGTTTCTTTCTTTCGTTTGTATTCAATTAGGACAGAATGTGGAGGCCCAAATAGGCTTCCGAGCCACTTGTCAGATTGCATTCAAACACCAGTCTAAGAAGAGAGTTAGTCTCCACTCAGAACTGGGTGCTGGAAGAGACTGCAGACTGCCCATTTGGATTGAGTGGAATCTTGAATTCTTGAATCCACCCATACTCAAAGTGTACCCGATCCAGGAAAATAAAGATTCTTGATGTAGGTGCCCTTGAAAGATGAAAGGCACTCAGGGTGCCCCACTTTATCCCATGTACACTCTTGGACTTGGAGGGGGTATATATTAAGAACCAGGCAGCTTAGAGAGCCACCATGTACCAGTTTCTATATCCATGCTGACACTCTAGTACTTTATCCCAATGGCAGTAGCAGGTGACGAACAATCTCATTTGTCCCCCTCTGTTGGAGGGATCCAGATTCCTGACCCATTGACCACTCTGGGAAGACTGCCATAAAAGGGAGCTGTCTGGCAGCTAGCCAGAACTGAGGTACAGCCTGGGCTCAGGGAATAGCTGTCAACACTCAAGCGGAGTTTTTGTCTGTGTGTATATGTTTGCATTTTGTAGACTCCAGTTTTGAAAAGAGTGTAAGGTGATCTAATTGGATCTAATTGGATTGTTTTTTTTTTTTCCTCGCCGCTCACTTTTGATCAGTTAAATGAAGGACCCAAACTGATTTGTAGCCATCTGCTATCGATCCTGCCCAAGGAGCCCACTGAAAGGAGAGAGAGCTGGGTGTCCGGATTTTTGTGTGTTATCCATTGTGGGAGGAATGGAAGTACATAGAGCTAAGAAGACCTCATCTAAGCCACATAGGTGAACTAGCAAAAGCCCTAACTTGTCCCAGGCCAAAGACTTGTCCACTGCCTTGCCCCCTTGGAAGCCCTTTTCTTAGAGCCAAATGACCAGTCAGACAACCTGGAGAATGTAGCAGATCATTTCAAAATGAGTCCTCAGAAGTCTTCAGAAACACTACCACTGTGCAACGCTCTTCTCTCTTAAGTCATTAAGATGCCAGAAGCCCATAGACAGGTTGCTTTGCATTATTCAATCTTTAGTTGTAAGAGGAAAGTTCTATTTTTATATTGAAACATAATTACTTGATAGCTCAGGGTCTACATTTCATTCAACTTTTTACACCAAATTCTTCAGAATGGTCAAAATGAAATATTGGGAGCTGCTGTAAACGGAGGCTTAATTTTATTAGAAGTAGCCAGTTATTTATTAAAGCATGATGTTAATAAAATAGGCATATTCTGGCTGGTGTGTATAAGTGGTTTTTTTTTTTAAAGCAAATCACAGGAAACATAGCTAGCTCCATTTATATACGAGGAAAAGTAGATTGTAAATAGCTGGGCTGCCTTGTGAGAACTTGGAAAATGTGCTGATAGTAAGTACCTCAGTTGTGAGGAATTCCTCTTTAGCTTAGACTGCTATTACTTTTACTTGGTAGAAATGAATCTGGTCTCTGAAATATGGCTCAAAGATTTATCCCTGTAGACCTTGTTAGATTGTTTTTAATTTAAAACCTTGAACTCTGCCCAGCTGTTTTCTTTCAGTCAAGTCCTCCAAACCAATAACATTTTCCAAATTAAATATTCTTGAAGGTTTTTCTGGACGCTTACTGATTTGTTTTCTTTCTTTACATTTTTCCTCTGTTACCCTTTTATTATTTAAATTGTCTCTTGCTTTTGAACTTGAACTATGAAATAAACAAATCATAGATTTTTCCATTCAGCTCTGACTGGACAACTTTTGGCTTCTCACCAGCTGGCAGACTTACCCTCACCACCACCACCTCCCCCTCCCCCCCCGAAGAAAAGAGAATAAAGGCAAGTTAAGTATTTGAAAAGCTTTCGAGTTTGGAGTATGAGGCAGAATAAAAACCTTTAGGAGAGGACCTGACTTCTCCAAAGCTAGCAGCATGTGAAAGGGTTGAGTGTTACAAAGTTATTTTCTTTCAAGCACTTCACTGACTCTGCATTTAAGAAAAAAAAATATGGTAGAGATTGTCAGAAAGGGGATTGCAAGGCAAAAAATGACAAAAGTTTTATAACTTCGATTGTATACTGCCTTGTAAAAGTGTGGCCCCTAGTATTTGAATAAAAATAAAAACTGCAAAGAATTGATTTACACCTTTAAACTTGAAGTAGATAGACATTTAGAAAGCTAAAAGTTTACATGAAATATAAATTGTCAGTTGTGATGATAGAGCCAATAATAAAATAAGTTTAGATGGTGCCGCTTATTGAGGCTGCCGGGCGGTGGTGGCGCACGCCTTTAATCCCAGCACTCGGGAGGCAGAGACAGGCGGATCTCTGTGAGTTTGAGACCAGCCTGGTCTACAAGAGCTAGTTCCAGGACAGGCTCCAAAAGCTACAGAGAAACCCTGTCTTGAAAAACCAAAAAAAAAAAAAAGAATATTTATTGACATAGTGAAATGGTTTAATAAGTTAATAACAATATCTACTAGAGGAATGACAGAGAGAGATATCATTGTTTGGCAAATACAAAAATACATCTTACTCTTGGAAACAAGAGAAAAACACTCAGAAAATATGACTCAAAACTTAGCAGAGAAAATATAACTGTGTTGTATTGATAGCCTCATAAATTGAGTTTCTCTATTTTTAACTTAGTTTTTCTAAAACCCCCTTTGTGCTTCGAGAACTAGTTGAAGGAGTCTGAGGATGTCTCAGCTGATGGAATGCTTGCCTGGCATATGTGAGGCAGCACTGGGTTCCATCTCTAGCAGTCCGTAAACTGAATATGGTAGAGCACTTGTGGGGAGCAGAATGTCACCATTTATTCTCCTAATTATGTTAAATATATTGATAGTAGAGGATCCTAATGAGAACGAGTCTGTAAGTTTAGGACTCTACACTAGGGACATGACTTCTCACTGATGCCATGCTTGGATTTTTACTGTGCATGGCTCAGAATCATCTCAGTTGGTTTTCAAGAAGCCAATATTGAATAGGAAGAGGAGCCATCTGGGATTATGGGACTATGACTCAAGTGTACTCCATTTGTGTTAAGATTCAGTCTTGCTATTACCATTTGAGACAGCACTGACCAAAGCTATTGGGAATGCTTGGTGATGAGCCAAAGGAGCTGTTTTGGTCTGGAATGGACTTGTGATTTCCTAGTATAAAGTACTCTTTTTATTTTTACTGCTTTCTCAAGCTTCTTGTGCCTTTAGCATTGACAGCCACCACACAAGACAGGGTTGAAAGTATTAGGAAAATATGTAAATAAATTCTGGTTGTGGCATGAAGTTAACCTATTCATGGCTAAAGAATTGTTATACACCAACTCAGCTTTTGTGTAAAATTAAAGGTTTATGGAGCAGTGTTTGAAGAGATTTCGGAGTTCAACATTTATCAGTAAAACCTACAGAAATCTTTTTTTCCAGAAGGAATGTCCATGTGTGGAATTAAAATACACACTGCAATGCACTTTTGACATTTCCTCTTCTTAAAATTGGACCTTGCTATTTTGTTCAGGATCACCCTCAGCTCCTGGAGTCAAGTGATCCTCTTGCCTCAGCCTCACAAGTAGCTGAGACTACAGCTGCATACATACCACTATTTCTGATTACTAATGTCTTTCTCATCCACCCTCTCCCACTGCTGTCTTCTGGTGATGGGGAAGGAATCAAGAACTTTGTATATGTTAAGCTAGTGTTCTGCAACTGAACTACATACCTAGCCCTGTTTTGGGTATCTTCTTTTTTTGTTTTTGTTTATTTAAAAAAAAAGGTTTATTTAACTTTTTATTTTATGTGAATTGGTGTGAAGGTGTCAGATCCCCTGTAACTGGATCTTTAGACAGTTGTGAGCTGCCATGTGGGTGCTGGGAATTGAACCCAGGTCCTCTGGAAGAGCAGTCAGTGCTCTTAACCACTGAGCCTGAGCCATCTCTCTAGCCACCTGGTTTTGTTTTTTTTTTTTTTTTTTTAAGATAAGGTTTCTCTGTAGCTTTGATACCTGTCCTGAAACTAGCTTTTTCTGTTCGAGGTTGGCCTCGAACTCACAGAAATCTGCCTGCCTCTGCCTCCCGAGTGCTGGTATTAAAGGCGTGCGCCACCACTGCCCGGCTGGTATTTCTTAATTAATAGGAAATTTAAAGAAAAACTCCACAAGAGCAATAGAACAAATAAGATCTTCATATATTAATCTTTGTGGATAAAAGCCAAGAATAGATGACCCCAAAGGGGGTATATACATTGTGACCCAAGAAGGATTACATTACCGTGTACTCAGATCTCTGAAAAACCCATTTGCAAGAACTTCACCTTTTAATATTATCCTTAATTCTTGTGTCTTGTGTGCTGTTGCTCGCAGAGCACTTTTGCATGTTCACATGTGTGAGCACACAGCCCCAAACACACACTCTATGACTGATTGATAAACAACACTTAATCCCAGGTTGACCTTACTTACCCTGTCACTGTGGACTACCGTCCTCTGGCTGTCAGTGGCATATGCTTGAGAAATGCAGACTGATTTTAATAATAGCCTAAAGGGAACATAATTCGAAAGGTAAGTCTCCTACCAAGAAAGAATTACATATAAAATGCATTCCAGTGCCCAAATACTTAGATTTACCACTGCCTGGGATTTGGTTTTTTTTTTTTTTCTTTACCACAGATACCCAAAAGTGGACTATTAGATGCTGTTCCTGGAGACTCAGTGAATAGGGCATTTTGGTATGTGATTGGCTGCAGTCACAGTCAGGGTGATTTTAGGAACATGTATGTAGCTCTCAACTCTCTTTCAATGAAATGTATCTTTTAAAAGTCTTTCATGTCCTTTTTCTAAACTCTCCTTTCAAATAGAATGAAATTCTTTCACTCTGCTGTTTATAAATCAGTTGCCACCAACTTGGGAAGCAAAAAAGAACAGTCATTTAGCCGGCGGCAAGTTGTTTTTTTTTTTTTTTTTTTTTTTCATTTTCCTGGAACTCACTCTGTAGATCAGGCTAGTCTAGAACTCACAGAGATCCACCTGCCTCTGCCTCCAGAGTGCTGGGATTCAAGGCGTGCACCACCACCGCCCGGTGCCAACAGTTTTAATGAAGGAAAACATTTAATTGGGACTGGCTTACAGTTCAGAGATTTAGTCCGTTGTTATCATGTTGGGCATGCAGGCAGGCATGTTGCTGAAGAAGTAGCTGAGAGTTCTGTATCTGGATCAGGAAGAGAGAGACATTGGGCCTGGCTTAAGCTTTTGAAAACCTCAAAGTCCACACCCTTCCTGCCCAGTGACACACCTCCTCCAACAACATCACATCTCCTAATCCTTCTCAAATAGCATCACTCCCTGGTGACAAAGCATGCAAATCTATGAGCCTTCGGGAGACATTCTCCTTCAAACCACCATAGGCAGGAAGAACAATGTGCTCCACCCTGGGATTAGAGTTGACACCAGCATCCAGACGGGTAAAGGTCTGGAAGAAGTTAGGTGACTTGTCCAATGGTGACATGCAAATAAGGGCAAGGAACAGACTGGGGCCACAGCCGGGTCTCCCATCAGAGCTTGCTTGTTTCAAATACTGCTTATCCTTCTGTGGTCTCTGTTTTCTCTTACTCCTATCTGGATTATTAGGAAGGAATGCAGCTTCTGAAGCTGCTCACCTATAGAAATCTCCTAGCCCCGAGAAAGTGTCAGGTGAAGGCTGTGGAGGACACTGGGTGACTTGACTGACCGAAGTATTGGTATAGGAAGTTCAAGGCCCCCTAGAGAAAATTTATAATCTCTCACAGTGATTCTTTGCTCCCTGGACTTCAAAGCTGAAAGAGCTCCAGCAATCTTGCATGGTGCCTATGTAACATCAATAGGCCTGTTCTTAAAGGACCAATTTTTTTTGGGGGGGGGAGGTTTCGAGACAGGGTTTCTCTGTGGCTTTGGAGCCTGCACTGGAACTAGCTCTTGTAGACCAGGCTGGTCTCAAACTCACAAAGATCCGCCTGCCTCTGCCTCCCGAATGCTGGGATTAAAGGCGTGCGCCACCACCGCCGGCAAAGGACCAATCTTAAAGGATCCTGTGCACCTTTTCCAGGGCAGCTTCTAATGACCCTGTGCGAAAATGTCCTGGGGGTACCCTGGCACCTGCAGTACTAGGAAGAGCTCAACTGGCTGAACACTGGCACAATCTCATGAAAAAAAAAATAGCATGATTTCTGTAGGGCAAATTCATACCTGCTTTATCAGCTGGGGCTCTCAGCAGGTAAAAACACCTTCAGATAAGTGAGACCCAGTGGGCAGAATTGGGGCTTCTTAATAGTCCATCTTAAAAATTACACCTAATCAGAGATTGGACACAAGGAATAAAGGCCAAAGGACACTCTTCTAGATTGTGTGTGTGTGTGTGTGTGTGTGTGTCCGTCCCACCCCCGCAGAGTGTATTCGTGAGAAAGCCAGAAGTTGATGTCAGATCGCTTCCTTTATTGCTTTCTACCTTATGTTTTGGAATAAGGTCTCTCACTGAATTTGGAGCTCAATGTTTCAACCCTCAGGATCACTCAGCCAGCCCAACCCTATCCTGGAGTTACAGGAATGGACTTCTGTGCCCAGTTTTATATATAGGTGTTGAGGATTTGAACTCACGTCATACTTCTCCATCAGGTAGTTAGCTCACTGAGCCAGTCCCAAAATACAGTGTTGTTAAGAAGAGGTTTCTCCTGCTGGGCTTAGAACATACTAAAGAAAAAAATCAAGCAATTCAAAGACAGACTCCGTGCTTTAGGAAGTTTTTCTGCTTAAGACACGGCCTCCAGTCCAGACTGGCCTTGAAGTTGCTATGCAGTCGAGGCAAACTTTGATGCTGCTGAGGCTGGCCTCAAACTCCGGGTCTTCCTGTGTCCTCCCAAGTTCTGGGGTTACAGGTGCATCACCACACCCCCACTTAAATTTTCGACTTACCATTTTCCACCTAGCTTTTGCTACGACCGTGTGACCCAACATGCCCATTGGGCAGTGAGCAGAATGGGGGCGGTCCTGATCTAGGTGAACTCTGGACTGTACCTTCCGCTTGCCTACAGGGTACAGAGACACAGAGATGGCAGGGAAGTCGGGCCACACCTCCAAGGAATGAGCAGGCAGTGCATGACTTGTCAATGCTCCCTGGATCTGGGGAACCGGGGCCCTTTGCGAACTCAAAGAGCTAAGCGCAGCTGCTGCTTTAGAATGAGTCATTGAGAACAAAGCGGAGGTCATCCATACTCACTGAGTTCACGACATTGTTGGCTGGAGGTGACCGGCCAATAGGAAACAATCCTTGAGTTCCAAAGGCAATTCCCGGTAGTATGACCTAAGTACATGGCATTTGAGGTGGTTGTCAGAAGTATTCCGTATTCGTTATTTTGCTTCACCCTGTTCCTTAGGCATCAGCCTACATGTAAATCAGGCCTCTTGGGTAGAATCACCTATGGCCCACATCACGTAGTGTTTCCTAGTTTCTTTGGGGAGGGGGTGGGGAGACTTAAGCTTCGGTCCATGAAAAGAACATGAAAATCCTGTACTGCGAAACAGACCAGAGAAATGAGGTGCCCACAGAACGGCCAGCCATTGGATAGCAGCAGTCTGGCTCCGGGTGTGTGGGCCTTCAAAACCACACAGAACTTGAGGCAAGACTATAATTTATGACATATCCTTCCCTGGTCTCCACGTGGGAGGGCAAGAGGAAAAATATGAAGTGGGGTCCCTGCCCGAAGGAAGCCCATAGTCCCACTGGAGACACAAAGCTGGCCAGGAACCATGCCAGCGAGTACATGGCTCTCAGCTGGCCTGCAGAGCCCTGGACAGCTGTGCACCCCGATGGAGGAGGAAGGGTGAAGCTGGCCTCGATGGAAGGGTAGAGTTTCAATAAACAAGCAGAAGAGGGAATTAGCGTCAGAGCTCCTGTGGGAAGGACTCCTGATGGGTTCTTCCCGTTGTGTGAGTGCTACCAGTTGCCTGGCCTTGGGGACACAGCAGCAGTGGCTGTGCAGTTGCAGGGGGAAGGGCAGAGAGGGGAGGCCAAGTGTTGACTGTGGATCAGAAATGCTGGGCTGGTAGTAAGGAAGGCAGAAAAGAGCTGGACTTTAAAAAACAAACAAACAAACAAACAAATAAAAAATAAAGCAGACGCACCAGAGGGTAATGGCACTGGCTACTCTTCCAAAGGACCTGGGTTCAATTCTCAGTAGCCACATGGCAAGTTACAAGCATCTAGGACTCCAGTTCCAGGAGATTCAAAGCGCTCTTCTGGCCTGCATAGGCACCAGGCATGCACATTATACACAGATACACATGCAGATAAAACACTCGTACACATGAAATCAACAAAAGAAAAAAAAAGCTTTCCCCACCATGTACAAGTTCATCACCAGCACCAGAGTAAGCAAGCGTCAGAGGGGATGGGGTATAGGACTGGTGAAGGATGCTCAGAGGGATGCCCGCAAAAAGCCAGACAAGGACATTTAGAATTCAAGTGGATGGGTTCATTTCTAAGTGTCTGAGCAGGACATGGCATGATTGTAGGTAGCAGTATGTGGCATGGATCATTTGCAATTGTTCCATGGCTCAACAATGTGTTGAGAACAGTGCTTTGTAGTCTAAGGGGGTTCAGTTTCCTTTAGACCCCTAGTTTTCTAGTCTCCCCTAGACAGTCTTGATTTAATTTAACGCAAGGGGAATTCTTTGATTCCACTTTTATACTTACTTTTTGAAGACAGGGTCTCATAGAACCCAGGCTGGCCTCGAATGCGCTGTGTAGGGAACACGTGATCCTCCCACCTCTACCTCCCGAGTGCTAGGATTATAGGCATGTGCCACCAGACCCAGGTGATGTGGTGCTGAAGATGGAAGCCAGGGCTTTGTGCATGCGGGGCAAGTACTCCACCAACTGAGCCACATCCCCAGCCCTAGGTGTCTGTTTTAAGTAAAGCAGGCTGAAAGTGATCCTTCCGGGAAAGTAAAAAGGAGACTATGATGGGGAGGAAGAAAGGAAGAAAAGAGGGTGCCATGAAGGCAGCAAAGAAACTATTGGAGGGAGGGAGGGAATCATCCAGAGGAGAGAAAGGTGGAAGAGGGTCCTGGGGAAGCAAATAAGAACATAGTTCAAATGCACGTGCGCACCAGAGAGACCCGGTTAAAGTGAATCTCATTTCTCTGCTAACAAAACTCAAAACAAGCCAAACGACCAACAACAAATGTACCCAAGAGTGGTGGTGCACATATATGTAATCCCAACATTGGAGGGGAGGGTTCAGGAGTTCAATACCAGCCACAGCAACATAGGGACTTTGAGGCCAGGCTACATGAGGTCCTGTCTCAAAAACATCTACAAAAACAAAACAGAACACAATGCTTTGTAATGAAAAGTACCTTGGACATAAGTAAACACATGTTGGTAACATACAGACCTAGTCCTCCCAATCTCCACCACCATCACACCTTTAAATCCCCCTAGCTGTGTACATACCTTCCCCAAGTCTCCAAACATGGCTTCCAGCTTCCCTTAAAGCTCTGCTTCCAGGAGCATTCCAGAGATCCCAGACCCTGTAGGCCACCCTACGCTGCTGTGGCATGACTCTGGAGAGAAACACAGGAGAGGGTCCCTGAAGTCTGCCTTTTAAGGCTGCATCCTAAGTCTGCATGGGCACTGGGGCACCTTGTCAGCCATTAGGCAACCAGTTAGTGGGATGAGTGAGCACAGTATTAATCACCCTACAGAGGAGCTGCTCAGATGGGGTGGGAGGTTTACCTTCTCTCCCTTCCATGCATCTTTGGTGTCCGAGACCAGCATGGGCAAGCAACAGAGCAGTTGCTTAGCCTCTTCTGGGTTTTTCCTGTGAAGTGGGGTCTTTTAATGTGGCCCTTTCTACTGCGCGGAATGGTTGTGAGGATAGACTGGGAACAGTTCTTTTGGGATCTGGAAAGGAGAATGGTGTTCTAAGGTAAAAGTTAACCTTCATAGGCTAGGGTCCAAGGAGCCACTCTGTCACCAAGCTTTTCCCAGAGCAGTGGCTGGTTGTGCAGTGCCTTGCTTACCAGGTCTTTGGGTGAGGGATGACTCCGTTGCTGAGATCTGGCCGCTGGGCATTCCTTTCTGCAGTGAGCACAGGTTGGAACGTGGACAGTAGGAAGCTCTGCTGCAGGGACCCTGAGACAGGTCACAGCTTCATCAGTCCTCTTCATCTGTCTTCTTGGGATAGATGCACCATTCACAGTGAGCACAGAGCTAGCCTGCCGGCAAAGCTGTGTCTTCTGCCAGTATCCGCTGACAGCAGGAAGGCTACCCTTACATCAAATCTTTACTGCTGAGTGTTGCTAGGAAATCAGCAGTTTAGACAAGGGTGAGGAACCTGCTTTGTTGTGACAAGAAACGCTTGCCTCAATCCTGAGTACAGCCTAAACTAGGTGTGGTGCATGCTGGTAATCCTAGCACACAGGAGGAGGAGAAGTCAAGAGGATCTGAAGTTCAAACTCATTCTTAACTCCGGAGTGAGCCCAGATTAGCCTTTGTTAGGCTATTATTTAAAAAAGAAAGAAAGAAAGAAAGGATGGAAGAGAAGACAAGGGGAAGGGAAGAGGAGAGTTTGGTTTAAGTCTGTACTAAGGTTGTGCCCTTACAACCAAGGAAAACAAATTGCAGACGGTAGGCCATTTCTGTAGCTGGCTGGCAGCACCCTCAGGTGACTCTCAGCTGCCTATCATCAACCCCACCCTTCCCATCAAATTTCTGCCAGGCTCTGAGTTTCTGCGAAAGTGCCATCTACACTCTTTGTAGATGACAGTCCTTCCTTCTATCCTGCTCGTGTCGCAAAGGGGCACCAGTCCCTCTGGTACCAGAGTTGACCTGTCTAAGTCCGAAGCCCTGTGGAAGTGTTTCCCAGTGTCTAATTCCTATCTACTGTCTCCCAAAGAATCCAAAGTGGTCTTAGAAGAACAGAGACTGGGGCTGGAGAGATGGCTCAGTGGTTAAGAGCATTGCCTGCTCTTCCAAATGTCCTGAGTTCAATTCCCAGCAACCACATGGTGGCTCACAACCATCTGTAATGAGGTCTGGTGCCCTCTTCTGGCCTGCAGGCATACACACAGACAGAATATTGTATACATAATAAATAAATAAATAAATATTTAAAAAAAAGAAGAACAGAGACCAAAAGGAGGTAGGCTGGTGTCGATGAAGGACAAGGACTCTTTAGATATTTTCTTTTTCTGTTTCCTCTTAGACCCGCTCTTGATGTTTTTTACAAGCAAGCTTTTAGGGAAAAGCAATAAAAGAAAACTTTCAGGACATTTTGACCCGTGCCTTCTTTGCATAACAATTGACTGATGAGACTCACATCTGGAATAATTTGATGTAATCTCCATCACTGAGTTCAAGTTAGGGAAACCTGTAAGTTTATCAGCTGTACTCCATTTGCAGGCCAAGGGTATTGCACAGCATTTTTGGTGGGAAGCTAGGGACAGGATCTGTCTGTGGAGCTCTTGCTTCCCTAATATTCACCACTTTAGCCAGGCTGACACAAGGTGAGAGCAGTCTTCCGGCCTCAGAATCCCGTGATGGGATTATAGGTGAGCACAGGGACACTGAGATCAACTTGAACAGCTTAACTTTAGGAATTTTCTGGATATATTATGGGGCACACGCAACACTGGTTTTTTTGGTTTTGTTTTTTATTTTCTTTTTTAACTTTATTTTTCTTGCTGAGATACAAACAGTATGATTAAAAGTAACTTGGGAAAGAAAGGGCTTATTTTATCTCCAATTCGAGGTCAAAGTCAGTATTTGAGGGAGGTCAGCCAAGAACTCAAGGCAGGGAGTTGGAGGCAGGAGCTGAAGCAGAGAACACAGAGGAACACTACTTACTGGCTTGGTCCCCTGGCTCGTGCTCAGCCAGTTTTCTTACACAACCTAGAGGTAACACTGCCAACAGTGAGCTGGGCCTTGCCTACATTAACCAGAAATCATGGAAATGCTCCCACAGACACGGCCATGGGTTAATCTGATAGAGGCAACCCTTCATTTGAAACTCCCTCAGCTAATTCTGGGCTATGTCGAATTGATTGCTGAAGCTAACTAGGAGAGGACATAGAAATTTATGGGGCCCATGAGGACCCTGCTTTGCCCGTTGCACAAGCCTTGATGGGACACTATGTGCCAAGCATTGTTCTAGACACTGGGGATGTAGGGATGAAGGGAAACAGCCTTGGCATCTGTTGTGATGGTTCTCACCACTGTTAAGAGGGATTAAATTATCACACCAGTGAAAGTGTAATTACAAAGGGCAATAGAACCATTCCAGCACAAAATAACTCAACTAAGGCCTTAGAGAGCCCTGCCACCAGTTAGCAATCATGGCGGCATCCAAAGTTTAGAGCAAGCAGCACGTCCTCAGCTTGAGCACGCATCAGAATTTCCTGAGAGAGCTTGATGAACTGCCAGCTGCTGAGACTCGGCCCCAGATTTTCTGACTCTGTAGGACAGGAATGGAGCCCAATCAGTTGTAGATTTACCAAACTCCCATGGAGATCACACTTGGACAAGTGCCGGTCCAATCAAAGGGATTGGGAGTCCTGCAGCCCTCTTGGGTAGTCCCTTGGAGTGTCTGCAGAGAAGTGCTGGCAGGAACAGAATCAGGTAAGATGCCTTAGACTGCTCCATTTCTTGTCCATCTTTCACACTGCTAAACTGAACCAAAGCACTGTCTGCTCTGGCTGCCATATCCCAGGATCCAGCGAAGGCCAGACAAGTGGGAAGAGTGTCTTCTTTAGGAAGGGTCAAGGAGTCCTCTGCTGAGGCTCAGTCTACAAGGGAAACTCAAGTGAAAGTTAGGTTATGGGACTGCTCTTAGACCAGGATTAGAGAGAAGAAGAGACCCTGGGTGAGACCATTGCCATCCTTTTGATCATCTTCTGACTCATGGATTGGAGAGTACTTTTCTCATGAGATCACATAAAAGACTGTTGGATAAGAGGCTCTTGGTTATACATGGTCGTGGATCCAATTCCAAATAACTTCGGGGAACACTCCACCTCCAGCCCATAGGCCACATGCAGCCAAGGACAGCTATGAATATAGCCCAGCATCAAACCATAAACTTCCCTAATGCATTATGAGGGTCTATAGCATTGTTTTTAGTAAGTTGATTGTATGGTTCTCAAGTGTGAACGTTGTAGATAGCAATGTTATGTTGCACTGTCAAGTAGCTGGACGTGCCTGAAGGGAATTTATTATCTCATATAACAAGAAGCCCATGATGTAGTGAAGTGCCGGGGGGGGGAGTTAATTATATCCTTCGGTGGCTAGTCTCAGTGTGTTGGATAGCTTACCTCATGGCTGGAAGATGACTGTAGCAGCCCTAGTGACAGTACATCTTTATACACCACTTTCCAACGACAGCAGTAAGAAACCAGTTACTTTGGATCTCTTTGGGAGAGCTGAGAAATGTTTTCCAGAAAGTATGATCCTGCAGGTGCTTAGATGCCACGAACGATAAAGAATTAAGAGAACTTAGATTCACGTCCTGAGCTGCGGCCAGCCCCATCTAAAAGGTATAGCTCTGGGAAACAACATGGACCCAAGTCTATCTGGGTGTGATTGACAACGAAGAAGAGAAAGACCACTTGTAGGCCGACAAGTGGCTTGACTATACCTGTGGGCTTCCTAAGGGAAATACTAAGAGATGTAGAGAATCCTGCTGTATGTGGGATGAAGTCAAACTCTCTGTTAGTGCATTAACCATTAGCAATTTTGGCAGGGAAACTCTGTTGAGCTTCATGAGTTGCCCCAAAACACAGAACTTAAAATATCATCATGTTCAGGTAAACTGACAGTAAAAGGTGAAAATACCACTAGGTATATTTTTGAAAAACCTTTAGTCCAGCTAATTTGCTGCACATTCCAGTTTAGCAACACAGCCCTGTGCACACTATTGGTTTTGACCTTGTGATGGTGCGGCTGACTGGCAGCTAGAGCGCAGCATCTTCTAGTGTCACAGGTCATCCTACTGTGCTTCACTATCCTGAGCAAAGGTCAAAGTTCAAGCTTCAAGATATGTTTTCCACTAATGACCTGACCGTAGCGTTTGCAGCTTCTTCTCTAACTTTTCACTTCCTGTAAAAAAAGAATGGGTCCCATTTTATGATTTTTTATACACATTTTATACACATTGTTCCTTGTTTTCTATTTGCTCTGCTAGCATTCCTCCCTCTGGCTGGTTTCCTTCCGTCCTCCAAATAGTTCCCTTCTGTTTCTTCTTACACCCTACTCACACCTACACCCACCGTACTCTCTCTCTAGCTACATCTATATTATTCATGAGAAAAGTGTATGATATTTTTGCTTCCCCCTCTCTTTTTATCATTTTGTGTTCCTCCCTCTACTTTGATATTTCCTCCTTCCTCAAGATCCACTTTCTACTTTCATATCACACACACACACACACACACACACACACACACAGAGTTTTCACATTTGAGAGTGAGCATGTGATATTTGTCTTTCAGTATCTGACCCATTTTTTTAACATGATAAATTCTAATTCCACCAATTTTCCTGAAAATGACATTATTTTATTCTTTATGATGGACTAAATGTTGTGAACATATGCCACAGTTTTCTTTATTCATCGTATGTTGATGGTATCTAGGCTGCTTTCAAATCTTAGCTTTTGTGGTTTCTGCTGCAAGGAACATGGCTGTTTGGCATTGGCATTAGAAAATCTTCAGACAAAGCATGAGAACTAAACAGAAATCAGTATATTCTTTTCTAAAACTATGCTAGCTCAACTGACCCTCATAGTCCTATACAGTTGCTCCAGGTTAATCTTAGGTTGATTGACTGTCTTTTCAATAGTCACGCTGAATGGTTGAGCAGTCACTGCTCGACCAACTCCAAGGACAGGCATCTCAGTACTTTTGATTTAGGCAATCCTCAAAATGAAAAAGGGTTTTCTGAGGACTAGAAAATGTGCCCGGATGTACTGCCTGCTTAAACACGAGGTGATAGAGTCTTTGAAGTTGCCGCCAGCATTTCCACTGGAAATGAAAGTTTCTGGAAGTTTCTAACACAAATTTCCTTGTAGCTTCATATGTGATGCCAAGAAAATAAACAATCAAATAATTCTGGGAAATGGATATAATTGGCATTAAGATCTTTAGGTATTTTTTTTTATTCAAACCTAGTTTTGTTGTTTGTTTGATCGTCTTATTATGTTGATTTTTGTATTTGTATTATCTTGCACAGTTCTGGGATTGGAAACCAGGGTTCTGCCTAAGCTGTTCAAACTTGTTAGCACTGAGCTACAATCCCATCATGCTTTAAATTTTAACAAAAGCTTGGACCATAGCATAACATAATATTTGAGATGGGCATTTCAAGCAAATACATTATCTTAAAACAATCTGCCGGGCGGTGGTGGCGCACACCTTTAATCCCAGCACTTGGGAGGCAGAGGCAGGCAGATCTCTGTGAGTTTGAGACCAGCCTGGTCTACAAGAGCTAGTTCCAGGACAGGCTCCAAAGCTACAGAGAAACCCTGTCTCGAAAAACAAAACAAAACAAATCATTGTAGGGTCAGAGAGACAGCTTGGTGGGTAAAGTGCTTGGGCAAAGCCTGATGAACTGAGTTTAGTCCTTGAGACCCCACACTACAGAAAGAGAGAATCAACTCCTGCAAGTTGTCCTCTTACTTCCACACACGCAAGTGCTGGGATTAAAGGTGTCTGCCACCACACCCACCTTCTCTCTCTAAAGGACTTTATTCTTTTTATTTTCTCTCCCAAGCCTACATATATTTTTAAATACACTATAAACCATTTAGAGGTGTTTTTTCATCTGAATCTATCTTTACTGTGTATCTCTCTTTTTCTGATCACACGAGTCTTTAATTTGCTAAGCAATATGGCTAGGATTAAAGCCGAGGCTTTGGCGGCCTTGATCCACCCCATTCCTTACCTTTCTGAGAGCCTAGCTTCACGGCAGAGGTACTGGTGGGAGCCATGTTTATTTCCAGAACTCTATGGAGTTTCAAGATCTGTGCCACCACCAAGATCTGCATCATGCTGTCGGCTATTCATAAACACCATTTAAGTGCTTGCTGGCGGGTCCTCTTAAAACACCTGCATGATTTTTGCAGCTAAAGCTGAGTCAGGAAGCCTCTCGTAAATGAGCTGCTCTTGCCTCTAGCAAACAGAGCCCACCCGAGAAAATGCTGCTACCAAGAAGCCATGCTTAACTCTTTTCTTTTGTGTCTAGAATTACTTCCCAAACTCTCTCCGGTTGTAAGTGGATTTAGCTGTCCGCGTTGGTGCCATTTGACAGTGGTCAATAGTGCCCAGAGGATTTATAGCATTGACTATTCTTTGTTATAGTGAATAGGGCCCATGTGTTAACCTGGAAAGGGTGTAAGGACAGGGGATGATGATGTCAGTGGACTACTTGTGCTCCAGTGACTGTCTTTATCCACCTATATGGATTGCTAGCCTTAAGACGGGAAGATTATGTCAGCAAAATCCTGGATGCTAGTCAATCATAATATCTTGCTATGTTCCTGTGTGTGATACTTTACATTGATTGTCAACTTGGAAGGCTCTAGAATCACCTAGTAGACAAACTTCTGGGCATACCTGTGAAGAGAATTTCTGGCTTTGGTTAATTGAGGTGGTAAAAGTAACCCTAATTGTGAGTGGCACCATCTCATGGGCAGGAGTCCTAGACTCCAGGAGAAGGCAAGCTGAGCAGCATTCGTCCTATTTTGCTTCTTGGCTTAAGATGCAGCGAGCAGTTGCTTCACACTCCTGCTACGGTGCCCGCCTCTCCTGCCATGACAGACTGGACTCCTCTGACCGGCTAGCTGTAATAGACACTCACTCCTTAAGTTGCTCGTTGTCAGGTGTTTGGTCACAGCAAAGACAAAAGCAACTAATACAGCATGAAAAGAGGATTTTTTTTTGTCTTTCAAAGGAGATATTACTTTTCATTATGAGATTGATTCCACCAATACTGACATTGATATTGAGTTAGAAGGTCATCGATTGTTACATTGTCTTACCTCTTGACCCTCTGATGCCCACTTCCTTTCTCTACTAGCTATCCTGAAGCCACTTCCCTTTGCAGCATTCTTCTCCTACCTCTTGACCTCTGCCCAAAACTCAGATGTGACTTTGAAATTGACTTTGGCTTTGTCAAAATATGCTGAATGCAGAGTCCTACTTTTTAAACAGTGACCGAATCCATGACCTAGCCATCTACTCTACGATTATGTGTTCAGTTTCCTAGTCGGCCCGCTTGGCCTTTGCTTTCCTTTTGCAGAGAGACCTTTGCCTTTCTAACAGTGTCTGTTGGAGTCGACCTTTTTAGAGATGTCACTCCTCCTAAAGATCAATGGGGACGGCCCCTCACCGTGACGCATGCCTGTACCTACTCCACCATTGGAACATTTCTGCGCTCTGTGATTACACATATAATTTTTTTAATATCTTTTTAAAGACAGGGTCTTAAACCTCCCTGGTTTAAGCTGGCCTTGAACCTCCTCTGTAGCCAAGGGTGACTTTGAATGTCTAATCAACTTGCCTCTATATCCCAGGTGCTAAGATTACAGATGTGTGCCCTTGTGTCCAGGGCTTCACGCGTGCTAGGCAAGTAGTCTACCACCTGAATCATATCCCCAGCTTCAGAAGTCATTTTCTTAAACAGCCCGAAGCTAGTGAAGGCTAAGTCTAGAGCACCGGGGAAAGGAATTCTGGCATCCTCTCAATCTTCTGTTGTTAATCTAGGCACCAGGGATGCTCCCTTAGCCTCAGGTGGACTGTGTTGCTGAGAAATGGGACGTCCCTGCTAAGAAGGGGAGGGATTTTCTTAGAAGATTCAGAACAGTGCTTCAAGTCCCCGGACTCCATACATAGCTTGAGCCAGGACATGTACTTGGAAGGAAGCAGCACTCCCTGGGGGTGCCGGTTCTGTTTTTGTCAAAAGCCAATGGTTTTCTGACAGTACGGACACAGGACACATGGTGGTTGGTGCGAGACTGTGACAGCAGGTCCCATTAACTTAGTGGTAAGTCACATCATTAACTCCTAGCAAGCTCCCTTAAAGGTTAGACTCTGTCATCTTGTCACCCATGACACACTTCTCTGACAGTCACAGCTGGCGTGATCAGACTAATCATACCAAAATGTGCATGATCTCCAACCCACGGATTCTGAAACTCGGATTTAAAAACAAAAATTCTTTCTCTGGTTAGCATAGCATGAAAAGTATGAAATAATGGAATTTGAATTGATATTTGGGCCTGGGATACTTTTTTTTCACTGAGGACTTAGGTCTGAGTTGTAGGCAGGTTTTTACTGACATTTTAGTTCTGAGGAGGAGAAAAATGAAGGGACTATGATTATATGACAACAGGTAGATATTGGCCATATGAGTAGTAATGTGTTACTTACAACCTCTTTGGCACTTAGCATGCACCAACAACTAATGGATGCTATTGTTTCATTCTTACAATAGCCCTGTACCACAAGGCTATCATCTCTCTTTTCTAGATGAGGACATTGAGGCTTATTGAATTGAATGGCCTTTCCAAGATCACAGACTAGTGGTAGATCCAGGAAAGACTTTGTGATTTGGTTTCATGTGAAAAGCATGGAATATAGGGCCTCTACATCCTAAGCACATGTCCTACACAACTGAGCCACGCTCCTAATCAATAGAACCAGGGGTTGAAGCTAGGTCTCTTTGAGTCCATTACACCAAGAAGTCACAACTTTGTTTCTTTTGGGACAGGGGAATCACATAGCCCAGGCTAACCTTAAATTCCCATCTCCACTCTGAGAGTGCTGGGTTTATAGGCACATGCTACCATGCCAAGCTGAAGTCCCAGCTTTTAATGTACATGTAAATAACTTAGAAATCTTGCTTCAGCAGACTTGAGGAGATGGGTCTAAGATTTCATTGCACGGGGTTTGAGATGTAGAATAGTTTGGTGGTTGAATGCTACCCTTTCATGCACAAAGCCCTAGGTTCAATTCCTCCCTGCAACATTTTTTAATGACATTTTCTTTATAAGTTTTTTTTCAGAGTAAGGTTAGATATTTATTAAGTGGTTATGGAAAGGAAGAGAGAAGAGGAGAAGAACAGAGAGGGAAAAAGAGAGAGAGAGTGAGGAGAGAAGGGAGATATAAGTTTTTTTTTAAACAAGGGCCCAGGGAATCGGAATGCTGCCGGTCTGAGGACCCTATCTTGAGTATCAGTAATATACTTCACTTTACAATATCCAGAACTGTGTGAGTTTTGTAAAATTCAGCCTTAGCTTGGGGAAAACACGTGCAGAAAGCCAGGTTTGCCCCAGGCCCTTTCAAACTCCCACCTACTTCCATGCCCCAGAGGCTTGGACAACCTGCTTTTCCTCTGGGAAGAGCCACATTTTGGCAGGAAGCAAAGCTCTAAGCTGAGGCAATTGTCATTTGGAGATCTGAGGCAAGAGCAAAGAGGAAGCAAAGGATGCTTGGCGACTGCTTCCAAATGGCGCAAATCTCTCGTGAGTTCTGAGAAAAACACCAGCCACCGGACTGTTTCACATCCTCATGAGAATGTGCCACCAAGATGGCCTCCAGAACCTCGTTTTGACTTGCTAAAGGGAAGATGGCTTCCATTTAGTCTATACTTTCAGCTCTTCCCCTGAGGGAAACTGTGGCTCCTCTTTCTTACTGTGCTAAGAACAGGCAATAGCCTGTCTGATAACGTGGCCAGACTTGTTGGGGAGCTATTTGGGGAGCTGATAAACTCAGCAAGCACTCAGGGTTGAGGGCACTGTGAGTGGATGCCAGCCAGACCACCATGTCCCAAGCCAGCTGATTATATAGGTGGATCCCACTCTGGAGAGGGCTGGGCTAGTGGGAAACTGGGGGCTGGTTGAGCTTTGGCCTAATTTGAGACACAAGTAAAAATGTGTGTTTGGGAATGGAGAAACCCATATTGAAAACACGTGCTGTTTGGGCTTTTGCCTGCTTTCATAAATGGACCGTCTGAGGCCCACATTGCTTTTCTGGCTCCAGAATATGAACCTCGCTGTGGGTTTGCTTGGGTCTCTGTTCTGATTTTGAGGCTCGCTAATGGTCATCACGGGTATAGGGTAGGCGTGGCATTTTAGGCCTCACCTAGTAGTGAAGATCAGGAATAGAATAGACGGGCTGGTTCTGTGAACAACAGACATCTATTTTTTTCTATCAACAAATGTGCCCTGTGGTGTAGGAGGGTCCTTCTGTATTTGGGTTGCTTTCATTGGTTGAATAAAGAAACTGCCTTGGCTTTTTGATAGGGCAGCCCTTAGGTGGGTGG